>PYUH01003999.1:372816-431092 GCA_016808085.1 Suaeda aralocaspica | reverse complement strand
GGGGGGGGGGGGGGGGGGGGAGGAACTTCGTCGAGTAGTTTTAAGAAAAATTTGAGCCTAGAATTCAAAGCTGATATAGTTCTCTCCTTCAATGGAAATGGGCTTGCGATGGTTGACCCTGATCAACCATCTCCTCCATCCTGATTGGATTGTGTTGGAATTATCTGGCCCTTAATGACCCAACTTCCCTGGCAACCTCAAATATTCGACAATTTATTAGGTCTTATGCTTTAGAATTTATCTTTCTCATGGAAACTAAAAGTAACAGCTCCTTAGTTTTTAATAAATTTTGTGGTCTTGGTTTAGTGTTTTGGGATGGGGTTGATGATTTGGATACTATCATGGCTCTTTTTGTAGCTTGGAATAGTAAGGACCTCTTTGAAGTGGCGTTTAAGTGCCCTAATATCCTTGTACTATAGGTGAATGATGTAATTAATGGAATATGGTCTTGAATTTTGCTTTATGGAGTGCCTATTGTAGATTGTAGGGAAGATGTTTCGAAAGATTTGGGTCCTTGGTTATCAACTCAAACTCTTCCAATAGCTTTGTTAGTTGATTTTAACCAAGTTGACAAAATTTTAAACAAGAACGGAGGAAATGTCTCAAACATTAGGGGTATGGATTTTTTCAACAATTGAAAGGATAACTACAATCTTACGGACTTTCCTAGCTTCAGACCACATTTTACTTGGATGAATGGGAGGGAGGGAGAGAATCGAATATGGGGAAAACTTGACAAAGCATATGGAAATCTCAATTGGTTCCATACATTCCTACAAAGTAACCTGACTATTTACCCTATCGCCATTTTGGACCACTCCCTGGTTATCTTCCAAACCCATGCGACCCAGTTCAAGTGTAAAAGGAACTTCAAAATACCGCAATGAGCTTTAGAGTTTAATGCTTGAGAAGATTCTGCAAGGTATGCTTAGGAGGAACGGGTGCAGGGGTCGCCTATGTTTAAATTGGCTCGTAAAAATGATATGGTTAAGGGAGTGATAAAAAAACCGGTCCTTGAATAAAAGGAAAGAATGGAATTAACCTTGGACTGATCTCTCCAAGAAGATTGAAGAGGATCAAATCGCGTTGGAAACATCCAGTGATGATAACTCATTTAGGGAGTTCGTGATGTCTTTGAATGAGTTTACAGGTGCTGAAGCTATATACTAGAAGCAAAAAACTAAAAGTAAACGGGGGTTGGAAGGAAATAAATGTACGAAATTCTTTTTTAGCTGGGTTAAAGGTAGGAAGGCAAGAGAAAAATTGTGGCTCTACGTGATAAAGAGGGGGATTGAAATACTGAAACTGTAGAATTAAAGGGGATTGTCTCTAATTATTTTTAGCAGCTCTTCAATTTAGTAACTCAGGAGGATGAAACAACCCGTTTGGGTTTTCTGACAGCATATTTAGACTAATGTTCTATCGTTAAAATGCCCAGTGAGAAGATTGACCTTCTAAGTAAACCCTTGACAAAGAAGGAAGTTAAAAGAGCAATCTTCTTGATGAGCCTGTGGAAGTTGCCAGGTCCTGATAGTATTCTAACAGGGCTTTATCAGAGAGAGTGGAAATGGATAAAAAAATGATGTTATTAACACCACCTTGTCTTGTCTCGCAAAAGGCAAGATCCTCAAGGAACTCAATAAAACTCATATAGCATTGATCTCTAAGAAGGATTTTTGTGAGAGTATGGATCATTTTTGACCGATTAGCATGTGTAATCATCTTCAAGTGTTTGGTTAATCATCTATGGAGAATTTTGGAAGGTCTTATAAATAATAAATAGAATGCTTTCATAACGGGAAAGAGAATTTCGGATAAAATCCTAGTGGCTCATGAGATTCTTGAGAGTGTCCGGCACACATCCAAGGGGAGAAAATGTAAGGTTGTGATTAAAACAAGTATGAGCAAATCTTATGAAGAGTGGGGTGGGATTTCCTCAGCTTGGTTCTTGTGAAGATGGATTTCCCATGCCACATTCATAGCCTTATCATGGAATGTGTGACTATAGTCACCTACTCGGCCTTAGTCAATTGGAACATAGTTAGATATATCAACCTGTCTTGTGGATTACGTTAGGGTTTAGGGGGAACCCCTATTGCCTTATCTTTTTTCTCCTTTGTATGAACGTTTTATCTAGAAACCTCACAAGAAGGGCAAGTCTAGGGGATTTCAAGGGTATTAAGGTTGGTAAAAGTGCGCCGCATATTTCTCAATTTGTTTTTCGCTGATGATTTAGCATTATTTTTTGAAGCCTCAACTGAGGCCAGCTGGAGTATTAAGTATTCCATTGATGAATTTTGCAAATCTTCGAGCCAACTTGTGGATTTAGGAAAATGTACTATGGTTACCAGTCCCAACATGTCCGAGTCCAAAAAAAAAATAAGTTGGTTGAAATCTTCAATATGCCACTGTCAGGGACCTTTGGTGTCTATCTGGGAGTTCTTTCGGAGTTTAGAAGTTTGAAGAAAGAGATCTTCGCTAACGTTATTGGACAAATAGAAGAAAGACTGAGTAGCTAGAACAACATTTTTCTCTTTTTTGCAGGTCGTCTACTCTGTTTAATTTTGTCTTATCTTTGTTAGGAAACCATTCTTGTCGGTCATCAAAATCCCAAACTCTATTGTGAACAAAATGAACAGCATCATGGCCAATTTCTTTGGAAGGGGACAAAATGTGCCAATGGAGTGCACTAGAGGAGTTGGGAATTCATTACTAGACCAAAAGAGGAAGGGGGTCTTAGAATCCGTGAGGTTGGAACTTTCAACAAAGCCCTCTTGACTAGCCAAGGATGGAAATTCACTAGGAAAAAAGACATGCTTTTATCCAAGATTTACAAGGAGAAAAATAATTTCGCTGAAGAAACTTTCATGACGAGAAATTGGGAGCTTAAGAAAGGAGGCTCTTGGGGCCAGCAAGGTATTAAATGGGGTATGGATATTCTCATAGAGAACTATTCTTGGAATATTGCAAAAGGCTTTAATTAAACAACCGTGGATTAACAGGAAGACTCCCATTGTTAAAAGTGGAAGGAAAGAGGAATTTTCTTGGCATCAACAATAACTACGTGAGCATGTTGGTGTCAGATCGTGGTTCCCAGGATGAAAACCGACTCTCTCACTTCTTTGATGACGTCACGTGTCAAAAAGTCATGATCATTTTTCTCTCAAATACAGGATTAGTGGACCGTATAATTTGGAAATTGGCCAAAAATGGGAATTTACTGTTAGCACAGGGTATAGGGAAGCAAGGAAGAAAGAAGAGAATGGGAACAATTCTGGTTCGAAAAGGAAGGGTTATTCTACAAAATACATCCCTTGGAAACTTGAAATCAATGATGATTGGAAAACTTTCGCGTGGAAAATCCTCAATAAAGCTCTTCCATTGGTCAACAACTTCAAAGGAGGGGTATGGATGTAGCCGGAAACTGCTTCAATTGTGAGAGGATTAGGAATGAAGATGTCAAGGAAAGTGTTAGCTTTGTCCTAAGGGATTGTGAAGGTGCATGTCATGTTTGGAGAGGGTGCAATCTTGGTATTAATACATACGGGTAGGAACATATACCTTTTAAGGATTGGGCCCTTCATTGGATTAAGTATCTCGGGAATCAACCTTGTAATGAGTTTGCAGGGGTGACCTATTTGTTGCTATCTTGAATGTCTTACAGTGGGTAAGAAATGAATTGGTTTTCTCCAATTGCTCAATACCCCTGGACAAAATCATACTAATGGAAAATAAGGAGAGTTCCATGTACACTCAAGCTTCGAGTGGGAACAAGCAAAGAAGGACTAATTACAAGAGCAACCCGCCTGGATTTACGAGCCAACAAAGGCTATGTCCTTTGATAACAAATTTATCAACAACACCTTTTACTAGCTTGTGCAGGTACTAAAAACACTGCAACGATGGAATGAGTCATTAGGTGGAAGATTCAGGATGGAATAAAAGATTACAGAGGCCAAGGAATTAGGACAATTCACGCAAATGACAACACTGAACACAATCTCAAAGCTATCAAGCTAGGGCTCGAAGAATCGAAAAGAAGGGGTGTTACATCTAAAGATCAAGTGCTCAAACAGGATGGCAATTGATGGGCTCCTGGATTCTAATAAGGCCAAGGCGAAGGACCAGAAAATCTTAGACTCCATCTGGAACCTATTAAGGGGTTTTCATTGTGTTTCTATATTTAGCTAGACGAGTTCTTCTTGTTGTTGCACCTTGCCAAAAAAATCTTTTAAGGGCCTTTTAATAGTTTTCTCCTTTGTTTTTCTATTCTAAAATAAATTTGCTAGCTTTCTTATGACTTATCTGGTGCTTAATTGTATAGTAATTTTGCATGAGTTGAAACTTTGTGCTACATTGTATGGTGCAAGTTAAGACACAAAGGAATTCCACTCTATATCATGCACCATAGTTCCACAGAAATAACCACCATACGACACTCCAAATAAACCATGTATGGCTGCAAGCAACTTTTCCTTAGTACACATACACGAGCCATAATACAACGCTGCATAAAACTATCCTCTATGGCCTCAATTCACCTCTCCACCCCTACAACCCTCGATTTAACCCTTTCAAACCTTTATTACACTATCTTTTGTCATTTTTTTATATTAAATGACATGTATAAGCCTATTATAGGCTTCGATAGGACTTCCTTCTATTATAGCAAGTTTGGTTTGCTAAAAATGAAATGGCCAGTGTAAATGATTAAATTTATGTATAACTATTGTCTCCTTTTCGGTACAAAAAATATTTATATCTCATGGGTTCATGTCCTTTAATTTCTTCCCTTTTTACTAGAAGTTAATATTTATGAAGGTAAATGTTGTGCATCAGTTGTTGGAATTAAACAGTGTTTTGAATGCTACTTAACCTTTTTTTTGACACAAGGGCACTCTTAAATCGGGTGAAAGATTGGAAGTCACATTAACTTATGCCTAAAAGAATAAAATTAATGTTTAGATATTCTTGTGAAAGATAGATGATGATATTCAAAATTTTATCAAACGATAGAATTACTAGAATATATTGAAAGAGAAAAGAGAAGAATAAACAATCATAATACTCTTAGGATACCAAGAGGATATATTACTCATAAAATTAAGCCTTTGTAACATCATCAATCTGAAATAGTTATGGAAAAGTAAAAGACTATAACTCCTCATAAGGAATTATTATAAAAACTGCTCAAATCGACGTTGATTGATGGGTTATAAAAGGAGATGAAAAGTCATCAAAAATCATACTACACCTATATTGCGACAATCAAAGAGAAACCGCAAACTGGTTGTGGTATATTCTGGATATTTCATCAAAAACGACTCAGCATAGCAAAATGTTACAAATTGTCATTATCGCAACATCAGTCTATGATAGGATTAGAATTGACTTCCTTATGCTTGGTCAGAAAATTTGGTTTCCCCCCCAAAAAATCTAGTGTAGATTGTACTTGCAATGTGTCATTATTGTTTCTTATTCAATGCTTGTGAATAGTGAACTAATGTCCATGTAACAAACAAGGGTAGAGGCTTAAGGATTATCTCTCCCATTACTTACTTATTCTCTTCACAAAGGTTTTTCCAAAGACATTCAATACATTATAAGAATTAAGAAACAACCCTTAAAGAAGGATTAAAGTGGGTAGAAATTTTCATACTTCTTTTTTGAGGATATTGTCGTACTGGTTTATTTATTTATTTTTTACGTCCCTGCCATGTCCTATGGTGTCTTTTGCAACCTCCTTGATGACATTCTCCTTCTATTAAGTGAAATGGTTGTTTTTGATATATTATTGACTCTTCTTCTACTCAAATTTAATTGAAGATCTAATATAGCAATTCAAGCATCCTCTTAGAGTTATTAATTTAAAGGAGTTGGGAATATAACTTGATTATCCCACAGTCCATAGATGCGGATATAAGGGCTATTAACAAGTTTGAGAAGTACAATTAAACATATGAGAATTGTAATTCCATATGTCTTTGCTATTCTTTGTCTTCATATATTGAATATATATAAGTGGCACCTTAGTGGTCTCCTTCGGTTAGCCAACATACTATATACTAGACAATAAACGATGAGTTGGAAGCTCATAAGATGTCGGGTGAGTTTGTAATCAAGTATTCATACTAAGAAAAAAGCTCTTTGTTTTATAACATCCTACAAGCTTATAACATCGTAAAGGCAAAGGCTATTGTCTAGTGTGCAGCTTTTTCAAAAATGAAAATTTTTATTTGGTACTTTGCTCATAGGGTGTTTCTAAAAAGAATAAATTTAATGAAAGAGGGGTAAATGCGAATTCCTTTTAATTTGTTGAACTTGCAAAAAACAAGAAATATAAGATAACCTCTTTTGTTTCCCATTTTTACTGTAGCTTGACTTTCTCCAAATCAGGCATTAAATGTGAGGTGAAAAAATCAAACCCATACTTAGACAAAGAACAAATTTATTGTTGAATAAATACTCTAGGTATGCTTAATTTCACGTGTTTTTTATTTACATTTGGAATAGCTTGATTAATGATGTGCTATATAGAGTCTGGCCAGTGACTTAGAGACATTATTATGGATTTGCTTCACTTTTAGTGACTTGCATCAATAAGAATACATGCCCCAATGTATGAAATATTTACCATCTATTGCTTAAATGCATATTATAGAGAGGGAAGTAAGTGCAATAATAATTAGTGAGAGAGAGGGAGAGAGTAATCAATGCAGGTAATGAATTTGTTCTCAAATATAGTAAATTGAGTTTTTTAAAGGATATCTCTTGGAGGTAAGACCTTATTATAGAGGGACACACGTTTGTCCCTACTTTTGAGGGAAATTAGTATCCTTGTGTTAATAGTATTTCATATTCTTGAGCATGAAGGCATAAGCCATGAGTTTTCAAGGTTGACTTTCATGTTAATTTTCCAAGACCCCCTCATAAATCGTCACGTATCAACATTTGAACCACGTGTTATATACTTATTGGCATTGTGGGGAATTAGACCCTGTGGTATAACTAATTTTGCCACAACACTTAGACACAAATTATTACTTTAAGAGGTTATCAAAATACACAACCCAAATACTCGTAATCATGCATCAAAAAGGGTATTTTATTAAGGAAATAATAAACACTTAAAGTACCCCTTCCGGTTAATATGCATTTTAGTGGTTTGATGTCGAGTATAAAAGCTTGGTTAAGGGTACTCAAATGCTCATTCAATTTTATAGAAAATTTGAAATTGATTTTTTCTTTTGGATTGAGCCTTTTTCTAACATGCCTTTTTCAATTTCTCTCTCAAACACCAAACTTAGGTCCTGTTCTCCTCGTCTTATTTTTACTTATTTTCAGCAAAAATAAGTTCAGTTCAGCAAAAATAATTTCAGATCAGCAAAGCAAAAATAAGTTCAGATCAGCAAAAACTTAGGCCCTGTTCTCCTCGTCTTATTTTTGATGGTCTGAACTTATTTTTGCTGAACTGAACTTATTTTTGCTGAACTGAACTTCTTTTTACTTATCTGAACTTATTTTTGCTGAATTGAACTTATTTTTGCTGAAAATAAGTAAAAATAAGACGAGGAGAATAAGGTCTTAGCTTCTCAGTTCTCACATTTGGAAAATTAAAAGAAGACCCAATCCAATTATTAAAAAAAAAATTTAAATAAAACAGGTATTTAGGTACTCATTAACTTGCTAATAAACACTCTAAGTTAAACATCAAATTTTATCATGTGACATTAAATCTAATGAAGATTGGAAAATGATACAAAAATCAATAAAACTAGAAATGAACATTGAGGGTTGAGAAGGAATATAAGGTGATTTGAAAGGAATAACATGTTGAGGCCCATAGATTAGAGAGTGTGAAGCGTGCTATGTTATAGAGACCTATTGAAAAAGGGCCCTAATGTCAGAATTGATCCCCGCTAAATATAGTAATAAACTAATAAATAACATTTAAAAGGTTGTAAGATAGTAAAGTGTACGTAGATATGGTTAAGAATTTACATACTAGGTCGGTGATTTGGGGTTTGTATTTTCTCACCTAATTTGAGTTTTTGCATCTTTTTAATATTATTAGGCACAAGTATTTTTCAATTGAGTAAGCACATTTTTTTCTCATTTGATTTCTCAATTTTAGATTGAGTTTTTTGACTTTATAATTAACTAGCATGAGAAATTGTACCTTTTATTTCTCCCATAAATATAAGCTACATGCACGCAAAACATAATAGTCTATAATATTTTATATATTAATAGGATCCAATAAAAAATATTACATCAAGGTTCTGATTTAATCTACATAACCTGAACATGTTTTAGGGGTAGCCACTTTTGTATAGATATTGTTAAATAGGGAATTAAATTTGGTGATGGTGGAGGATCCACTTGAGACATAAGAGGGTGTGCAATAACTCGTTGTTCAGACTCACTCGGAGGTTCGCATTATATTGGAGTTATTAATACTTATAAGTGTAAAATTCAAAAAAGCAACACAAATCTCGATCTATTCATTCATTGAAATGCTTTAGAGCATGTTAGATGTGAAAAGGATATAAAACAAGCAAGTTTATTTAATTCACATGCTTACTACAGCTAGAGAAGAGGAACTGCACCACAACTTAACATTCTTGGTTTTAAATGTTTATAGAAAATAAAACATAGCTTCAATGTATCCTATACAAAAGAAATTAAATTTAAAATATGTGATTGAGTATTATTACCTTGGCAAGAATAGCTCTAGAAAAGACCTTGCTATCAGCTTCATTTGCTCTAGTTAGCCATATATGGTGACCATTAGCATACGCTTTACCTGGCAACCTATTCATAAACATTTTCGTAGAAAATATGTCAAAAAATAATATGTGTATATATATATATATATATATATATATATGTTATTATTATGAAAAGATAGAAATATGTCTAAATATAGATTAACGATATTTACTATATATCGATAATTATATATAGAAAAATTATGAAATAGCTTTTGTATTGCATTAGTGTAGTAAGAGCTTGTATATATAAATAAAAGAAGTAAATAAGAGATACAGTAAACATTCATTTTGCATAGTAATGTAATGTTGTCTACACCATAGATAACATCAGCCAAAATCTTATAATTTGTTTTCCTTCTGTAATTAATTCCCTCAACTCCTATTATGTGTGATTAAAAAAAAGGGATTTGATGATGAGTCTATCATTATTTCCTCAATCTCCCCTCCTTTATATTTTTCGTCTAAATCCTCTTATTGAAACATAGTTTTAATCTTCACATTATTTTTTATTCCCGGGACTTTATTTTAATTCATATATATGGCATGTGTTTTTGCACTACTCTACATATTCTCACTTGGTAAAACTATTTCTTATCAAGGAATAATCTACCGTATCTTCTAAACATGGAAACAATTTTTGTAATTCCAATAACCATGATATATTTCTATAATTATTTTGTATAAGTAGCTAGCTTGCAAGCACATGATCTTCTCCTACAATTATGTTGTATATTATTTTAGCTTCCCTTGTATAACTTTCTTTCTTTCTTGATATCTTTTTGTGCTCCTATATATATATATATATATGTACACATTGGTGTTAATATATGCAAAGAATTCAAAACATTCGTATGGTATTAGAGCCTTGATCCCAAACTAATTATTTTTTCCCTACCCCTTCTTTTAATGGCCACTAATGAGAATGACACTAACAACACCATCACAAACCGCCGAACTGACTAAGCTAATCTATTAATCATTGTCAAATTTCACAATTGTATTTGACTTACCCAATCAATAAATTTTTTTTTTCGTTAGTGCTATACGACAATAACCTTTTTGGTCGTGAATGTTTAACGATGATAAATTTTTTGTCGTGAAAATTTAACAACCTGTTGTCTATCTTACAGGCTTACATGAAATACTCAAATCGGAGTAATCATGATTGAATGTGATCTCTTCAAATACTTTGATGGTTCTCCTAATACTTCACCCTTTACCATCACCACCAATAATAATTTTAGCTCCACTAAACCAGCTAATCTTAGTTGGATGCGCCAAGATAAAATAATTCTTGGTACACTTGTTGGAACCCTAACCCAAGATCATGTGCCTCTTATACCCACCGCTTCCACCTCCCACGAGGTTTGGACTACCCCTGCAAAAAATTTATGCCAATGCTTCCCGTGATCATCTCAAACAAATAAAAGCTACTCGAAAAAACCTTACTCACACCTCTGCACAAACCGTTAGTGAATACATGCAAGCTACCAAGGTTTGTGTGTACTAACTAGCCACACAGTATCTAAGATGCAACACTTAGAATTTTGTAATTGTTCTGGTTAAAAGAGATTTTTGTTTGTGACACATGTATGACAAACAAATGGACCATGAAGATGTAATTGGCATAACTCTAAATGATGTTGATTGTGAATCTTACAAACCCGTCATTGACACTGCCAATGGATGTGTGAAAATTCTTCTCAAACGGCCACCAAAATTTATATATGTTATATATCTAATTATAATAATAATGGAGCTCATATAGTAATATTAATTCCTTTTCAATTGGGATTACCTACACCCGGAACACCTTCCTACGCTGCGTTTTGCAGTTGCCAAAACTGCTATAAATACGCAGTTTGTTGCGTTTTTTTTTTTAGATCATCCTTCATTCTCTCTGATTCTCTCTCTTCTTTCTCTCAAAATCAAAACAATTCTCTCTCTAATTTCAAACCCTAAAATTTCAATCATGGCAGATTCAACAGAAAATCAAAGAAATACAAATCAAAACAACACAAAAACATACGAAGATCTACAAGAAGTAATCAATGAAGATTTTACAGAAATTCGTAAGCTATAATTTTCGTCAAATTTTTCATAATTTCATTTAGTAAATGTTCAAAAAGTTTCAATTAGAGTTCAGAAATTATTGTTCTGAAATTCTGCATATATGCTGATGAAGATTCATAAATGTTCAGAAAAAATGAGTTAATGTTCAGAAATTAAATTTCTATATTAATATGTTGTTCTGAACTTTTTCATAAAAATTCTGAACATTAGCAAAATTGAATTGTTGTTCAATTTCTCTTGTAATTGATGTAATCATATTTCTGAACTTCTTCATAAAAATTCTGAACATTCAGAAAAAATGAATTGTTGTTCAGTTTTCTCTAGTAATTGGTATAATCTTATTTCTGAACTTTTTCATAAAAATTCTGAACATTCAGAAAAAATGAATTGTTGTTCAGTTATGTTCTTCTAATTGTTGTACAATGAGTTAGTGTTCAGCTTATTAATTTTAATGTTTTCAATTTTTGCAGATGATTCAATCCAAATGATTGTAAATGAAGCTGATGAATCTGAATTGTTGAATGTAAAAGTGAACAATGATGAAGAAGCATTTGATTTGTATAACAAACATTTATTTCTCTTGTAATTGATGTAATCATATTTCTGAACTTTTTCATAAAAATTCTGAGCATTCAGAAAAAATGAATTGTTGTAGATGGTACACGAGCTCTTTTGGATCTATATGTATAAATTCAAATTAATATTCAAAATAATAACATAAATGTTCAATCTTAAAACAATAATGTTCAAATAACAACATTAAAGTTCAACAAAAAACTATATGATCCAAAAAACATCATTGTTCAAGGTAACTACACCAATGTTCAGTTCAAAAACATAAATGTTCAAAATAAAAATATAAATATTCATTTACCTAAGCACTGAAACAATGTTCAGTGATAAAAAAATTAACGTTCAAAACAAAAACATGAATGTTCATTTTACATAAGAACAACCTTAATGTTCAGTTAAAAAACATTAAAGTTCAGAACAAAAACACTAATGTTCATTTTACCTAAGCACTGGTAGTTCATAACAAAAAAAAAATTTAAACTGTCACGCGTGTCTTACACGCGCCCGGGAGCACCTAGAGAAAGGTGCTCCGGGTGCACCTAAGAATTTGCGATTCCTTTTGCAATCATTATAGATAATAAAAAAACACTTTCATGATTTTTTTATATTTTTAAAAAATTATTTCTAATTATTATCTATTTTTACAACTATATTATGGAACTATTGCGAAAAAATATTAAAAAAAAATATTTGCTATAATTTATATTTTGAAAAATAATATAATGTTTTTAAATGTCCCTATAATTAATTTGACTAAAATTGATGAAATATAATTATATATTTGATTGATAAAACTTTGATGGTCTCAAACGACCACCCAAGTATTCTCCATGGATGTGACTCAACAATATCCTTTCAGGAGATTCATGAGAAACTTATTACTTGTGAGCATGTTCTAAAAAGTCAATCCCCCTACACTACCTTCAAACGCACCTCTCATGCTATGAACTTTCTTCACCCTCCACACCGCCAAAATCATGCATATGCTTCATCTCCCTCTAATTCACGACCCATTAATACCCAAACCACTAAGCGCAACACTCGACCAAACAACAACCCAACAAAACACACCCCCTTCCTTTGCCGCCACCAATGGTGTCGTGCCCATGGGTATGTAACTTCTCAATGTCACTCCTTCACCTCTAGATACCCAACCATTACCTTTTCGACCCCTACTACCACAAACCGCAAAACCAACGTAACCCATACACTAAAAACTAACACTTCCTGACTCTTAGACAGTGAAGGCTCCCATCATGTAACCACTGTCCACAACAACTCTCCTTTCATATTCCTTATAAAGGAGTAAAGGAGCTCGTAATCGTCGATGGCTAAACCCTTCCCAATTTTCATACTGATTCAATCTTTATCTTTACTCCCTTTTATACCTTTACTCTCAACAATGTTCTGTATGTTCTAAAGATGTTGTTGGGGCGAGGTATGGAGCGCTTTGCCATTCCTGTTATTTTAATCCCTATCCCTATTCCCGTAATAGGTATAGAAGTCATCCACATCCACATGTAAAAATATATATATCCCTGTCCCTCACTTAGGTATCCAACCCTACCTCATCCCAACCTTTTCCACCCTACAACCCATTAAATCCCTATGTCTAATCCTTTTTAAAATTATAATATGAAAAATAATTCATTAATACCTAAATAAGCATAAGTAAAAGTTGTTCTAGCTTTGAATTACCTAAAAAAACCTATATAGTATATTTTCCATTAGTTTAATTTAAGTTCTTTAAGGTATAGATAATTTAAATAAATTTTAAAAAATAGATAGAATTATATATAATAATATCACAATTAGTTTAAGGTGGGGTGGGTATGAGGTGGGGATGGGGCAAGGTAAGGTGGGTACAACTTAAAATCCATCTCCATTCCCATACCTATCCCTATCCCTATCCCCATCCTTATAGCTGAAGTGTGTACAAAATTTATCCCTGTCCTCGCCCCATCCCCATCAAACATAGTTCTCTACTTCACCTGCCCCATTGACTCCTTTCATTTATAGAAATACTATTTCCATTTCTCATTTTTATTAAAGATAACTATCTTACTATTGGATTCTTACCATTCAATTCAAATATCAAGGAGTTGTTTGACGGGGACCATCCTACTACAGGCACCGTCTAAAATGGGCTTATAGGAATTGAATCTCCACCACCTTAAGTCTCCAAGCTCTCCATTCATGATTGGTGTCACCGATTTAGACACCCTTCTTTCTCTACAATGAAATGTTTAATTCTAGTTTTTTTATTTTTAAATATTCCTACTTCATTGTCTCTTGATTGTAACTCTTGCCTACGTAATAAAAGTCATAAACTTCCCTTCTCCACATCCACCCTCACTTCTAATTCCCCACTTAATCTTAATTTTTTCCAATGTTTAGACATGTCTCGAATATTCATATGATAATTACAGAAAATGTCATTTATGTTGACTATTAAACCATTTATATATGGTTTTATCCACTAAAACAAAAATCTTATACCCTTTCCACTTTTAAAATTTGAACCTTTAGTTGAGAATTTCTTTTATCGTTCCATTCATCAATTCTACTTTGATAATGGCGGTGTATACAAAAATATGACACCATATCTCACGTACATCATACGACATCACCCATCTCACCTTACCACCTTACACTCGCGAACATAACGGATATGCCAAAAGATGACACCTTCATATTGACGGGTGAAACATGCCTCATCCTCTTATCCCATGCCCAAATACCCCACCTCTTAATGCTAATCTTTTAAAATGTTAGATATTAATCTCAAAGGAAGTGAGTGAATTTTTTTATTTATTTATCTATTTTATTATTATTATTATTATTATTATTATTATTATCATTATTATTATTATTATTATTATTATTATTACTATTACTATAGTGTTTAGAGTGCCATAAGTGCGGTGATGAGAATCGATCCAGTATTACTTGAAATCAAAACGAAAGCTCCAACCATATATATGATTTATCTCTCATTGTGGATCAAATTGAGTGAGGCTGGTCATGATCCATTTTGAAGTGGTAAAATGGATCAAACTGATTCCCAACCGGTCTAGTCCACAATACAAAGGTTTTTATTTTCCACTTTCATCCTCTTACCCAAAACATTATTCACAACCAAACGTAGAACAATCATTTTTTTTTCTTTTGCTTAAAGTATGTATATAAAAATCTAAATCAACAAGCATTCATTCTTGAATTTTTATGGGGCTTTTATGGACTTGAATTGATGAAAAGGCCCCAATTTATTTCTTCTTTGTTTTCATTTATTTGTTTTTGTTAGATTGTGTAAACTCCTTTTTTTAGGGTGATTTCCATTGATCATATTTATAGGGTTACAATGACAAAGAATATAGTTTCCTAAATATTATCCTAACGATATTATAAATATATCCTACTTTACATAAGATATTATTTCTAAATATAATATCATAAATCTATGAATAGAATATTTGATGAATATTCTATCTCTATCATACCCCTGCAGTCGAAGCGGGAGAAAAGTGGACGCTTTGACTGGATCAAATCTACGTCTGAAGGAGGCATCGAACTGTGTAGGATAATATAGGTAAACCGCGATCAAATATATTAGCAACAATAGTGTGTTGATGATAATGAAGAGCAACTGCCAAAATCTATGCAAAGGAGAATAGAGCGTTGTTGTGCCAAAGGAGGAAGAGGAGAAGGGCCACACGCAGGGGTAGATGTTGACCAATTTGTGGATCCGAAGAAAAAGAGAGGATCATGATCAAATCATATCATACAAAAAAGTTATTGTTGCAAGAAATCACTAGGAGAGAGGAAAGACTATATTGTAGGGCATTCATGCATCTAATAACCATGGGGCTTTGGTGTTGGACTCTTGTACTGCGTCATATAGATTAGTGTGTAGAGAGAAGGAATCAATTAGGTAAGTAGAATTAGGTAAGTAGAAGAAATTGAGAATTAAGGTGATGACGGGAAGCTTCTGGAGAGATGTAGACCTTGGAGGGAACATGAACCAAATGAGTTGACTGTGGACACGTAGCAAGATTAAGACGACCTCGACCGCGACGAAGTGGAAAAAGATGTTTTTGGGGTAGGAAGAGTGTTAGTGGACTAAGTAGACGACTATGATAGAGCCACGAAGGTACTAGTCTAAGGCATTGTCACATGGATCAATGACGGGTCGCACAGAGTGGAGGAGCAGTAAATTCATGAATTGTAACTTGGGAAGAGATGGTGGTTTGGTGAAATTCCAAACTTGCCTTTGTTATCAAGGTCTGATTTTCATGCCTCATGCATGGTGAGGCAATTAAGAAGAATGTGATTGCTTGACAAAAGAAAAGAATGAGGATGAGAAATTAAAGGGGCTTAAGTGTATAAGCGTAGAGTCTCTTGGCATCATGTTTAAGAAGAGCATGATGACGATGAATGAGTTGGAATTGAAAAAGAAAGCAGATAGATAGAAGATGCAACAAGAGTTATGCATAAGTAGAAGCAAGAAGAAGCAGTGGTATTAGCATGAATTAGAATAGTAGTATGACACTCGTAAATTGCGCTACTTGCATGCAGACACAAGTGCACAACACCACAATATTTTCAATTTGATTAGAAAAACAATAATACTTTAGAGGGGTAAAATATGGCGGAAGCTAAGTAAATAATTGATGTTATTGAGTGGTTTGTTTTGTGAATCCCGCCAGTGGGTGTAACATCTACCCACCGGTAGGGAAAATAAAAATTATTTGTGAAAGAACCCAAGATCTAACCTGCTCTTGATACCATGTTGAAATCTAAAACTTTTGTTATTGCTCTCATTCACTTGAGTCATAAATAATACTTCCTGCATTAGAGATAATTGTTGCTTCGTTAAAAAAAAAAAAAAGGGTTTGTCCTACCCCCTTGAGATAAACTATTGCTTGTTTGTGTTCTTCATGTTTGTAGCTCTATTGAGTTGCGGTAAATTTGGTCCGTTAATGAGGGTTTATACAAGGATTCAAAGGCTTTATTTTACCGGATACATGAAGATGAATCAGATAAAGATTATCCATACTGCTACAACACATCGTTGGGTTGTCTCTCTGGGAAAGCTGGAATAGGAAATTCCAGCTATGTAAGCGGGAGATGCCCCACAGTTGAAAATCTACTCAACGATAGTAGTTATGATGAGTGAATTGAAAATTTTATTTGAACCAATTTATCATGTATTTGTTAGAATTGAATGCTTTTGTCTTTTGTAAATGTCGTATGACTAATTTTAACTTTCAAAAAAGAAAAAAAGAAACTTAATCAGCAATTTTTTATCTCTTGATTAGAGGAAAACAATATCTTATCATCTACATGTATCCGTTCAATAAATTATTAAAATTCTATTTTTAAATCTTTTTTTGATATAAGACGGCCCAATGGGATCCAACTCAAGTTGGACCAAATTTATATCTATATATGTGCGTAACAAATTAAACCCTAAAAAGTCAATGTTAATTACAAGAATGTCACTTGATTTGTTTCCTTTATCAATTCATTGTGAGTATTTAGGTATTACTCTTATTTAACTATTTCTTGTTCAATACAACAACAGACCAATTACTTACTACTCACAAATAATATCAAGAATTAGTATCACTTTATAGTTTATTCTTCATTTCTCTCTCTCATATACCTACATCATTAGAGAAGCTAAGATATTCTACCCAGGGATAAAAAGCAAAGAATTATAATATTGTGGTCATTAATTTAAGGGACTTTCTCTCAGATACCCCTCAGATTTGATAAATAAATTACTATATTAGGTAGCCCAAAAATCCTTGTGGTTTGAAAACTTTTTCAGCTACCCCTAATATTTTGTATCCAAAATTTCATTTGTTTATTTTTAAGATTTTTTTTTTTTTGGGTATTATTGTTCATTGTATACAAGTTAGGGAGTTAGGCCACTAATAAGGCCAGGGAATCCTACCTCAAGTGTTCGATATAATGACTGGATGATGGTATATTAGTTTGCAAAAATAAAACCGTAAGTCATGAGATAATGATATAATATGTGAAATAAATTAAAGGAAAAATTGATTCTAATAATATTCGCATATTTCACACATTTAAAATTAACAATTCCACCTCTAGATTATCTCACAACAATCCTACCTTTATACTTCATTTTCTTATATTGGTCATTTTTACCGGTAACCCGAACTTCAGGTTACCATAATCAAATTTTTGATTTTTTGTTTTGTTTATTTAATAAATAAAACTGATTTAAATTATAAAAAAAAAATACAACCACCTACACTACCGTGACCACCACCACAACCCGACCCCTACACCACCTCCAACTACCACCACATCATGCACCACCCACCAGAACCATAACTCACCGACACCACCTCCCAACTGCCACGACACCACGCACCCCCCACCAAAACTACAAGTCCACAACCCACCAACTGTCCAACACCACTCAATTTCCACCACAAATGAGCCCCAGCCACCTAGTAACTCAATCCCTAACCAACCTAGCCACTCACTCATACCGTAGATAGCCCACCCACCCACTCAAATTATAACTAATCCACTAGCCTCCAGCACCACCACCACCACTAACCTACAAACCCAATCAGAATACCTAATTCGAACAACTAATTGAACACCAATGGAAACCCAATCAAACCCCCAAATTTGAACACAAAAAATCTCAAATGAATAATTCCAATAATGAAGAGAAGCTTGATGTTGATGATTGTAAAGATGATAATGATGGATGAATAACTCTAAAACGCCTACAATAATTGTCGTCATCATCGTCATTGGGCCACCAAAAACATAGTCGATAAATATGATGATGACTGTTGTTATTAATAGTGGAAATTGTTGGTGTTGTTGGTGGTCTGTAATCGTTTTAAACAATAACGGTTGTTGTCGAATGTCAAGGTGGTGGTGGACTTGTGGGATAATGGTTATCTTTGTTGTTGTCGTCTAGTGAGCGAGGGAGGATCCAGTGAGACGCGATGGTGCTAGGATAAGGGGAAGGTGAGTTGGTGGTGGTAATGGAGGTTCCATGAGGAAGGAGTAGAGGATAATAGAGAAGAGGGAGTAAGCAGTTCGTTGGGTTTTTTTTTTTTTTTTTTTTTAAGTTTTTTTCTTTTTTTTTTTTTTGATTTAATGATTTTTTTTTTTGGTTTAATAAAAAAAGCACTATACCAATCATATAATGTCAAGTGTATAAATTACCTACTAATTAAGTTATTAACTGGTAAGGACCAATAAAAGAAAATAAGCCATAAAGGTGGGACTGTTGTGAGATAATTGAAAGACGGGACTATTATTTTCAAATGTGTAAAAGGTGGGATTATTAGAATCAATTTTTCCTAAATTAAATGATAATTTCATACAAGCCAAATCGCTTAACATCTTAAGGTACTTTTGAGATTATCCGATTCGAAGAGCTAGATCGTTGATAGACACTAGTAAAATAAGAAGAAGTATAGATTCGACTTGCTTCTGGCATAGAAGAGGACATTTAAGTAATTTCACAACTTTTTTTTTTCAAGTTAGAAATAAATATTTTCAAGTTAGAATAATCATTTATGAAGTCATAAAATTTATCAAATGACAATGCATATTTTCAAGTCGCCAAATTGAACTGTATTTTAACATGGGGATCGGATATACATACTCGATCAAGTCAAAACAGGTATTTTTCAAGTAATTAAAAAAAATTAAAATCTTGGCCAAGTGCGCTATGTATGTATCATCTCTCATAACATTCACTAAAGAGAAACCGAAGGTCAATTGAAAACCCTAAATTAGCTCCAAAACCCTAAATTCGAAAATCTAGTAATGGTCAATATATGTATCGTTGCTCATAAGTCCTAACACTAACAATAGCGAGCAGAACAAAAGATGGTTTCAAAAGCTACTTTTATTTTTTATTAATTTTTAAATATACATCCTACTAATAGTAGCATAACAGAATTTACTGGTAGCCAAAAGCAACGGATGGCAAGCGTGCTCATCCATCCAAATCAATTGCTTCTTCAGGAAACATAATAAAATGAGGTTTCATTAAATGGTTTCCCACAGTATACTAGTCACCATATATATTATTTTAGTTAAATAATAACCCAATAACGTAGCCCCTCCAAAAAAAAAAAAAAAGGTAGCATCACTAGTCGCAATAACTTCAATTTACATCATTTTTAATTTCTCTCTATCTTACGTACCATACTATTATAGTGTTGCTTTGCTTCTTTTTTCTTTATATAGAAATTTAAAACAGAATTTCTTAATTAGTTGTATACAGTTATTATTGCTTCCTTTAATTTATTGCACTTAAAAACCTTTTTAAACTTGCAATTCATGCAGTACATGTATATAAAATATTTACGCTATTTATAAACTTTATTAGGCGGCCTAGCTATAAAAACCTACATTGCATTAGAAATTGTCTTTTATGTGGATTTAATTATTTCGTATTTAGGTAAATATTGTACATAGTAAATAAAATACATAGCTAACTCTATTAATGAGGAATTTGTCGTGCATTGTTAACTCCACTTAAAAAGGAGGGGTGGATGAAATTCGAACATGTGACCTTTGTGTCACGCTAGCGCTGATACCATATTAGAGAACCAACTCAACCAAAAGCTTAATCTAATGGTTGAAACCCAGGAATAGTTTATATATTCTATCAGTAATCAATCTGTTTTAGAAAAACCTTGATATCAAAATACCATTTATATATGAAAGAATATAAATCAAGGTACCTAGCATCTAAAGACCTAAGATTACTATTCAATATATAGTAGTTATAAACTTATAATGTATATAGTAACCCTATACTATATTATCATAATATCATTTGATATATATTCGCAATTTATGATGAGAAAGAAAATTGTCCAAAGCTCTAGGTTAGCTTGACTAAGTCCAACGATTGAATTGATTTTTCACCCTTTAAGAAATTATATTGACATGTCGTTGGAATTGTCATTTAGTAGTCTACATAGTGTTATGTAGGATATTTTGCATAGTGTTATGTAGGATATTTTGGAAAAAGGATAGAATTTGTACACCCTTTGGTACTCTAATACTTTCTAGCCGTTATTTTTCTAGTCGCTTACATTTTATTAAACCTACTTTATAAAAATAAAAAAAATTGTATATAAACTGAGCTAAGTAATGAAAAAGGTTTGTGGCATGGTGTGTTTGCTGATATAGTGTGATTACTCTTATTTGTAAGTAGAAGTCTTGTTTATATATAAATTATGCAACCCTCTTTACTTATAAAATCGAACAACATTTTTGTGTCCAGGCATTAAACTAACCATAATTTCTCATATGTAGTACATTTCAAAAGAATTATATCAAAAAAATAACCCAATTAATTCATTCAAGTAAATCCAATATTTAATTTTTGACTATTATAAAAGCAATCCTATTTATTTAGTTATACAATTAACCCTAGATTTATATATTTTTGTTGAAGAAAGTTTCTCTCTATCTTATTAAGTCTATTTCACATTAAAGTAATCCCAATAAACACAAAATTCACTAATGGTATTTGACCACATAGAATTTAGCTACAAGAGTAATAGGCCGGGATCATTAAAATGTTGATATAATTATATTGGATAGAATAAAAACATTAACTAAAAAAATACATGAAACAAAATACTCCGTAGATATATACATATTAAAGCAAAGTAGTGAAAATAGATGAGAATTTTCCAATTATCATTATACCCTAAAGACTAAATGTTTTCATATTTTACAAAATTAATTTATGGAATATTTATATATCAATTGGGCAAAATAAATTTAATTTTTTCTAATGTAATGCACGCATTATGTGCTAATAATTTAAACTAATACGGAGTAAGTACTCCATATATTCAGTTAAAATGAGGTTATGATCACCGGTGTAGTTGTTTCATCAACATTTCAAAATAGTAATCCATGAATTTTCACTCGATTTCCCATTTTAGTGACATAATTAATGTAAAAACAAAAGCAATCATTTACCTACTCATACAACTTTTGTAGTTTTGTGAAAACAAAAGCAATCATTTACCTACTAAGCTAATAAGCCATGTGCATGTTTATGTTTGATAAACGACAGTGTTCGTACCATACAATCACAAAACATAACCTATTCCACTACCAGAGATAGAATCCATCAAATCCATTCATTAGCTTGTGTGTATGTATATAAGATGGCATTTTGTAATTTTGTCAATTTTAACTTTATTACAAAAAAAGCACATGTACTCCAAAAGTAAGACGTAACTTTATTACTCCCTCCGTCTTTTTTAATTGCTACATTCACTTTTTCATATCTATAAGAAGTAGTTTTTAAAATTAATATCTTGAATTTAGTATTGTAAAAAATTATAAAAATTATATATTTGGAAAGTACATATCGAGACAAATCAAACGAGATTTATATGACTATATTTTTCTTTACGTATAAAACACCAAAGTAAGTCAAAGTTATACCATTAATAGTGTCAAAAACCCTAATGTAGTAAGTAAAAAGCTACTGAGGGAGTAATAATGATTTAAATTTGTACGTCTTATAATTGAATTTACTATTTTAGTGTTTGAAATATATTGGTTGGAAAGATGTTCTATTATGTACAGGCATGAATCACACCCATTTTCGAGGGAATCCACTTGACGGAGTTTCAGAGGTTCTCACATAAAAACTACAAATTATATGACAATATAGAGAGTAACTTATTAGCTTTAATCTCTCTCTCCTTTTAATCTAATTTGCAAAGCTCATATATGTTGTATGAGCCGGTCCCGACTTATCAACAATCCCTTTTCACACAAACAATTATATATTCATTTACTCTCTTAGCCTAATTAGAGTAGTAAGTAACCATTAAAGAACCAAAATTAACTGTATTTTGATTTTGATACTAGCGGTGGATCTAGAATTTTCATTCTATGAGTTCGAACTCTATGCGAAATAAGATCTTATCCACAATTCCATATTTTTTCACTATTTATACAATAAAATTATATAATCTTTCAGATTCACTATGAATTCACTTGAATCCGACGAACCATATTAAATACGACTAGTCGCACCCTTCGCTAGAACAGAGTCAACTTTATAAAGTTTAGGATGTTAATAAATTGATCATCTGTCCATAAATATGATCCAACTTGTTTAAGTCAGTGCATTTTTATTTCTTTTTTTTTTGTTATATGGAGAAGTGGGGTGATATAGTCAACTTACACTAAGGTGTAATCACCCGTTACTCGTATAAATTTATTGTGCTCCGACCTTTTTTTACTTCCTTTTGTTTTGCTCCATAGAAATACTTTATCCTAACTCTTTTAAAGTCCATTCAGTTATATAATATTTTTGCAAACAAGTAATATGTTTTAAAGGAAAAAAAAAATAGTTAATAAATTATATTTTTCTAGCTTGTTGCTTTAATGAGCAAGCTGTTTTTCCCGCAATTTATATTACAATATAACCTTTTAAAGGGGAAATTCTCTTTAAACATGCTAAAATAGCATGAAATAATTGACAGGTAACATTCACTAGATGGCATGGTAACGTAGTATTGCTCTTAGGCTTGAGAATCTTTACATTTTGTAACCACTTTCTGATATACTTTATTCAGCCTAGTCACAAGCTTATAATGGATGATAGAATAACCACGTACAAGCTAAGTTTAGGAGAGTTCCATAACAAAGTTTACAACTAGCGAAATTATAAGAAATAGTAGCCATTTAAACTTATAAGTTTGTCATTTACTCTCTCGTTTTCCTATATTGGATTTACATTTGGGTAGATACTCATAACTACTTTTTAGAAAGTTAGAAGAAAGCAGTTAAAAGTCTTAAAACCTAGGCAAATAAGTTTGTAAATGTCACTTGGTTAGAAACTTACACCAACAACTAAATAGAAAACAAATAATGAACGAACCTTATTGAACAAAAGGCCCAAGGCAACTCATCAAAAGCAACATTGCGATCTAAAACAGTATATAATTCATTGTGGCTTGGTGCACTAAACATTTTTCAACCCCAAAGCTATATTTTGCTTACCTCATATTAATCATGTTCCATAAAAATAAATTTAGCTGAACTTATATAAATTCAGTCGAATAAATATAAGTTGAATTGATTAGAAATACTATCAATTTAGTAAAATGATGTTCAACTCACTATAAAAGTAAGTCCATTCTAGTTAATCCAGTTTCAATTTTTAATAAATTGTTAATGACTTCGCCCATTAACAAATAAGTTTAGTCTAAAGGAAAAATTTTCGCTCTATAAAAATATTTTCATCTCTATAAATATAAATTCAAATAAGGAAAAATAAGTCTCATTAAATAAACAAATGTTCAATTCAATGAAAATAAGTTCATATTAGCAAAACCAAGGAGATAACATCTTATCAGCAAAACCAAGGAGATAACTTCTTATCAGCAAAAACTCTCTCCCCTCTCCTAGTCTCCTCTTTTCTTACCTATCGTTCTCTAAAACCCTAGTTTTTTTAGATTTAAGGGCTACCACTAGCATTTTTGGCCAATGATAAGTTCCTTCTTTTTCTTTTTGCACTAGGGTTTTTTGTTAATGACAAAATTAAATCTCCATTCTTTTCCTAGTAGGGAGTTTCACCACCCATATATTGGGTTTTACCTACCCATATTTTGGGTTTTATTTCTCCTTGTGAGGATTTGGGGTCTGGGTTTTTTCATAGAAGCTTTAATTTGTTAATGAATATTTGTACGAGGTTGCAACAGATATCGATTAAACATCTCCAATCAAGCGAGTCACAACGCAATATGCTCAAGTTCAAAACTAAATCAGGTTATTGAAAGACCTCCTTGTTGAAGGCTAACAATTATGTTTAAGAGGGTATTTATCATTGTCAAATCTTATATACAACACTCGTAGTTTTGTTCAATTTGAATGCTATTTGATTCAGGTTGCTTTATATTTGTTACGTTTGATCTCTATAGTAGATGCCGTATGATTCCTTTATTAATGAAATAATTTTTATTTCAAAAACAAAGGTGTAAAACTTATTATCTTCTTATTTATTTATTATATACACTTTTTTTTAAAGGGATTTACTAAATACACTTGAACAATTCTCAGTTGTATTAAAAGCAGAATTCAATAGTCAATTATGTGCTCAAGTATTCAATAATTACTATTTTTGAGGGGTATTATAAAAGTGCAATACATAAGTCTGTGAATCAGAATTGAAAAGGGCAGGAAGATAATCATGAGTTTGTGAGGGAAATGTTAAATTGTTTTACACTCCTTACACCAAACAAAGTAAATGGAAAAGAATGGAAAATCAACTTTCATTTCACAGAAAAAGTTATAATTCCACTAATAAAAGGGCTTCAATTCCAACCATAAGGGGGATGAAGTACGTTATTAACTACCCTTCAACACAAAGTAAGTTATTAACTAATGTTCATCAAATCATTAATATTCATCAAGACTTTTGTTCGTTCATCATTTTCCCAAAACTATCTAGTATTGAAATTACATATATACAAGGTATGATTTACGTGAATTGAAAATTTTTTGGTGGCCATCCAAAACTATGAAAGTTGGCCTCCGAATTTTTCATACATACGTCAATTGTGTAGTAAATTAATAACATTAATGATTGAGCTAATTTGCTAGTAAATGTTTTTATATCATTGAATACATGAAGAGAGAAAAGCCTATATTTTTTATTTGTAAAAAAGGAGTACTCGGTATTATTCTATAATTACTACATACGGAGAAGTTATTTAATCAATCATTTAATAGAATAATTATCACAAATGATAACAAGAGCTTATTTATTACGCAGTACTCTGTATATTTTAGTCTTAAAAAATTAATACAATGATTCTAAGTATTGCAAAAATTAATTTCATCATAACGGACTATTATATATAATGTGTTTTGTACATAAAATTTTGATATTAGTCTGATGAATGAACAGTACATTGAAGTAATGGTTTAGGAGCAAATTTTTATTATTATTATTTTGGGTTATTTACACTGTGCCTTTGAGGTATTGAGTTTTCTACGCTGTACCCTTCCAAATTAAAACTTCCACGTGGTGCCCCTTAGATTCAATTAATTATTATGTCATGATCTTGTAGTTAAAAAATTATGAAATGCTCGTAAATTATTTGCTGTATGAGCCATAGTGCTCTTTAATTACAACGAGAAATGTAAGAGCTTGGGCCATGAACAGAGGCATATGAGCCGTCCAATTAAGATTGAAATTGTGATATTTTAAACAAAAAGGTCATGGGTTAGTCACTTAATGAATCTTAGGGATATCATGTGGAAGTTTTAATTTAGGAGGACACAGCGTATAAAACCCAATACTCCGGAGCACCATGTAGAAAAACCCTATTATTTTTTTGTTTAGCTTTGGATTTAATAAGATACCTAATAAAGTACTATGACCTCTATTTCAATTTAGTTGTAACAATTGTCAAAAATAAATTTTAAAATGGATGCAACAAAGTTTATTTATTTCAATTTCAATATGTTATTTCATTCTATTTATATGTCTTCATCATATGTTATTCTAGTTCACATACAAATTTCAAATAGTGCATCTCAGATTGTTGTATGTCTTTTAAAACAAAAGTAGGGAGGGATTCCAAAAAGAAAAGTGAACCAGTTAGCCATTGTTCATTTCGAACAATTGACTGATTAACCATTGCCAATATTGGTACCCTCTAAATCTCTAATATTATTGAACTAGCTAACGAACTAAATGAAGAAAAAAAAATTAATTGCTAACGACCTAAATTATTGAATTGGTATATTAGTACTCACCCAACACCAGGAGGGAATGAAAAGGAGACACACATAAGATAAAACCACTCGGACTCCGTCAAGTCCTCAGGTGACAATGCTGCGCATGGCCGCCTTGTTACCTGAGTTGATGACCCGCCAGCAGACAGCGACTCGTAAAGTTCTTTTAGCTGCTGGCTTCTTTGAAGGCATGGTTGTTCTGCACCACCTGAGTCTATTGGTTGAACCATTTTCCTTGTCTTTATAGCGCCATTATAATATCCATCTGACCAAATTAATATCCTGTAGGTTGCAAAGATACAAATCGGATATCCAAATTCCAATTATAAACTGAGAGGATGTGCTTAATTACGACAAAAAACATATATTCAAATATGGTTATAACTAAATCATTATCTATATCTATATTCATATATCATATATAAATGAATAAATAACTATATATGAAATTATAAAAATTAGTGCAACTTTGCTCCATGTTATAAATTATAAATAACTAAGGGGAACCATAAAATGAACAATAAAATATACCCTTGTTGAGCACAATAATGCCAGAAGATGCTGTAAGTCCACTGAACTTTTTGCACAATTGACTGTAACATATGTTGAAGTTGATTACTTGATTCTGGAACTTCCATACTCTATCAATCCCTATTTTGTTAAAGCTATCTCTTTTATTTGTTTTTTGATCGACGATTGTTTGTGAACTAGGGTCTTAGGCTGTATGTTTATATTAGGGTTTGAGAGTTTGTGGAGAAAAAAAGTACCAATTAAAGAGAGAAATTTTGTTTTTATGTTGTGGGATTTAGTTTGGAAGTGAGGATGAATATCTTAGTTGAAGTTAAGTTTTGACTGGCAGCTCTACCTAACTGACAAATTTGCTGAAAATTAAAGGTAATTATTGTGTAGGGTAACGGTAAAGGAGGAAAGATCAAATTTAGTTGAAGTAGAGACATATAAATGGAATATATATAGTTTCAATTTCCACTTCACCATTCATCAAATAAGGTGGTTAGGTGAATTCAAGTTATTTAAAAATGGGAAAAATTTTCATTTAATTTGTTTACACTTTCGGCACTTTCCCTGCCTCATTGTTATAAACTTGTAAGCCAATTTGGATAATTAATCTCATCTACCTATTTATGTACATATAGATATGAGGGTTAATAAACCTATAGTAGATATATGGATTTTTTTGCCTATACCACCTTATATCTTGCGGTTTTTGCCTCAAACTACAACACTAGACATTTTCTAAACTGACTATATATGATGTCACTAGTTGAAAAATAAATTTTGCTGCGGTTTTATGATAAACGCAGCAAACGGTGCATGTTTTTATAATCATTGAAACTACTTGTTACGTTTCCTAAAAAACCGCAGCAAATAAAAGAACCTAAAAAACTGGCTAAAATATAGATTAGCCCAAGCCCATATTTTAATCACATATGTAAGTCCTATCACTCATTCTTCCCCCTTCCCTTTCCTTTAGATCTTTCTCCCTCTCAACTTCTCTAACCCTAATTAACCCTTATTTTCCATCTCTCTTTCCATCTCGCCACTCTCTTCCTCACTTCATTCTTGCCTCAATCTGTCTCATTTGACCCTCAAACCACCATTCTTTCCTCTCTCGCCCTAAAAAACCATGTAAGAGGTAAAATTCTGTTTTTTGGGTTTCTTTTTCCGGTTTCGAATTATCTGTTTTTATGATTTATTCTCTTTTTTCTTCTGATTTTGTTTGAAGATTGAAGATCTAATTTTGAAAGTCTAGTGAATGAGGCGAGAAATTGTTGGTAATTTCTCTATGATGGTGCATCTTTAAGTTTTTTTTTGAATTTTTATTGTTTAGATTATTTTAAATTGATCGTTGTGATTGTTGTTTGTTCTTCAACTGTTATTGTTTCTTTTGATTGTTGTTGTTCGTTGTTGATTCAACTGTTGTTATTTGTTGTTGTTTTGATTGTTGTGATTTTCATTTTGATTTAGGATTTGTGTCTGGGTAGTGGATCTAGGTCAGGGGTTTGGGGGGTAAATTTGTGACTGTGTGATTGTTTGGGGTTTTGTGTGACTGTGTGAGTGAGTGACTAAGAGATTGAGTGTGAGTATGAGTGTGAGTGTGAGTGAGTGTAAGTATATTGTTTATTATGAGACATTATTAATGATGGTGTCTATTTTCTGGTTGCAGCGGCAAGGAATTATCAAGACATAAGCAGCTGCGGTCGGGTTCATTTCACTGAAAATGGAAAGGTACAATTTCTACTTTATTTTGTCGTCTATTTTACCATATACCCCCGAACTACTACAAAATGCATAGCAAACTTTAGACAGCAAAGGCTCTCGAAACTGAAATCAAAAATAAATTCGCTTATTTATCAAAACACTTAGCAAATAAATTAGTATTAGTATTTTGGAATAAGTTTTCTTTTGACTGGAAATAAGGTAATAAATTCGCTCATTATCACTATTTTGACTAAATTCGCTTATTTGCTGAAATTATTGAAAAAATGTAATAAATTCGCTTATATTTTACTATTTTGAGTAAATTCGCTTATTTACTGACATTATTGAAAAAAATGTAATAAATTCGTTTATTTATTACTATATTGAGTAAATTCGCTTATTTACCGAAAATATTGAAAAAATGTAATAAATTTGTTTATTTATTACTATTTGGAGTAAATTCGCTTATTTACTAATATTATTGAAAAAAATGTAATAAATTCGCTTATTTATTACTATTTTGAGTAAATTCGCTTATTTACCGATATTAATAAAAAAATATAATAAATTCGCTTATTTATTACTATTTTGAGTAAGTTCGCTTATTTACCGAAAATATTGTAAAAATGTAATAAATTCGTTTATTTATTACTATTTGGAGTAAATTCGCTTATTTGCTGATATTATTGAAAAAATGTAATAAATTCGCTAATTTATCGAAAATATTAACAAAAGCTCACAAGGTGGTCATGAGATAACACCTTATCCTAATGTAATCCACGTTTGGAACATTTGGAATAAAGCATGAGAAAAAGATCATCCTCAAGAATCAAGTCCAAAGCGAAACAAATACAGCACAACTCACGAACTGCGCCAGCCGTGTAGAGCCGTTGCAGCAACCACGCTGAAGAAGTAGCGCGGCAAGTCCTGTGGCGCTGAGCCTATTAGCACGACTCCTTCGCCCACGCCATAAGGTCAGCGTTCTACTCTTTGGTGTGCTGTGTTGTGGTTATTGCTTGATTTACAAATGTTGATGTTGAAATTATGCTGTGCAGGTAGCGAGGTTGGTTTACTAGCGCTCGGGGCGTAGCGCTGCTAGAGTAACCGCGCTGAGCAGGTAGCGTGTTCAACCAAACAACGCTGGAGCTGCAGTGCTGGTCCTTCAACCACGCTGTGAGTTTTTGTTTTTTTCTTTCTTTATTTTTTATTTTTTTTATTTTTTTTTAAGCTTACTTTTGAGAACTATGGGATAAATTTGTGCTTACGTTAGGGGATTGATTGCTATGATTTATTCAATTTGTAGTCATAAGGATGTTAAATTTGTGACAATTTATATTTGCTCTTGTTTTTATTAAACATGTATGTTTTTGGCAAATGATTGTTCTAATGATGTTAGAATGAAGTACAATGCTCCATGAATCATTTGAGAATTGTTCTTATTACTCATGTCATGACCCATGTATTTTGACGTTTTAAAGAGTAGGAGGCTCTTAATTAGAGAGTGTAGTTCATTAGTCTTAATCAAAACTAGAAAAAAAACTTCTTGAAAGTTTTAATTATAAGGACAATGAGCTCTTTATTAATAATCAAAAAAAAAAAATGCTCTTGATTATTTTATTTATATGAGTAATGGGCTCTAGAAAAGAATGCTCTTGATTAAATTATTTTATGTGAAAAAAAAATGTTCTTGATTAATTTTTATAAGAGTAACATGCTCTTAATTTAATTAGTGATCAAAAGTAGCATGCTCTTAATTTAATAAAGAAGCGCAATGGACTCTTAAATTAATAATCAAAAGTGAGAAAAAATGCTATTGATTAATTTATTTTATTTATAAGAGTAACGTGCTCTTAATTTAATAAAGGAGAATGGACTCTTAGTAAAAGATGCTCTTGCTAAGTTAATAAGCTATCCTAGTTTGCGGATTACAGCAATGTCTTCCCCTAGAAACGAGCAAGATGGAGGGGAGAGAGAGGGAAGAATGGATACCCGTAAGCGTCGTGCTAAAAACCGTTCAAAGAATAAGAATCGAGTACCACACCCTACATGGGAGCCCCCACTTGAGTGGGATAATCATGTCTTGAAACTTGATCCTGACCATCATATATCTTCTCGAGCATCAAGAGGAATTGTAAGTAATATTTTTTCTTTTTTTTCAATATTTTACGAATTTTAGATGATATATGTAAGTGAAATGTTATAGGTTGATGATGAATTACGACGATATGATTCCGGGAAGATGCTTGGTAAAATTTATGATACTCTCGATGCAAATACCAAAGAGTTGGTCAAGGTGAGTGGTTTTCAAGATCTCTTAGAATCTTATATAGAGAAGGAGAGATGTAAGATGTTTGCTTGTTTAGTTAGGGGAATGATGGAATGGTTTTGGGATACAACTAACACCTTTCATTTCCCATGGGGAGAGATGGCTATAACTCCTTTCGATTATGGGATGATTAATGGATTACCCTTGGCGGGTATAGATATCATCCCTAACGAAGGAATGACAGGAAAGGAGCCAATGATAGGTGATTTACTTGGGCCGATCTACACTCGATTAAAATTGTATGAGAGAGTTTTCCCTTGGAGTGAATTGTCGGATGCTCTAGCCAATGAAGACATTATGGCAGAAACCACTTCCCTTCAAAGAGCTAGGATCTTCCTTTTATATTTGATTGGTAGTACCTTTTTAACAGACAAAGGGCAGCGAGTGGCCTTTTCTCTTATCCCATTATTGTCAGATTTGAAAGGAATCAAAGATTATTGTTGGGGGAAAGCGGGTTATGTGCATTTAATATCTGAAATGCGTAAGACATCCCGAGTCATGGATGACCCGCTAAAGAGAGAATGTGTCCCAGCTTCCCTAGGAGGCATTCCTCGAGTTATTGAGGTAACAAATTCTTTTACAATGTGTTTATCCACTTATTTGCATCTTATTTTGCTTTTCTAACCTTTTCTTTTCAGGTGTGGTATTTTGAACATTTCCCAACTCTTGCCCCAATAAATGACCGACCTAAGAGATTCCTGGTGAGCCGCAAATGGGGAAGACGGCTTAACATTCATCATAAGACAGATGTAATACGCCAATCGATTTATAACCTTCCTGAAGAGCAAGTAAGGACTCATTGTATATATACATTTATATATATTTATAACTACAATAAATGATTTTTAATTTTCCTTCTATTGCAGATTATCTTTCGTCCATGGGACGGGATACCAGATATTAGCCCTGGAGTGCAGGTTTCACCACCTCTTGAGGAAGCCAGGATCCTTTTGAAAGGATGTAGGCAACTTGTTTGGTTTCTGGGAGAACGTGTTGTTCGTCAAACTTATTCTCCTATTCCTTTAGCTCCCATGGATCCACCTGTCTTCATCTTAGACTCGAGTAAGGTTCCTGTTGCTACCTCTATGGATGATTTTTGAGAGGACTCACAGCTCGGGAGTTGGTTTTTGCTAGTGTTAATTACAAAAATTGGGTTCAGGCTCGGCTACGTCCTTTTCCAACATTTGTTAGGGTATCTTACCTTTCCTTTCCCTTTTTCACGCATTTGCATTTTAAATATATGTTTATTTGTTTATATGTTTATATGTGCAAAGAATGATGATATTGAGGGTTGGCAAGTTCCTGAGCGAAATATCAAATACATTGATGGTTTCGGGAATTTGATTGATGACACTGTGCCATTTGCTGAGGAAGAGGAAGAAGATGTTCCTTATATCCCTGAGAATGTTGACATGGTAAGCCTTGGGTTTGTCCTTATCTTTACTCGACTCTTATTATTATTATTACTGACATTTTTCATTGTTAATTTTAAATGACTTGTTTAATTGCAGGTGCCTAGGACAACTACAAACAAGGTCATCAAAGTATTGAATGCGTTTCGCACTGCTTATAGGAAGACAAAACATGCTTTTGCGTGCCAGAGCGTCACCATGGCTAGGGTGGGTTTCCCTATGTGTTGCCCCCCTATTTCTAGTTTCATGTCTTTATCACCTATGGGTAATTTTTGTGCATTATTTTCTTTTGTAGGACTTTGTGCCGCGTTATACAACACACGGGACATTTCGTCCTCCTCGTCCCCCTCTTCCTCCGGGTGGCCATTACAGGCGTCCCCCTTTTACGGAAGGTCCGAGTAGTGGCCAAAAAATGCGGCCTCCAATCCTTGATCATGAAAATAGAGCTCAAGAGGAGCCTAATAGAGACGAGGGAGGAAGTAGTCAGCAAGTCAACCCGCAACAAGGATATGATCCTTATGCTGGCTATTATAACCATGGTCAAGGTGGCGGGTGGTCCCAAGCTCAAGAATGGGATTATTATGGTGGAGGCCAAGGGCCATATCCAAGAGTTCCTTATGAGATGGGGCGATTTTCGTCGTATGAACCACCAAGGATTAACACTCAAATGCAGCAGGAGGATCGAAGACATTCTACTGATTCTTATACTCCTCGCACTGGTGCCATGCATTATTTCTTTGACTATGGGCCACCACAGTAGCTTTTGGTGGCATGTAATTTGCTAACATTTGTATTCGTAGTTTAATTCAAACTCAATTTAATATTTTGTAATCATGGATTTATAAACATATGTAAGCCTTGGGCTTTTTATGCTAATATTTGAGAACCAAGGGCATATATGCTAGTTCATTTTATTTTATTTTATTTATTATTATTTTTTTTTGTGAAGTGTTGGAGGATTAATCCGACTTACTCCCGAAAAAATAATCACCAAAATTAGTTAGTAGGGAAAGGGGGGCATATCTCATTTTCCTTAAATAAATATGATTTGAAAAGTTAATTTTAAAGAAGTTCAAGAAATAAAATCGCCCAAAATAATTAAAGAATGGAAAGAATCTCGCAAATGGGCTGATTATGGAAGTTTTATGCAGCGCAGGAGGATTTGGAACGCTGCATTTGTAGCGCTGTCAAAACTGTCGCGCTACGCGCGTAGCGTGACTAGTGTTGCCACGCTGCTGTCGTAGCGTTGTAAACCTTGTCACGCTGCCACGTTAGCGCGACTAAAACTGAAACGCTGCTTTATTTCTCATTATTTCCCAAAACGAATTTAAGGAAGTTGCCTAGTGACCCTCTTGGTTAAATATATGAACGAACAATTATACATTCATCAACAAAATCCCTTACAAAAGTTTTCTTTGTTAGAGAGAAAAGAAGGAGGTAAAGAATGTCTCAAAATTTCATTCGTGAGTTAAACCGTTGGATTTCTTCTTTGTCTGTAGAGGAACGCCTTGAATTCAATGCTTATCATCTGGATGCTTTGTTTTCTTTGAGGCAAGCTCGTATCAATTGGGATTTCCTTCATGCCGCCATTAATTTTTGGGATCCTCAATTCCATGTTTTCACCTTTGCCAACAATGAATTGACCCTCTTTCAGGAAGAATTTAGCGCGATTGTTGGTTTTCCAGTGGAAGCTCTTCCGGCTGTACCTAACCTTCAACAAGGGTTTGGTAAGGAATTTCAGATACTACTTGGACTAACTAAGTTCGAGACCAAGGAAATTCTCAATGGCCAACACTTTGATCTTTTGAAAATTAATTGCAAGATTTTCCTCTCCTTCAGACAACTTAACATACAAAGGTACAAAAGACGTGCTTTATGCTTATGTTTGCTGTCAGGTTTGTTAATGATGGAGGAAATATGGGAAATGCTTCACTAATTGCAATTGTTGAGCAAATCGAAGGTGATCGTACTCCTATGCCTATGGTGATTGGTGAGACCATCATAGCATTGGACGCATGCAAAGCGAATCCATCATTGCACTTTTCGGGAAGCCCTTTATTGCTTCATGTAATATTTTAACCTTGGGCTAAAATATTAATTAGAATAGATGAATTATTATGAATTTATGAAAGGAAAGAAGAGTTTTCGTAGTTGGAATCGTAGCGTCAGTAGTGAATTAGCGCTATCAGTCATAGCGTGACTAATTTTGTGACGCTACAAGTGTAGCGCAGTAGGATCTGTCGCGCTGACACTGTAGCGTTGTATGTTTTGCAACGCTCAACTGTTGGCTTAGTAGAGTTTCCAGCGCTCCTGTTTATCTTCCATAATGTCTATTTTTTTGTAATTTCAAACCATAATTATTCAATGCTATGTAACAATCTTGGATTGTCATTTACTTCCTTATTTAATTAATGCAGATTTGGCTTAGTGAGCGCCTTAAGACCATCGAACAACCCCTTAATGCCATGAAATACAACCTCAAATCATTTACTATGAGGAGGAATTTGTTCCCAAGGAAAACTCTAGCGGAGTGGATGTCACTTATGTCTCATGGAGGTCTTTCAATTAGATGGGTCGTTCCATGGTGGTTTATCAAGGAGATGGTTGGAAGTCATGAGTCAACACCATATGTGCGCCTTCTTGGTTTGACGAAAATTACTTATTTCTTTCCGACCTGTCTTTTGAGACAATATGGTATGAAACAAAGTATTCCTAGCCTTGACACTGACCCCCCAACTTGCTTGGAACTTTGGGGCTCTGCCATTACCGCATGGACAAAGTATTGGGCCAATCGTCCACGATGGGCTTTTCCGAGGAATGGTTGTTCTACTCAACTATCACAAAGTTACAAGGATTGGATGCTTGCTAAGAGTAAAGAGGAGAGGGATAAGGCCCGGGGCCTTGAAGTTACTGAGAGGTCTAAAGGCCCACAGGTCTATAGGGCTCCAAAAAACAGGATTGCAATGGGAGAGGGAAAGAATGAGACTTCTTTAAAGAGAAAGAATGAAGCTGGATCTGTTTTTGATAGGCTAGGTCCAAGAAATAAGAAAAATGCTCCTTCCTTACCTGGGGTGGAAATTGGACAACCAAAGTTAAATGAAAAGACCCAAAAAACTATAGAAGGTAAGGGGAAAAGAAAGATGGTATGGACTCGTAAAGAGAGCAAGCTCAAACCTATGGAGGAGCAATTTGATGAAGGTTTCTCAAAAGAAGTGAATAATGAAGAAAAGCTCAGAGATAATCCTAATGGGATGGAGGAAGATCCGGAAGTAGATGAAGACCCAAAGCATGCTCGTAAGGAAAAGGAAGAGTAGTGTTTGACTTTATTTATTTTATCATTTTCAATAAAGTGCATGTGCACTACTAGCGTAGGCTTTAAAGTAGTCCCTTTTGTTTTGATGATTTCAATTATGCAACTCTTAAAACATTAATGAAGGACAATATTATTTTTTTATTTTTCATGCAAACAAAATTTAATTATTTACATTAGAAGTTATTGATAATTCATCCAATAAAAACTAATTATGTATTTAAATGGGCCGAACTTAGAATATTTGCCTACGTATCCAAGAGGAAACAGGCCGTGCGTAGTTCTAATTATTATATATATTTTATCGAAAAGACTTGAATGAGCCTTTTATCGAACCTTCGTGGGTCCTTAAAATCATGTGAAACCTTTAAATGAGGTCTTTCATAATTCAATAGTTTAGTCAAACATAGATATTTACTGAAACTATTGAAATGTACATGCATTCAGCGCAGTTGAAATTCTAACGCTGGGGTTGTAGCGCTACAGAAGAAATAACGCTGCACGGTGCAGCGTGGTTACAATTGTCGCGCTGACATGGCAGCGCGGTTATAATTGTTACGCTGCAAGGTCAACGCGGTTGAATTTTCAGCGCTGCCCCTTTCTTATTTATTTAATTACTTTTATTATATATAGCTTTTGGTTTTGTATAGAATGGGTTACGATGCTTTTCCTTTTCTCGATTTGCCCATTTTACATAATAATATGAGCCAAATTGGGCTCATATGTTGTAGGACTTAGTGTGAGTCCATGATTGTCTTACAATTTTAAGCGTAAAACCTTTACAATTGGCCCAAATTAGTTAATTGAGTAAATTCAACCCCATCTATGTCAATTAGTTTTACCGCACCGCCTGATAGGATTTTCTTAACAATATACGGCCCCGTCCAATTGGGTCGGAATTTCCCTCTTGGATCGGTGGGTGGGGCTCGTACCTCTTTTAGAACTAAATCTCCTTCATTAATGTTTCTTGGCTTAACTCTTTTATTAAAATGTTTTGCAATCCGTCTTTGATATATTTGTACGTGATGCAAAGCTTTTAATCTTCGCTCATCTAAGAGAATAAGTTCCTCATACCTTGCCCGAACCCATTCAGCTTCAGGTATTTTACTTTCTAGGACTATGCGAAGAGAGGGTATTTCCAACTCAACAGGTTGAACTGCTTCCATACCATACACTAAGGAGTAAGGGGTGGCTCCTGTGGACGTTCGTATGGAAGTTCGATATCCCCATAGAGCAAAGTGAAGTTTATGAGGCCAATCTTTATAATGTTCGGCCATCTTTTTTATGATGACAACAACATTTTTGTTTGCAGCCTCTACTGCTCCATTCGTTTGGGGTCTATAAGGGGAAGAGTGCCTNACTATAAGGGGAAGAGTGCCTATGTTGTACTCTGTATCGTTGTAAGAGATCAATTACTTCTCCCTTAAAATAAGATCCATTGTCACTAACGAGTTCATGTGGGACTCCGTATGACAAGATGGTGAGCAAGATAAGGAAATGGGGGTCAAAGACTATGTCCTATACTGCTAAGACACAATTGGTTCACGACAAAAGATGTTTTGTTCAATGAATTTGGACACATGTTTAGCGCGGTTATTTTGATATATGAGGCTCCCTCAACCCACTTTGTGAAGTAGTCAACGGCGACCAAAACGAACGTATTTCCTCCAACACCACTGGGCGTTATTTTCCCGACTATATCAATACCCCAGGTGGAGAATGGCAACGGTGAAGTATAATTGTATAGCTCTACAGGAGGTAAATGTTGTAAGTTAGCAAATATTTGGCACTTAGGACATGTTTTTACATAGTTGCAGCAATCATCTTCCATTGTCGTCCAATAATATCCTAAGCGTGTTATCTTTTTTGCTAACATCTTACCATTCATGTGGGGACCGCAGACGCCATTATGGGTGTCTTCCATAAGTCGCTTGGCTCGTGTTTTGTCAACACATAGCAAATTAAGCCCCTTTGAGGTTCTTTTATACAATCTACCCTGAATTTCGATATATTGAGAAGATAATAATCTTATTGCCCTTTGAGTTCGAAGGCTTGAATTCCGTGGGAATTCTCCTTTTATTTTGTAATTGAGGACATCTTGATACCACGGAACTTCGTTCTCATTATCAGGGGCATCTTCAATAGCGTTACAATTGGCAGGTTCTTGCCTCCTTTCAGCGCTTAAAGTTATCGATGCTAGGTTATGTGGGTTATTTATCATTGATGATAATTTAGCAAGGGCTTCGGCGAATTGGTTATCATCCCGAGGGAGGTATTGGTATTGGATATCATCGAAGTTTTTAGTTATGGTGTCTAAGTGTGTTTGATAGAGTGCTAGGCTAGCACTTCTTACTTTCCACTTTCCAGACACATGATTTATGATGAGTGATGAGTCTCCAAATACTCTTAGTCTTTTAATCCCTAGACCTACTGCTGCCTCTAATCCAACAATGCATGCCTCGTATTCAGCTGCATTATTAGTGATTTCGAAGTCTAATTTGACTGATATTGGAACATGTGCACCATCTGCACTAACTAGAAGAACCCCTACTCCACACCCCTTTTGGTTAGAAGCGCCGTCAAAGTAGAGGGCCCAACTATCTTCTTCAGTCATTAGGAGGTCTTCATCTGGGAAGTTATATGCTTCCGTCTTTTCCTCTTTAGGAGGGAACTCAGCCAAGAAATCTGACATCGCTCGTCCTTTAATTGTTTTTGAAGGGACAAATTGAAGGTCAAATTCGGCCAACATAACAAGCCACTTCGAGAGGCGACCATTTAGTGCTGGCTTGTCAAAAAGGTATTTTAATGGGTCCAAATGGGACACAACATGGACAGAATGGGAAAGCAAGTAATGTCTAAGCTTTTTAGATGCCCATACCAAGGCCAAGCAAGTTTTCTCCAACTGTGAATATCGAGTTTCATACTGGATGAACTTTTTACTTAAGTAATATATGGCCTTTTCTTCTCCATTTATTTCTTGCGCGAGCATGGCTCCGGCAGCAGTTTCAGTGATAGTTAAATATAGTCTTAGAGGGACTCCAGGTATTGGTGGTACAAGTATCGGAGGCTTGAGAAGATATTCTTTTATTTTTTCTAAAGCCTCTTGACATTTGTCATCCCATTCCGCCTTTTCTTCCTTCTTCAATTTCTTGAAGATGGGCTCACAAACCATAGTTAATTTTGATATGAATCGACTAATATATTGGAGCCTACCTAAGAATCCTCGGATTTGTTTTTCATTTTTAGGGGAAGGCATGTCTAGTATAGCTTTGATTTTAGATGGATCAATTTCTATACCCCGCGTGCTAACTACGTATCCAAGCAACTTTCCAGATGTTACTCCGAAGGCGCATTTTTGCGGATTCAGCCTCATATTATATTTTCTTAGTCTAGTAAAGAATTTCCTTAGGGCAGGAATGTGCCCTTGTCGGTCTTTTGATTTTACAATCATGTCATCTACATAGACCTCTACTTCCTTATGCATCATATCATGAAGCAATGTAGTAGTAGTCCTTTGATAGGTTGCTCCAGCGTTTTTAAGTCCAAAAGGCATTACTTTGTAACAGAAAGTTCCCCATTCGGTAATGAATGTGGTTTTTTCCATGTCTTCCGCAGCCATTTGTACTTGGTTGTAACCTGCATAGCCATCCATGAACGAAAGGAGTTCATGGTTAGCCGTGTTGTTTACGAGGAGATCAATGTGTGGTAGTGGAAAATCATCTTTAGGACTAGCTTTGTTTAAGTCCCGACAATCTACACACATTCTCACACGTCCGTCCTTTTTCGGAACTGGAACAACATTAGCTACCCATTCTGGGTACTTTGAAACACGTATGAAACCAGCATCTAATTGTTTGATAATTTCCTCTTTGATTTTGAGGGCAACGTCAGGCTTCATACGTCTTAACTTTTGTTTGACGGGTTTAATTGTTGGATTGAGCGGAATTTTGTGTTCCGCAATTTCACGATCTATGCCAGGCATATCTTTGTAGGACCAAGCAAAAACATCGTTAAATTCTTTGAGCGTGTCTATTAAGTCTGTGCATGCGCTCTTGTAAATTAAGAGTTAAGCCAATTTTTAGTTCTTTTATATCTTGTTCATTACCGATATTAATGGATTCAGTTTCTTCTATTACAGGCGTGCGATTTTCAAATTCTTCCATGAACTTTATTATCTCAACTGGTTCATCATTAGTTGATTTTTCAGCTGAATTAATTATTGCAAGACACTTAAAAGGGGAGTGGGGAGGAGAGTGTGGATAAGCAACAGTTGCTTAATTATTGAAATCATCAAGGAGTAAATCAAAGAGGGACACAATTCCCTTAGAGCTTAAATCTAAATTAGGAACGGGAGGAATCGAAGGAGCAAATATAGCTAGATTTCCTATGACACTAATATGATCTTTGGATTCGGACTCAAAATCAGACTCAAACTCAGACTCAGACTCAGAATCTTCGAAAATTTGTCCCTCCCCGGTTGAGATAGTAATTTTGGCTCCTTTAGTGTTGATCCACTTCAAGGTCTTTCTCCATCCGCGCTCGACGTTCTCTGAATGGGAAATGAGTAAAGCGGGGTTGAACTTTTCATCTTGCATAGCCTTCTGAATTACTGCAGCTTCGTCTCTCAATGGGTTCCGTTCCAGTCCAAATAACAGACCAAGGGCCCATTTGTCTAAACACTCTGGTTTGGAGTATTTGGTGGGAAGAGAGTATTGTGCTCTCTCTTCTAGAAAGTAGCAATCATGAAATATTTCAAATCCAGGAATTTGTTTCCCGTTTTGAACCAAGGGTTCAGGGAAGTAATAATAGGGATAATTATCCCCTTCCTTTATAAACTGCCCGTTTAGAGTGAGCTGGTAGGAAGGGATAGAGGTAGTAATTCCCCTTTTGGCGTTGGCTTTTCGAGTTACTTCTTCAACCATGTATTTTTTAATTCCTCTTCTGTCGGTTCATACCCCAAACCGAAGAGGTTAGGTGTGGCTTTGACTTAAGGGAGATGAGTGATCTCCCTTCCTCCTTTTGCTCCTAAAGGCATGCCAGGAAAATAACCATTTTTTAACATAATGGCGTTCACTATTACACTAGCATGGGGATCAAGTTGTAAGTCTTCTGATTCAAGGAGAGCGATTTCTTCAGGCACAAATCCCCACAAATCTTCCACATCTTGATCATGGGATATTTTTAGCAGGGATTGATCCTCCATGGCTACTCTGATTGGAGAAGCATTAATGGTTATAGGCACGCCTTCATGTATGAGCTTGACCTTTTGATGGAGCGATGAAGGCACCGCACCAAGCATGTGGAGCCATGGGCGTCCTAGAAGCAAATTGAAGGATGATTTTACATCGATGACATGAAATTCAACTTTCTTCCTTATTCCACCGGTGGACATATCAAGAGTTATGACTCCTAAGACCTCTCGTCTCGTGTTATCATAAGCTCTTACTCCTTGCAGTGATGGGGAAAATGCTTCTTTTTCTATGCCGAGATGCTTGGCAGTTCTTAATGGGCAGACATTGACTGCAGACCCATTATCGACTAATGTCAAGGGGACGTTTTTATTCAATATCCTAGCAGTTAGGTAAAGGGCCTTGTTATGAGTAGTACCTTCCGGGGGGAGATCCTCTTTAGAAAATTCAATCATTTTCTTTGGTCTAGTTGACAAGAGACTTGCTAGATTTTCAGGGGTAGTGTAAGGAGAAACGTTTAATGCATTAAGTCCGTTCAGTACAGCTACCCTATGATCACGAGAAGAAGCTAATAATTGCCAAATGGTTACATCGACTTTAGTCTTTTGCATTTGCTTAATGAGAGGATTATCATTGCTCTCACTAGAATTTTGGGCTTGTGATGAGCCAGTATTTGTTTGGACTGGAATTGAGTCTTTGTTGACTTGGACCTGAGATGGGCCTTTGTCATTATCAGGTTGATAAGCTCGTCCGGAACGAGTAAGATGCTGAACATTAGACACAACTTCTGTAGGATCTTGATACCAATCATTTTTTATAATTTATGGATTAAGCCCGAGAGTTGTGTTGGCATTGAGGTTGGTGATATAAGTATCCTCAACATTATCGTCCCATATGCCACATACATGATCGTGTAAGCCTAATACTTCCTCCATTGCATTATCATTATTGGAAGTGATAAATTTAGAAGGATCAAAATTATCGCTAACACAATCAATGGCTAGAATAGACGATCCACCGAAAGGATTGGTGATATTATTCGGCTTGGGAGGTAAAGGTAAACGCCCGTCTTCAACCATGTCTTGAATGACATGTTTGAGGACCCAACATTGTTCAGTATCATGCCCTTTTCCTCTATGGTATTTGCACCATGAATTAGCATTCCATTTTGGGCTTCTCTTGTCCTCTGGTGGGTCAGGAGTTGGCCCAATTGGATGTAAAGCATTTTGGCTTTGAAGTCTGTCAAGAGCTTGAGAATAAGTCATGCTGATAGGAGTGAATCTCCTATCTCGAGGCCATCTCTTCATTTTTGATGGACTTGGACGAGAAGTTTCTAAAGCATTGACTTCATTATTTTTGGAAGATTCACCCTTTTTATAGGTGTAGTTCCCCTTATAAGCCTGGGGCTTCGACTGTTTTTTCAATAAATCGTTCTCAATTTTGATCCCGACATCATACACTCATTTGAAAGAGTCGATGCCTTGATATTTGAGATGTACTTGATAAGGCTCGGACAAGTTGTCTACAAACCTTTCTACTAATTCAGCATCGGATGGTTTTTGGACCAAGTGGGTCATCTTTTCCCTATAACGAGTGAAGAAGGTAGTGAACCCTTCATCAGCTCCTTGTTTTAACACTTCGAGTTCTCGGAGTGTGACTTGGAATTCCATGTTATCTTTGTATTGATCAATGAATTCCTTAGTAACAGTATCCCAGTTTGAAACCCGATCTGTGCTAAGAGAGTAGAACCAATTCTGTGGAATGGGTTCTAAAGAAAGAGGGAAGATCACTGGATAGAATACAGGATCAACCTTTTTGATGGTCATGGACCCAATAAAGCTCTTAAGGTGATTGACTGGATTACCAGTCACCTTGAACTTTGGAAGAGTAGAAGGATCGAACTTCTCAGGGAGAACAGCCTCTGTGTTAGGGATGTTGGCAGCCTCAAATTGATATGATTTGCCACCCATTGAAGAACGATGAATGAGATTTTCAATCCCTTTCTTTTTCCTCCTTTCCTCCTCTTGCCTTTTGGCTTCCATTTCAGCCAAATGTTTCTTTTCAACAGCACGTTCAAGCTTTTCATTTCAGCAAGGCGTATTTTTTCACTTCTCGTTCAGCCTCCATCTTATTAAGACGCATCATGAGAGAATTCAATTAGCATCATATTTTCTTCTTCACTCATTACTTGGACTTGGAGAGGACGAAACGGAACTTGAGGAACAAATTGGAGAATTTAGAGTAATGAACCCGAAATCTTCACAATATCCTCTAAGGAATTTGAGATGAATGATGATTGTTCGTCACTACCTAACCTTTGTAAACGTTGTTCAGATCGCGACACCAAGCAGTTGAACCAGCCCTTTACGAAAAAATTTCAAGCCATTCAGAAAAGTATTTATTTCTATTTTTCGGAAAAAAACAAAGAAATAATTAAGTAGTGTTAACAATGATTAATTTAATACTAAGAGCGTCTGTAAGCTAAGCTAAAGACGACTAAACCTTAATTAATGACATTCTAATCTAAAGAATATAATTAGTAAAGGTTTTTTTTTGGCCTTTTTTAGTTTAACTCAAACAAAACCAGTATTAAGTTAATTATTGTTAATGCTCATGAGGATTAAAAGATCATAGGCGAATATTTTTTTTGTCCCTTTTTTTTTACAAAAAAAAAAAACAAACGAAAGAATTTCATTCATTAAGGAAAATGAGATTGTTAGCTCCACCTAGAATTCGAAAGTAAACTAATTAAATTCTACAAAAAAGAATTGAATTAGTAAATCCTCGAAATATTCAAATTATGTCAATAATCTTAACAAATAAATGTTTGAAATGATTGATACAATTTAAATTTCTTGGTGAATAATAGAAGTATCATGTTAGTCTTTAGTAAATTTCTGAAAGATTCGAATTATATTAAAAATCTCAAAAAGTTAAAGTATTTTTGAAATCATTAATATTATTTGAATTTTCTAATAAATGTTAAGTGTATAAGTTAGTTTCTATTTAATCAAAGATTCTATTAATCAAATCCTCAGAAAATCAAGGATTTGATTAATAATATCTTTTGCAATATTTTATTAACTAAATCAAATATATCGGTGCATCAAAATCTTCCAAGCAATCAAATGATATCAAAGAATATATTTTAAAATTATGGAAAATATTTTACGTAATCAATTAATTTAGGTAGCTAATAATATATTGTGATTAAAATTTATTTGAAAACCTCAGAAAATCTACATATGCACAAAATATAAAAAGCAAAACAAGCAACTTTATAAAACAAAAGGGAAGCAAATAATTACTAAATAATGCAGTCAAACTACGGTCAGTCAAAAGGGTCCTACATCTAAAAAAGTGTGCTCCAACACTTTGCGGTGTGATAACCGTTAGATATGGAGTGTCTCCTCTCCAAGTACCATGGGCAACTTGGAATCGATGTAGTTGGGTTAAGTTTGCGTTTTACACGGTTGCTTAGAGACCATGGGCCCCACCAAGTCAACGGTTCCTTCCCGAAATGTAATGTTATTATGGTGATGCTAAGGCATGTTTCAAACACATGGAAGCCAATTGTTTGTCACATGTATGCAATATGTTTAAAAAAATGCAATTTGCTCTAAATATAATAAGTGTATGATTAAGAGAAAATTTTCAAGTCTCGCCCTCTTTTATGTCCCTAGTGAAGTCGCCACTATAGGCGCCCTGGATTTTAGGGTCCCAAATTTTTTGGTCACCTTTCCCAAGCCATCCATAGGTCTAGATAGACCTAAAAAATTGGCTTAAAGAAAGGTGAAATGGACTTTTTTAGAAGTATTTTCCAAAAAAACAGGAGCGCAGCAATTTCAGTCGTGCTAGCGTGGTAGCGTGACAGAGTTTGTCACGCTGACTGTGCAGCGCTACAAAGCTTGTCACGCTGCAGGTGCAGCGCGACAAACTTTGTGACGCTGCGACGTTAGCGTGACAAAGTCTGTCGCGCTAAGCTATTTTTGTGTTTTTTTGCTTTTTTTTATTACCTTTTTTTTTCGAGTGAGATAATAATATACGAATATGGACAATGCTAGTAAGAAGTCGCCAATGAGTTTTAGGAACTAAACTCATAAACCGTGTATTTAGATTCGATACGAATGAGACTCGAATAAGGGACGTTTGTCTAAATTGCACGGAAATCCTCTCCGATCCCATGGGGATGACTCCAAGTTGTGGTCGAGCGAACGAAATATTGGACTCGGGGGCAAAGGTACTAACATGACGGAGTGCGTCGGGTTAGACCATAGGCGGCCATTACTAGTTTCCTCTTAACCATACAGAAATTACATTTAGAATCACGCAAAAATATCAATTACAAAATTCACAAAAAAAAGCATTAAATTGTTAGTGAATCACAAAAAAAACTAATTAATTTAATTCAAACCGTTATTAAAATCAATTTAAGGAGCCTAACATGATTAGATTTGTCCGAAAGAATTATCTTGATTAAGCGTTGCAAACAATCAATTTTAAGTCCTTTAACAATAATAACGTGATAAAGCAGTAAATAAGTAATGAAACAACAACTTAAAAGTCCATAAACATGATTTTTAGGGCTCTCAGGAAACGTACCACTTCTCCTTTGAAGATTGTCTTCGTCGAGTATTAATTTGGGCGGAGTTTCGAATTATTGTTTCGATATTATTAAAATTTGTAGCCACTTTTTAGTAAAATAAATAGCAAATAAAATAATAAATAATTATAATAAAAAAAAAGGGTTGTTAAAAGCAATACTCGGATTATTTAAGTATGAGGAAGAAAGTGAGTTAAAAAAAATGTGTGAGAAATGAAGGAAATAAGGGTTTTTATAACAGCGTGGGAACCCTAATCGCGTTGGGCTACTAGCGTGGTACGCCGAATCGCGCTGGTCCAGTAGCGCCGGGAACCCTACAACGCTACTAGGGTAGCGCTGTTAGCTTAGTCACGCTGACAACTCAGCGTGACTAAATTAACCGCGCTACGTTTTTTAAACATCTTTTTATTTATTTATTATTATTATTATTATTATTATTTTATTCTATTCATTTATTTAAAATAGTAAAAGAGGCATTTGGATAAAAAGGTCCGTGAAATAAGAATGAGATTTATTTTTAAGCCCAAGTATACTCGATTATCCAATCTTCTAAAGAAATGAGTTTTTTAATCATCATAGAGTCCTGCCGCGGGATAGGGGACTAAATTAGGTGTCTACACCATTCCTTTGTAATTATACCTCATTAAGTTGTAACTCCTACAATATAATGATGACTTTCAATATCTTTGGGATGTTACTAGTCATGTATTACATGTATATAATGGTGGTTACTTATTGAAGAATGAGAAATGGACATGAACTTTACTGTATCTTTTATCCCCTTCTCTCAATTTTATAACACGTTATCAGCACGATACCTAACCAATTGAGCATATAGATATTGAATCTAACAGACAAAGTAGTATAGTTGTGTACTTGTGCAGTTATCATTGTTGACGTGACAACCATAGGAGCCAACTATCAATTTATACAAGGAGCACATTAATCTGTATGGATCAGAAGGGCTACATGGGTATAAAGCACACCTGGTAAGATTAGTTACATCTTTGAAATTTTATGTTCTTTGGCAAGCATGTTATTAGATCGTCATTGACCATTTAATCTTTCTACCTAATATTGATCACTAATGATTTTTCATACTCTTATTTATAATGGAGTCATGTCATGAGATTTAGAGTATTATTATATTACTCAATTCGTCCATTTTAGTTCATTGCAATGTGGTTTGTTGCAACTGCGAATTTGTTTGCCAATAACAAATATGCTTTTATTGTTATAAATTTTATAATGTTTCGTGTTATGTACGGTGTTTTGTATTTTTTTGTACTGTTTTTACCATAGTTCTAAACTTCTAATTATACTTATTGCCCATCTATTATCTAAATTATTATCACTTATGACTAAAATTCCTTATTGTATCATTCCTTTTTGTGTTGTTCTTGTCATGAAATTTTAATAATCATAATGATTTTAATTATCATAACTATTTTATATCTCCATCTACTCCATATTAAATTTTATAAATTTATAACGTTGATAAATTTAGAATTTCCCTATGTCACGTGTTGGTAATGTTAATTTCTTTTTTTAATGTGTGTATCCCACAAATCATTGTAAAATGGTTTTTTTATTCTCTTTTTAATCTTTTTCTTTCATATTGTTCGGCAAATTCTTCACCCACAAATCCAGTGTTCTACATATTGCTCTTCAATAATTAGCACCCAAATTTTAGTTTATTCGAATATTCTCCATCGTTAAAATTGGCTCTAATATTTTCTACAAGTCATTTGTCAATACTAATTACGTAGTATATGTCTTGTTATAAGAATACCTATTTTTGACCAAATTTTACAAAATAATAACTTAATTCAATTGTGGTCATAATTTTGCTTATTTATACGTTACATGATCTTATAATTTTATTGACCATGTGAAACTTTGTTTAAAGAAGATATGATTAGTCCATAAAATTATAAGATGCATAAAAAAAAAAAAAAACGAAACTTAAATCTTGCATAATTGGTATTATTGGTGAATAACGAATTATAACAAAAGTTGTTGATTCATAACAAACTAGTACGTAGATATATACTCATTCCCAGAAGTGACTGAGAGATTGGGAGATTGATGGACATGATAACAAGAATGTTTGATGATGTCGGATTCTTAACTATAATTTATATAAAATTTCATTAAAATTGCAAGCATAAATGCATAATAATTTAGCAAGACACAATTTAAGGGTTTAAGAATTGATGATGACATTGTGAGAAACTCAATTGCAATTATATTCATTATGCCTATACTTTGATATATTTCAATATAAAAATTTATATAATTGGGCAAGAGGAACAAATGAGAGTTAAATATGAATCATTTTACTTTGATTGATACATGCTTTAATTTGCTAAAAGATTCCATGGTTGAAGGTGCAATGGATTTATAGGGTTGTTATATTAATATCATGTCCCTACTTGTAAGTTAGCTAAAGTATAGGGGGAGATAATATTTACTCGATTACTTTATTGCACATTAATAATAGAATATATTTCATGGTCAATTTGATACGTACATTAACATAAATATCAACAATTAATCTAATGGAAGTGGCCACATGATAATTAAATATTTTGTATGTTACCATCCTGAAGATGGATATGGAAATTTTCATTGACTATAAACTGGTTCTATATGCTCCAATTAAAATTTATGTCCCAGAAGGATGACACCAATTGCTAATCAATCTAAAGCATGCTTGAAGTGTGTAAGAAAGGAGCAACTATTGACAATGACAAATTTGGAGAAGTAATAAATCCATTAGATTTCTAGAAGCAATCATTGTTAGAGAAATTCATATTTTCCATGATTATATGAAAGACTCTGGAAGAGTATGAAAAGTTTGACAAAATTAGTATGCATTTATCAAAATCTTACTTAAAACTCCGGCAGAGTATGAGTTGTTATTGGATCAAGTATTAGTTGATTGTCTTGCCAAGTGAGAAAGAAATACATGTATTATTCTTTCTATCACATCATAGTCATGGCCATGCATAAAGTGGTATATTTAATAAAGTGATCACTAGTGTTGAAAAATTGACTAGAATTTACATTTGAAAAAGTGATTGGATGTGATAATTAGATAGGTCATCCGGGTTTAATACATACCCGTTACGTGAAAGCCTAAAGTTTCATTTTATAATTTGCTGACGATCTATCAATATAAGATATATGAAATGAATTGAGTGGTAACACATAACGGTGAGATTGGGCTATATTTGAATTGTGCTTTTTAATGATTTGTGTTGAGGAAATTTTCAAGAGATGATATATTAGTTTTGAATATATTTTTATACGAAATAATAATATGTGACCAGAGGTTCACTAAAATAAGTTATATTGTCAATTATTTGGTGATCGGAAGCTCTTCAAATCCAAGTTGTATGTGAAAATTTTGAGTAATTAGTATCATACTATCAAGGTTCCTAGTGATCCTGAAGATCAATGCCTTGAAATTACAAGCAAGCTTATATTTGTGTAACAATTCTCTTGATTATATTGGGGCTATTGTAAGTCAGCACATAAGAAATAGGAAAAAGGAAAGTCAACTGCACAACGTATATATCTCCCCATTAAATTCTATATTTTGAATACCACAACGTTGACATCGTTATTCGCTATCAAACTCCTGAAGAGTATTGATGACTAAATTATCAACACTGAACTTGAAGTTTTAGTATATGTGAGATAATCAAATCTATGGTTCATTGGAAAACTTTCACATTAAATTGTGGTAAGAATGTTTTTTTATGATCTAGAAAAACCATAAGCAAAAAAAATGTAATGACTTGTATGTTATTACTAATATAAATAAGATTAGATAACGTTGTTGATAATATCACGTGTTGTCATAAATAATGATCAAATTATGATCAATATTTGATTATCAACAACTATTTTTTACGATTTCCAGAAGAAGGCATAAATCTAATGGTTATGACAACTTGAAACAAATACAAAGTAATGGTAAATGCAACATATGTACTATTTTCAAGAGTAAGGAGAAATGAAGATCTCTTATATTCAGGATTTGAAGATTGAAGTCCAGTCAGGAAGGATTAGCTACCAAAGAATTGAATATTATTCTACTTCAAGTGTGAAGATCCCCAAAGGCATTGAATTCATTATTCTAGAGGACCTCAAGTTATGCATTCATCAGGGGGAGAAAATACACGTTGCACTCTTTTTCCCTTACCATGGCTTTGTCCCACTAGGTTCTCCTGGTAAGGTTTTTAACGAGGCAACATCCTACAGCGTATTACGAAAGTGATGTACTCTTTTTCCTTCACTAGGTTTTAATTCCCACAGGGTTTTTACTAGTCAAGGTTTTAATGAGGCACACTGTTCGATAATGGACATCCAAGGAGGAGTGTTATGTAATAATTTTGGGGGATGTCCATATTCCCAAGAGTTTCTTTGTAACTCTTCTAATCCTTTACCATTCCTTTGTAATTATACCTCATTAAGTTGTAACTCCTACAATACAATGATGGCTTTCAATATCTTTGGGATGTTATTACTCATGTATTACATGTATATAATGGTGGTTACCTATTGAAGAATGAGAAATGGACATGAACTTTACTATATCTTTTATCCCCTTCTCTCAATTTTATAACATTGTATTAATTTAAACTAATTAATTATATGAACAAATCAATTTTACCTACTCACCACTACAATAACCTCTCTTCCTTCACCACCCACTCACCACCACCTCCACTTAGTCACCACTACCACCAACTCACTACCACCGCCCATCACACAGTCACCGTCAACACCGACGCCACCCATGTTAAACCGCCATTACAAAACCACTCAATTATCGCCTCTCTTTCAGCCACCAACCAAGTTAAACCACCACCACAAAAACGTCAAATTAAATCAACGGACGATTTAATTAATTCAACCATAGATACACTTTGATTCAAATTCAATAATAGCTACACTTCCATCAAATAATCAAAAAAGTTGTTTCAACACTTCGATTCAAATTAAACCATAGCTACACTTTGATTTTACCATCATTCAAATTTGTGTAACAAAATTGGGTGGTGTTTGAATTTGAACGAAATTATTGGGTGGTAAATGAAGGTAGTGAATTTGGGTGGTTGAGTATTTGTGTTGGTGTTGATCGTTAGAGTTGAAGAACGTCACCGATGCGGTGGTGCTCTACTTTAGTGGTGGTCTATGGGGTGGGGTTGAATTTTTGGATGTTTGAGATGTTTGTGCTGGCTCATGAGGGAGGGTGGTGGTGGAAGAGATTGGTGAGGAGAGAGAAAGATATGGTGGTGATTGTGTGGTGATGGAGGAGTGTTGGTTGTGGGTAAAATAATTTAGATAATTTAATGAAGTAATGTTAATTAATATAATTTACATGCTATTTGATTTAATTTTTTGATTTGTGAGTATTTAAAATAAATCTAACAAAATAAGGTATCATGTGAATATAGTAAAATGTTTAAGGAGATATGGTGCATTTTGGAAACAACAAGGGTATTTCTTGCATTTTGCAATAGTTCGGGGGTATATGGTGAAATAGCTGTTATTTTGTTTGTTCTTTTCAATCATTGATGTTGTTATGTGATGCTAGGTAATCCAAACTATGAGTGTTTGTTTGCAAGTTTATGTTTCTGCAAATTATATATAATTGCTTAATTTTACTTGCTTTGAGTTTGCTGCGAAAATTGTTGAGCTATGTATGAATTGCTGCAAATTTGTTTGTTTTGGCGTGCCTTTTATTTATTTTTCCAATCAATTGATGCTGTTGTGTGATGTTTGTGATTGGAGTTGGAGTGATAGTAAGGCTAGATTTGGTGAGGAACACTTAGTATAAGCATTAAAATGGAGGAACACATAGTGTTGGAGTGATGAGATTTTATTTATAAAATGAATAAAGGTTTTCACTTCATTTTTTCAGCTTTATTTTGCATAAATTGATAAAAGGTTTTGGTTGTGGTTTCAGATGATATTGATGTGTGGTGAGGAAAACAGGCAGGCGGGGAAGCGAAAGATGTTATTGAAAATGTTGTGGTTATATAAAAGAGTGCGTTTTCATTACTTTTGTTTTGATTTTAATGCTTTTGTGATGCTATTTATTTATTTAATGGACTTTTACTTTGGTTAGTTTGTTGTAAGTTTTCTCCCTTATTTGCTTATTATGTTTCCCTTAAGTTTTGATTAGATTGGTTTTGATTGTATAATATTTCTTGATTAGTGAATTTGGGTCTGATCATGTTCTAAACTAGGTTTGGTTTCTTATCTTATTACTCCCTTTTTTTTAACTTTTTCTTTCTTTATTTATCTTCTTCTCTTGTTTCTTCCATATTACTTATTTTCCTAGTTCCCCCATATTCTTTCGGGGTTTTCACTGATTCATTTTTTTACTGATTTACTCTAGTAACTTTTAGACAGAGATCATAGTGAGAGAAGCTGAGAGGCATTTCCGACGAGTGGGAATTTCCAACACTACAAGAAAACAGGTTATTTACGACAGATATTGCAACGAAACAGAAATCCGTCACATATTTGTTAATTTCTGACGAAACTTTCATGCATTGTAATTTTGCAATCGACTTAAATTATTTCTGACAGATTATTTCGTTGTAAAGCTATGACAAAACAATCTACCTAAAATTTGAAGCTTGCGACATATTTTGGCATCGAAAAATTTGTAACAGAAAAAAAATCCGTCGCAGTTTACTGATTTGTGACCAAATAGGGCATCCTAAATTTGCGACTTAGTGAAATCCGTTGAATATCCCTCACATAAATACGACACAGTTTAAACATCAAACTTTAGTTTTTTTAACGCCAAAAAACCAATTCACAAAAAGAAATTCTTATCTAAAAAACCCGTCTGCTAACCACTAACTGTACGTCATCGGCCAACCACTCTGGCACTGGCAACAACGCTATTTCACTCCAGCAACCGGCCACTGCCAACCAAACCCCTTATTTCACCTTCCAAGCCCCTTGTTCCACTACGCAAAACCCCTAACTAATTTGCCTCCACATAAACTACCCAACTATGTTATTTCGTCACCCAAAGGTATGTTTTGATTTAAATTGGACTTATTTTTTAATATATTTTGTTACGAATTATTGTTGTTATTGTTTAATTATTTCTAAGTATTTGAATTAATTATAATTCATCAATATGGTAGAGGTAAGTTGTGCGAGTTGTGGTTGAGGCTTACAACATCTTCATGGTAAGGTATGTCGAATTTTTTTTACTGTCTTTTATTTTTAATGATTATTGTTGTTTTTTAGTTAGTTTTGGTTATTTGATTATTTGAGGTTTGAAAGAGAAGCTGATTTGTATGATTTCTTGATTTATTTCGTTTATTTCAAACATTTGTTGATGTTTTGAGTTTTACATTGTTAATATTATGGTTATTTTGGTTTATTTGAATTGTTTTCAATTTGTATATTGATTTGAGTTATACTTTGATTTAAATTAGTTGATGTTTTGATTTTATATATTGTTATCATAATTCTTTTGTTGAATTAGTTGATTTTTTTTGTTTATGTATTTGTTAATTGAAGAGTTTAACATTGTTATCATTATTGTTTTGAGTATCTGTAATGTTATCATTCTTGTTGAGTATGAATGTTCTTTTAAAATAAAATCCAATTACATTTAAACATATTTAACACAGATTGGTTTCTTGATTCATGAAAGGTAGTTGTATTAGATACAATATTGAATGAATTTAAACAAATTCCTTTTATGCTCTAATTGTCACAACAATTAAGTTGTTACATATTAGAACAACATTATATTTGACTAAAGTGGTTATATGAGTGATTAGTGGTGACTTGTGTAGAAGTTGTCATCATGAAACGAAGGGGTCGTAGTTGTATGCTATGAAGCGCGGGTACCTTTGAGAACTTGGCGAATCTGTACTGGGGTCGTTTCGGGGACGGTGCGGGGACGCCTGAAAAACGTCCCGGGGTCGGCATCAATTGGGCGGGGACGGGTGTGCTACTTTGGGGACGTTTCGGGGTCGGCATCAATTGGGCGGGGACGGCTGTGCTACATTGGGGACGTTTCGGGGTCGGCTTAGATACAAAATAGAAGTCCCCAACCTTTTTAAGACAAAAGTCCAAATGCAAATAAGAGCCCAAGGCCCAACATTATAAAAAATACCACTCAAAACCGAAGTCTAGGATTTATTGTTTGACAAACTAATTCACCGACCTTCTTACTCAGTTACTCCTCTAGTACTCTTTAATTCTCCATCTCTTTCATTCCTTTTACTTCACTAAATTTTTTACTCCTCTAGCCTCTTTCAATTATCTCTAATTGTTCACTCAACATTTATCTCTTTTAGTCTGACTTCTTCCCTCAACATTCATTATTTGCTTTTCTTTTCACTCGACATTCATCAAATCATCAAATAAAAAGTGGCATGGACAGTCAAATTGGATTGATTCCAGGTGAAGTTTGCACGAACGACGGTGAGTTTGAGGGAAGACCACGACGACCCAAAATCGATTAATGATTTGTACTTTAAGATAATGTTGTACTTTAACGTTTTATGAATTAACTATTATTTTATTGTTACTTAAAATATTAAATACTATGTATTTAAATTATTTAATTTTGTGATTATTAATTGCCGATTCCTTGCCGTCCCCGTTTTTAGAAATTTTGATTTTGCCGTTTTCGCTCCCGTCCCCCCCCCCGTTTTTGACCCCGTTTTTGAACCCCGTGCAACCTAGGTTGTATGTTGATAGGTTGAATGGGGTACTCTCTTAAGGGGCTTCTTGGAAGGAGTTGGTGAATAATGTAAAGTCATCCACAACTTCTAACCCAAATGAAGTTAGGTGCCCATGCTTTAAATACAAGAACTTACACATCCATGATCCAGATACTATTAAATTACATTTGTATCCAAGGGATATACACTGGATTATTTTCATTGGAGGAGTCATGGGGAACGTTTCCCTGAGTCCTCCGAAGGGCAATCCAATGAATATGTGACATGGTTTTGATGCTCGTGGGACATAGTCAAGAACAATGGGGTTCTTAGGAGGCCTGTTAGCAAAGGAGGAACCTAATACTCAAGTGAAGCAAGTTCTTGAATGCTAAGACTTCTAGGCAACCTTGGGTTTGAGAGAGTTCAGTCTCTAGGTTAAGATGGCCTCTAAAATTACACTAGCTTGAAATGCAAGTACAATTTCCACATAGGTGTGTCGAGCCTTTGCTTCTTGTTAAGTGAGGCGGCTCCTAAAACACCACATAGAAGAGACATTTTATTCGAAAAACTAGGCATGCCCAATATGTTATATGTTATTTTTGGAAAGAGATGCTAAGGCTTCTATGTGTACAGTATGTGGGCAACGACCGATTAAAGAAAACTTCTAAACAGAATGACTGCCTTTGAATGTCTCACTTATCACCTGATTACACCTAGATTGCAAAGAATGTTGGCAATCAAGAACGTTGTAGAGGAGATGCATGACATGCAAAGATCATTGAGGTCAAGGCACAATGGCACACACCTAGTGGCAGTGAAGTTGGGAAACAATTGGATGTTGTTCTAATGAATTTTCTTCTTGGGTTGTGTACCAAAGGGTTTGATCCTCATGGTAATCTGGGGGTAAGTATCTGTTGGCCATCATTTTGACATCTTACAACTTGCCCGCCCTCCATGCATATGAAAAGAGAATTTATGTTCTTTCGCTGATTATTCCTGGTCCAAACAACCCAATGGGAAACTTGAGATGTTTACAGCAACCATTAATTAGAAGTTGAATTAGCTGTGGGAAATTGGTGCAACCACGGTATACATTTCAATCATCTCAACTGCCATCTATGGCCCCATTATGACTTTCCAACTTATGGTATGATGTCTGGTATCTAAGCCGGTAAAAAATCTTTCCCTTACTGTATGGACAAAACGAAGCATTTTGATTGAGCAATAGTGGCATGGTGAATTGGTTTGACTTTGATATGTGCGTTTTTTATAGTGTTTTCCCCTGGTTTCGAGTCATTTTATGCCGAGTGGTTTTTTTATTCTGACTCTATTTTAGCTCATTTGATGTTCTTTAGCTAATTTGAAGGGTCTCGCTAAGTTTTGGTTTGATTTCCGGCGATTTTAGAGCTTTTTAGTTTGTTTTTTATCATTCGCAGTTGTTATTCTCGTGTTGGTATGTTTGTAATTTCAGCACGGAAACCGAGGCTCGAACGAAGCCGGAAAGCTTAGACAGAATAAGAGTGAAGATGCATGGAAATCGTGCCAAGAAGTACGAAATAATTTTAAAGAGCTCATGAAGAATAAGAGGAAAAGAAAATAAAATGACTTCTGAGGTAGTTATGCGGCGCACAACCTACCATGCGGGCGCATTTAAGAGAAAAAGCAACTTAGAAGGCGTTCTGGAGGTCTGATGCGGGCGCATAAACCTCCTATGCGCCCGCATCAGACGATTTTTCCGGATTTGTAATTCTTTTTATTTTTCTTCGTAGTTAGCTTTGTAAGCCCAACTTTGGGTACATTAGGCACGACTTTCTAGGCAAAACAACCATGTTTTTCTATTAAAGATTACTCTCTTAGGTTTTAGAATTAAGCACTTTTCTCTCTCAAATTAATTTAGGAAATTAGGGTTTTGTTAAAACATTAATTTTCAATTCAATCAAGTCTTCGATTCGTTCTTCAATTTGGTAATTCTTCTGTTTTTTGTTCTTTATTTGAGTTTAATTTATCTTTTTAGTCCTCTCTATTAATTAATTTATTTATTTGTTTATGTATATTAGTTTAATTGTCATTACTTCGATTCAATTAGGAATTTACAATTGTTCTGGCTTTAATTTTCATAATCATGAGTGAGTAGTCTAATTTCTAGGGTTAGGGAAACCTTGATTATAAGGGACTATTAAATTAGGTTGTTTCAATTCCACAATTGTAGTCAATTTCCTTTATTGGTTTCTTTGTTTACAATTGAATTGTGCGCAGATGAGTTGTAATTCTGGTAATTGTTGAATTTGATGCCGAGAGGTAAAATACCACAATAGACCACTGAAATATAGGCAGAATTAGTCCATCATGAGCGAGAGCCGCTAGATGAGTTTCGAGGGAGTCTAGATTCGAGAGAATTAGTGAGCCCTAATTTGACGATAGTTGTGAGATTGAACGATCTTCGGTTAGCGAATCCATTAGTTATTCTTGGTGACCCGAATGACCCTAGGCTTATTCATTGGTTGAATTTAATTCTTCGTCATTTCCAGAATTAGTTAGTAATTAGTCAGTAGTCATGAGTTAGTCAGACTTCTCGACCAAGGCCCTTTATACGTTTAAAGCTTTATAGAACTAATAGAGTTCAACTCTTCCTGAGGATCGACCTTACTTCCCTAGCTACATTAGTTGTGCTGTTTGATTTGCTTTTGATAGGTGTGCGATAGCCTCACAACTTCCACAACAATTCCTTCTCCAGATCACCCTTTCAAGAAAGCAAGAGAACATTTTGAAAACAGAGTTGAGAAAGGTGTTTCCTCCACACGTTTGTTCGGTGATGAACGTGGGAATGTGCGAAAGACCTTCCAAAGAAACTGATGGGCCCGAAGCACTTAAACATGTGAATATTTTGGCAGCTCCTTATTGAAAGCATCTTCCCTACGCCATAACCTAGATGTCATGCACATTGTAAGAACTTTTTTGACTACCATTCACACTATTATGGATGTCAAGAACCAATCTTGGTGACACACATCTAGATTAGATATTGAGACTCATTGGAAACGTCTCAAGAGCCGCATCTATAGAAGGACGATCTAGAAAAGATGTCATGCCAAGTTCACCATAACTCTCGATATAGCTCAAACAAAGGTTTGGTGTGAGGGGGTGAAGCAGTGTTGTTTTTGTCTGATGGGTATGCCTCCAATTTGAGCAGACGAGTTGATTTGCAGGGTGTAAATTAGCAAGGATAAAAGTCATACTGTCATGTTTTCATGGAAAGGTTGTTCCGTGTTGCTATCAAGAATTGTCCCTTCCCATGTGTGGAATGCAATTACAAATAAGCCAATTCTTTTGAGATATATGTTACACAATCACAATACCTGACATGAAGAGATTAGAGAGAAACATTGCGAAGATCATTTGCAAGCTTAAGAAATTTTTCCACCATCGTTCTTCAACTCCATGGAACATTTACCGATGCATTTGCCATTTAAAGCCAAGTTGTGTGACCTGTTCATTATCGTAAGGTACTATTTGAAAGGTAATGATTTGGAAGTAAAATATAGCAGTTGTATTGACATTTGTATAAATAACTGGTTACACTTATTCTTATTGTTCTCACGGTTATTAGGTTCCTAAATCTTTTAAAACGGAAAGTTTTAACAAAGCTCGTCTTGAAGGTTTAATATGCGATGCTTAACTGACTGAAAGGTTGCAAACTTTTGCTCCCATTAATTTGACTCTAAGTTTTGACACTGAACAGGAGATCTAGGTCAAAATGCTAGCGCTGATATTCACTGTGAATAGACGGCAATGAAGTTCCAGAATGGTTCCCCATTCGATATAGGCCTGTTTACAAATGAGGGGAAAGCAGATTTCAGATGAAGGAACTTTAATGTGCAAACTTTTTGTGTTGTCCTACTGTTGCATTTTGAGTGACTACAAAAGGTAACTTCTTTACCTTACATTTACAGGCAAAGCATGTAAACAGTTAAAGCATTTAGATAATTTACAACAACAATTCGTACCTTGTGTAGGAAGTTTGAGGACCACACTTAGAACTAACTGAGTTGTGCGTAGAGAAGAAGCTAAGGAAAATATCAAAGCTCAATTCCCAAATAGGTTCCGTGACAAGGTAACTACAGTAATAAGCAATTTTTCCATTTGTCCCTTGGTTTTCTATAATTTTACACATCTAATGTAACCAATTTACATATAGGTCCATGAAAGATCCCCAATTCTGATGTCCTACAAGCTTTGGCTATGGATCCATTTCAAGAGGGTTTTCG
>PYUH01003999.1:288215-372791 GCA_016808085.1 Suaeda aralocaspica | reverse complement strand
TTTGCCTCCACATAAACTACCCAACTATGTTATTTCGTCACCCAAAGGTATGTTTTGATTTAAATTGGACTTATTTTTAATATATTTTGTTACGAATTATTGTTGTATTGTTTAATTATTTCTAAGTATTTGAATAATTATAATTCATCAATATGGTAGAGGTAAGTTGTGCGAGTTGTGGTTGAGGCTTACACATCTTCATGGTAAGGTATGTCGAATTTTTTTTACTGTCTTTTATTTTAATGATTATTGTTGTTTTTAGTTAGTTTGGTTATTTGATTATTTGAGGTTTGAAAGAGAAGCTGATTTGTATGATTTCTTGATTATTTTCGTTTTTTTCAAACATTTGTTGATGTTTTTGAGTTTTACATTGTTAATATTATGGTTATTTTGGTTTATTTGAATTGTTTTCAATTTGTATATTGATTTGAGTTAACTTTGATTTAAATTAGTTGATGTTTTGATTTTATATATTGTTATCATAATTCTTTTGTGAATTAGTTGATTTTTTTGTTTATGTATTGTTAATTGAAGAGTTTAACATTGTATCATTATTGTTTTGAGTATCTGTAATGTTATCATTCTTGTTGAGTATGATGTTCTTTTAAAATAAAATCCAATTACATTTAAACATATTTAACACAGATTGGTTTCTTGATTCATGAAAGGTAGTTGTATTAGATACAATTTGAATGAATTTAAACAAATTCCTTTTATGCTCTAATTGTCACAACAATAAGTTGTTACATATTAGAACAACATTATATTGACTAAAGTGGTTTATGAAGTGATTAGTGGTGACTTGTGTAGAAGTTGTCATCATGAAACGAAGGGGTCGTAGTTGTATGCTATGAAGCGCGGGTACTTTGAGAACTTGGCGATTGTACTGGGGTCGTTTCGGGAGGTGCGGGGACGCTGAAAAACGTCCCGGGGTCGGCATCAATTGGGCGGGGACGGGTGTGCTACTTTGGGACGTTTCGGGGTCGGCATCAATTGGGCGGGGACGGCTGCTACATTGGGGACGTTTCGGGGTCGGCTTAGATACAAAATAGAAGTCCCCAACCTTTTTAAGACAAAAGTCCAAATGCAAATAAGAGACCCAAGGCCCAACATTATAAAAAATACCACTCAAAAACGAAGTCTAGGATTTATTGTTTGACAAACTAATTCACCGACCTTCTTACTCAGTTACTCCTCTAGTACTCTTTAATTCTCCATCTCTTTCATTCCTTTTACTTCACTAAATTTTTTACTCCTCTAGCCTCTTTCAATTATCTCTAATTGTTCACTCAACATTTATCTCTTTTAGTCTGACTTCTTCCCTCAACATTCATTATTTGCTTTTCTTTTCACTCGACATTCATCAAATCATCAAATAAAAAGTGGCAGGCGACAGCGACTTGGATTGAATTCCAGGTGAAGTTTGCACGAACGACGGTGAGTTTGAGGGAGACCACGACGACCACAAATCGATTAATGATAATGTTGTACTTTAAGATAATGTTGTACTTTAACGTTTTATGAATTAACTATTATGTTATTGTTACATTAAAATATTAAATACTATTGTATTTTAAATTATTTAATTTTGTGATTATTTAATTGCCGATTCCTTGCCGTCCCCGTTTTTAGAAATTTTGATTTTGCCGTTTTTCGTCTCCGTCCCCGCCCCCGTTTTTGACCCCGTTTTTGAACCCGTGCAACCTAGGTTGTATGTATGATAGGTTGAATGGGTACTCTCTTAATGGGCTTTCTTGGAAGGAGTTGGTGAATAATGTAAAGATCATCCACAAACTTCTAACCCAAATGAAGTTAGGTGCCCATGCTTTAAATACAAGAACTTACACATCCATGATCCAGATACTATTAAATTACATTTGTATCGCAAGGGATATACACTGGATTATTTTCATTGGAGGAGTCATGGGGAACGGTTCCCTGAGTCCTCCGAAGGGCAATCCAATGAATATTGTGACATGGTTTTGGATGCTCTGGGACATAGTCAAGAACAATGGGGTTCTTAGGAGGCCTGTGATGCAAAGGAGGAACCTAATACTCAAGTGAAGCAAGTTCTTGATATGCTTAAGACTTCTAGGCAACCTTGGGTTGAAGAGAGTTCAGTCTCTAGGTTAGAGATGGCCTCTAAAATTACTAGCTTGAAATGCAAGTACAATTTTCCACATAGGTGTGTCGAGCCTTTGCTTCTTTGTTAAGTGAGGCGGCTCCTAAAAACACCTACATAAGAGAGACATTTTATTCGAAAAACTGATGCATGCCCAATATGTTATATGTTATTTTTGGAAAGAGGATGCTAAGGCTTCTATGTGTACAGTATGTGGCAACGACCGATATAAGAAAACTTCTAAACAGAATGACGTGCCTTTGAATGTCTCACTTATCACCTGATTACACCTAGATTGCAAAGAATGTTTGCAATCAAGAACGTTGTAGAGGAGATGGCATGACATGCAAAGAATCATTGAGTGCAAGGCACAATGGCACACCCTAGTGGCAGTGAAGTTGGGAAACAATTGGATAGTTGTTCTAATGAATTTTCTTCTTGGGTTGTGTACCAAAGGGTTTGATCCTCATGGTAAATCTGGGGGTAAGTAGTCTTGTTGGCCTATCATTTTGACATCTTACAACTTGCCGCCCTCCATGCATATGAAAAGAGAATTTATGTTCCTTTCGCTGATTATTCCTGGTCCAAACAACCCAATGGGAAACTTAGATGTTTACATGCAACCATTAATTAGAGAGTTGAATTAGCTGTGGGAAATTGGTGCAACCACGTATGACATTTCAATCACTCTTCAAGCTGCCATCTTATGGACCATTGATGACTTTCCAACTTATGGTATGATGTCTAGGTAATCTAAAGCCGGTAAAAAATCTTTCCCTTACTGTATGGACAAAAACGAAGCATTTTGATTGAGCAATAGTGGCATGGTGAATTGGTTTGACTTTGATATGTGCGTTTTTTATAGTGTTTTTCCCCTTGTTTCGAGTCAATTTTATGCCGAGTGGTTGTTATTCTGACTCTATTTTAGCTCATTTGATGTTCTTTAGCTAATTTGAAGTGTCTCGCTAAGTTTGGTTGATTTCCGGCGATTTTAGAGCTTTTTAGTTTGGTTTTTATCATTCGCAGTTGTTATTCTCGGTTTTGGTATGTTTTGTAATTTCAGGCACGGAAACCGAGGCTCGGAACGAAGCCGGAAAGCTTAGACAGAATAAGAGTGAAGATGCATGGAAATGCGTGCCAAGAAGTACGAAAATAAATTTTAAAGAGCTCATGAAGAAATAAGAGGAAAAGAAAATAAAATGACTTCTGAGGTAGTTATGCGGGCGCACAAACATACCATGCGGGCGCATTTAAGAAGAAAAGCAACTTAGAAGGCGTTCTGGAGGTCTGATGCGGGCGCATAAACCTCCTATGCGCCCGCATCAGACGATTTTTCCGGATTTGTAATTCTTTTTATTTTCTTCGTAGTTAGGCTTTGTAAGCCCAACTTTGGGTACATTAGGCACGACTTTCTAGGCAAAACAACCTATGTTTTTCATAATTTAGAATTACTCTCTTAGGTTTTAGAATTAAGCACTTTTCTCTCTCAAATTAATTTAGGGAAATTAGGGTTTTGTTAACAACATTAATTTTCAATTCAATTCAAGTCTTCGATTCGTTCTTCAATTTGGTAATTCTTCTGTTTTTGTTCTTTATTTTAGTTTAATTTATGCTTTTTAGTCTCTCTAGTTTAATTAATTTATTTATTTGTTTATGTTAATTAGTTTAATTGTCAATTACTTCATGAATTCAATTAGGAATTTTACAATTGTTCTTGCTTTAATTTTCATAATCATGAGTGAGTAGTCTAATTTCTAGGGTTAGGGAAACCTTGATTAATTAATGGACTAATTAAATTAGGTTGTTTCAATTCCACAATTAGTAGTCAATTTCCTATTATTGGTTTCTTTGTTTACAATTGAATTGTGCGCAGATTTAGTTGTAATTCTGGTAATTGTTGAATTTGATGCCGAGAGGTAAAAATACCACAATAAGACCACTGAATAATAGGCGGAATTAGTCTAGGCATGAGCGAGAGCCGCTAGATGAGTTTCGAGGGAGTCTAGATTCGAGAGAATTAGTGAGCCCTAATTTGACGATAGTTGTGAGATTGAACGATCTTTGTTAGTGAATCCATTAGTTGTTCTTGGTGACCCGAATGACCCTAGGCTTAGTTTATTGGTTTAATTCTTCGTCATTTCCAGTAATTAGTTAGTAATTAGTCAATAGTCAGTTAGCTAGTCAATACTTCTCGACCAAGGCTCTTTACACAGTTTAAGCTTTTTAGAACTAATAGAGTTTAACTGCTTCCCTGAGGATTCGATCCTTACTACCCTAGCTACATTAGTTAGTGTCGTTTGGTTTACTTTTGATAGNGCTTTTGATAGGTGTGCGATAGCCTCATCAGACTTCCATCAACAATTCCTTTCTCCAGATCACCCTTTCAAGAAAAGCAAGAGAACATTTTGTAAAAACAGAGTTGAGAAAGGTGTTCCTCCACACGTTATGTCGGGTGATGAACTTTGGGAATGTGCGAAAGACCTTCCAAAGGAAACTGATGGGCCCGAAGCACTTAAACATGTGAAATATTTTGGCAGCTTCCTTATTGAAAGCATCTTCTCCTACGCCATAACCTAGATGTCATGCACATTGTGAAGAACTTTTTTGACTAACTCATTCACACTATTATGGATGTCAAGAACCAATCTTGTGACACACATCTAGATTAGATATTGAGACTCATTGGAAACGTCTCAAGCCGCATCTATAGAAGGACGATCTAGGAAAAGATGTCATGCCAAGTTCACCATATACTCTCGATATAGCTCAAACAAAGGTTTTGTGTGAGTGGGTGAAGCAGTTGTGTTTTTCTGATGGGTATGCCTCCAATTTGAGCAGACGAGTTGATTTGCAAGGGTGTAAATTAGCAAGGATAAAAAGTCATGACTGTCATGTTTTCATGGAAAGGTTGTTGCCTGTTGCTATCAAGAATTTGTCCCTTCCCATGTGTGGAATGCAATTACAAAGATAAGCCAATTCTTTTGAGATATATAATGTTACACAATCACAATAACTGACATGAAGAGATTAGAGAGAAACATTGCGAAGATCATTTGCAAGCTTAAGAAGATTTTTCCACCATCGTTCTTCAACTCCATGGAACATTTACCGATGCATTTGCCATTTAAAGCCAAGTTGTGTGACCTGTTCATTATCGATGAATGTATCTATTTGAAAGGTAATGATTTGGAAGTAAAATATAGCAGTTGTATTGACATTTGTATAAATAACTGGTTACACTTAATTCTTATTGTTTCTCACGGTTAATATTAGGTTCCTAAATCTTTTAAAACGGAAAGTTTGTAACAAAGCTCGTCTTGAAGGTTTAATATGCGATGCTTAACTGACTGAAGAGGTTGCAAACTTTTGCTCCCATTAATTTGACTCTAAGTTTGACACTGAAACAGGAGATCTAGGTCAAAATGCTAGCGCTGATATTCACTGTGATATAGACGGCAATGAAGTTCCAGAATGGTTCACAGTCGATATAGGCCGTGTTACAAATGAGGGGAAAGCTAGATTTCTAGATAAGAAGGAACTTTAATGTGCAAACTTTTTGTGTTGTCCTACTGTTGCATTTTGAGTGACTACAAAAGGTAACTTCTTTAACCTTACATTTACATGCAAAGCATGTAAACAGTTAAAGCATTTAGATAATTTACAACAACAATTCGTACCTTGTGTAGGAAGTTTGAGGACCACATTCTTAGAACTGAACTGAGTTTGCGTAGAGAAGAAGCTAAGGAAAAATTCAAAGCTCAATTCCCAAATAGGTTCCGTGACAAGGTAACTACAGTAAATAAGCAATTTTTCCATTTGTCCCTTGGTTTTCTATAATTTTTACACATCTAATGTAACCAATTTACATATAGGTCCATGAAGAGATCCCAAATTCTGATGTCCTACAAGCTTTGGCTATGGATCATTTCAAGAGGGTTCGGACTTTCAGCCAAATTCTAGGTGGTGGTTTCAACTTTTGTACATATGCTGATCACTACCGCCACAAATCCACTATGAATTACGGTGTTTGGGTTGGGGATGATGATGGCTCAGAGTACTTTGAAACTTTAGATGACGTCATTGAACTTGTCTACAACAGTGCCAAAAATGAGTACAAAAATATATTGTTTAAGTGTAGTTGGATAGACTGTGTTAGGGGTATGAATGTACATGAGTGATTCAAGCTTGTCGAAGTCAATCATACTAAAAAGTACCCCAAATATAACCTATTCATCTTATCTTGTTAAGCTAACCAAGTTCACTAAACATCTTATCCAAACCTTGAATGTGATCGAGTTTAATGGTGGGATGTATTTAAAACACACGCAAGGTCGGTAGTCAATGCTCTAGTTGACTTATAGTTTTTACAAGAAACTTTACCTCGTGCAGCTTCAACCCTTTGTCCACCTAACGAGATTCCAGACTATGATATTAACGATGACTTTTTTGTCACTTAATTTGCTGACGATGAAATGATTCCAAATGATGAGGATGATGAATCTGAATTGAGCTATAGCGATTTTGAACACTAGTACAAAAAAGCTATTTTGTTGCGGTTAAAATCGATGTATTTGCTCCTGATTTCAACAGCAGCGCATGTAACAACAGCAATTAAGGGGTGTTTTATTTGATGCGGTTTTCCAAAAATACCGCAGCAAATAATTACCCCAAAAAATATTTTTTTCCAAGCTCATTAAAATGAAACATTAATTAATACATATACATAATATTGATAATTATCAATCAAATTTAAGTTATATCAATACAATTGATTTGAGAAAAGTACACTAAAGTAGTAAACATTAAAGCAAAAAAAAGAAGCACACAACAAGAAGCAGTAGCAGCAGCAACGCCAGCCAAGAAGCAGCAGAAAGATGAGGAGACAACAAGCATGAGGGAGGACAGACCACGACATATTATATCAAACCGTACTCAAGTTTGAAACTCAAAACCACAAAACCAATAATACAAAAAAAATAATAACTCAATCCACTCTAATCATAATTAACTAAAGCTTTCAAACATAACTCATACATTCACTAATAATTCATTCACACTCGGTGTGTCACTCTCACTCACACCCAGCCATACTCACTCGCACTCACACTGATCCACACTCACTGACACACACACACAAACATAAACACTAACTCGATCCCTTACTCACACACACTCTTACTTACACACTTAGTCCCTCACTCACATTCATAGCCATGCACTCACTTAGATAAACACCCACTCACACACACACACTGACATACATTCACTGACTTACACACTTAGTTCCTCACTCACACTCAGCCACTCACTCACACTCACTCCTACTCACTCTCACTCACTCACTCACTCACTCACACACTCACACAATCAGACACACCCTCACTCACCCACTAAATTGCTCTCAGTCACTCAGACTAACAACAGTCACAACAACAATACAGTAGCACTGCACCAGTCTAGGCATTTAATTAGATTGAATTAAGGGCAACATAGCAGATCAACAAAAATAAGCCATAGATAGGTGACATTCCAGTCATTGAAGACAAAAAGAAAGGAAGAAAAAAGTCTAAATACTTGCACACCATTCATTCGTTATTTTGCTTATTGATTCATTTTTTCATATATTCAATAACAACAACAATAATCAACTCAACAACTCATTATTGCCAATCATTCATTCATATTATAGCCAAAGCCAAACTTTTTATGCAGAAAGTTAGAGATTACAAATTAAAGATTATTTAGAATCTAAGAACAAGAGATTAGTTGATTTTATACTTCGTATTTATTTTTAAGTGATGGTTATTGAACCAATAAATAACAAAAAAAGGAATTCAAGTCAAAAGATAAAACAACCATATACTTTATTATTAATTGAATAAGTAAACAAAAGAAGTACTACAAGTTTGATTTCATTATCTCCGAATAAAAGAGAAGAAGCAAACTAAGCATGAGCTCCATCATGGAACAACATACCCCCTTGATTAATAGCCTAAACAAACTCACACCCGAACACACACTCACTCACACACAAACTCTCACTCATACACTCACGCAGCCAGTCAGTCAATCACTCAAATAAATGCACACTCACGTAACTCACTCATACACTCACATAGTCAGTCAGTCAATCACACAAATAAACACACACTCACGCAACTCACTCACTCACTCACTCACTCACACACACTCTCTCTCTCTCTCTCTCTCTCTCTCTCTCTCTCTCTCTCTCTCTCTCTCTCTCTCTCTCTCTCTCTCTCTCTCTCTCTTTCTCTCTCTATCTCTCTCACTCTCTCTCTCACTCACACACCCTCACTCACTCAAACACTCACTCATACAATCACACAGTCACACTCACTTACACAGTCACACGCACACATTCACTCACTCACAGCAAGTCACTCACTTGCACACACACTCAGTCAGTCCCTCACTCAGTCACACACTCACAGTGACAGTCCCTTGCTCACACACACACTCAGCTAGAACATATTTTTATTCAAACATATATTTATTTGTAATTCACTCATATAATAATTAGAGATAAAGTAAAGGGAGTGAATGAGAAATTGAAGGCTTTTACTTACTGTCACTAGTAATCAATATTGATTATCGATCATATATGTCAATCATCTTCACTAGAACAATCATCCTCACTAGAAAGGGCAACACACATTGCAAACAACCTCAAAAAACATAGCTAAATTGTATCATGAACAAACTAAAATCACCTAGTTTAGCCATAGTACCTTAGTGACGATTTAAGGTGTCATCACATAGTCTCGTCAACTTGCTTCTTTGACAGTTTCCATTTTCCTCCCGTTACATTTGCCATATTATATAAACAAACAGTAATTTGTGTATGAGCATTACAAACACAAACAAAAAGACACAACATGATGCAATAACTTTACTTTCCACTATCAAAACCCTATTCAGTACTTATGAGCATACAATCCACAAAACCAAACCAAAAAGGCATCAAAATTGAGCACGAAATAAAAACCATCAAACAATAAAGGGAAAAATAAAAAACAGAAAAAGAAAGAGAGATATAGATATAGATCACGAGCACTAACTAAACAATAATAATAGTTATTAATAGAACTTACCATATCATATCATGAAGCATTAAATCCCAAAAAAGTCACAGTCACTCACTCACTAGTTCAATTGTTGTTGACCCATTAATTGAAAGTAAAGTTTTGATGCCGACTACCACAAACAAACTTAACTAATAAATACTTTGAGTTCCTATGAGATTTCACATGTTCAAAGAGTAAGGAATTTGGAGCAATATTGAAGCATTCCAGAGTAGGAACGTGACAAGTTAACAAACAAGTTCAAGGAGAAGTTCCTAGCCAGAAACTTGCAAAGGAGCACTAAAGATAGAAGAGAAGTTCCTGAGCAATACAGTTGTGTAGGAACAAGCCACGAGAATCAAGTTGTTCCCACAGGAACAAGCGAACAACGTCAAGGCATTCAATGAAGCATCTTGATGAAGAGAAGAAGAATTCCAAGAAGATAATGAGAGTAACTTTTTAGGATCTTTGTAAATACGTTGGAGTCTCAAATCTGGTTGGAACTTCATATCTAGAGGTCAAAACAAATCTATCCCACAAAATATTCTAGGTTAATTCATGCTATTATTTAGGTCATAACAACCTTCTCCATGATGCCTTAATATTAGGAGATAAATATCTGACTTATTTTGTTGAAGAATAAATAATGGTATCTAGGGTTTTTAAGAAGTCAAATAATAGTTCTTAGGCAATCCTAGATTATAGGAATAAAATCGTGGGATTATGGGAAAAAATAAACGGTAAAAAATTCAATACGTGGGTTAATGGAAGAAATCATGGAGTAGTGGATGATCAATGTACGTGGTTTATGGCTGGTGTTTACAAGGCAGAGTCACTCTATAAATACTCCAAGAATTTTAGAAGAAGAAGTGTGGAGCAGCAGAGAACACACTTGAGCATTAAAGGAGTCTAAGTTTCAATTGATGTTCCAGTCCAGTTTACGAGTTCTTTCAATGTATTAGAATCTGTATTGAGTTGTAATCTGTGAGAAAAAGTGAAGTATGAGAACTAGAGAAGAGTGGAGAAAAAGAGAAAGAGAAACGAGAGATAAAGAGTGAGAATTGAGAATCAAGTTCCTACAGGAACTGACGAGTGAATATAGAGAATTTAGGTTATATAAAGTTTTACAGGCCTATAATAGACGTGGAGTTTTCTTCCTTTGGGCCAAGGAAGTTTTTCTCGTATAAACATCTCTCGTACTCTTTATTTCGCTCAAAATAGTTTATATTCCGCATACAAGTTCCACACAGCAATTCACCCCCCCCCTCCTCTTGCAGTGTTCCTATAGAAACAACGGTTGGTATCAGAGCAGGAACTCGGGAAAATCAAGCGACCGTGAAGAGGGATCCTGAAGATGAACACTCACGATAAATTGGAGGAAGGTTACTCAAATCAAAGACCACCTATGTTTGATGGGAAATTTTACACGTATGGAAGAAACGAATGGAAATCTTCATCAAGGCTGAAAACTACCAGGTTTGGCATGTAATTGAAGTAGGCGACTATGAGGTAACAAAAACTAAATCTAACAATGAAGTAGTTCCTAAATTGATTTCAGAATATGAAAAAGAAGATTTTGAAAAAATGGAAATCAATGCACGTGCTATTAAATTGCTACATTGTGGATATTGGACCACATGAACACAACCGTGTCATGGGGTGCAAAACCGCTAAACAAATATGGGATTTATTACAAATAACTCATGAAGGAACTAGTGAAATAAAACAATTTATAATTGATTTGTTAATGTCCAAATATGGGTGTTTGGAAATGTTACCTAGAGATTAATTCAGTGCAAGATATGCTTAGTCGTTTTACTAACATCACTAATGAGCTTTGTTCTCTTGGAAAAGATATACCTACTAATGAACAGATTAGGAAAGTGCTGAGGAGTCTACCACAAGATGAAAGATGGAGAGCCAAGGTACTGCACTCATGGAAACAAAGGATTTCACGAAGTTCAACATTGAACAACTTGATGGTTCCTTGCTGACCCATGAATCGCACCTTGGAGGAACTAGAGAGAGTTCGAGAGACAAAGGGATGGCCTTGAAAGCTGAAAGTGACGAATCAGAAGGAGATGATGATGAAGCAGCGTTACTGGTTAGATGATTCAAAAGGGCTCTCAACAAGAATCGAAGTTCCTATAGGAACATGGGCAGAAAATTCACTAGAAACAAAAGGGAATTTGTGTGCTACAAGTGTGGATCCTCATAACACTTCATCAAAGATCGTCCCCTATGGGATACTGAAAAAGGGAAGTCCAAGGGCAAGGAGTATGTCAAGAACAAGAAGGAACAAGTCAAAGAAAATTTTCGCAAACCTTCTTACTCGAAGAATCATGTGAGAAAAGTAATGGTAGCAGCCTGGGGAGATTCTGAAAGCGAAGAAGATGAAGAGGAACAATCTAATGAAGAAGTTGTCAATATATGATTGATGGCCAGAACTGATAGGAACGAGGTCCACGAGGAACTCGCTACGAGGTATTTCCAAATTCTGATCTTCTTGATGCTTTTTCTAAATATGAATTAGTAGATCTAGTACTGAAATTTCACAAAAATTGGACTAATGTATTACGAGTAAAAACCGAATGTGAAAAAGCTCTTCAAACTCTTAAAGAACATAGTGATTGGCTAAGGTTAAATAGAACTAAAACTGAGAAAAGATTTTTCGACTTATTAGATCAAAATACGAATTTAAAGGTAAAAGTTGAAAAACTTCAAAAGGAACTTATTCAAGTCACTATGGAACTAAATTGCTACAAGTTGACCAATCTAAATGTGAGTTCCACTAAAGGAACATTAAAATATCTAGTCATCAAAGAACTTATGAAGGAACTTGATGTTGTTAAAATGGAACTCAGTAATTTAAGGAACAAAAAGGATGATCAACACAAAGTTCCAACATGGATTCTGAATGCCCAAACAAAAATGACTGAAGGTCTTGGTTTTAATTATAAAAAAAATGGGAAAGCAGAATAAATAGGTGCTAGTGAGGGGGAACAACACGTGCTAGTGTTGGTGTTTATGCTAGGTTCCAAGCAAATCCAAAGGAGTCACACTTAACAACTGTCAAGAGGATATTGAGATATTTAGAAGGAACTGATTATCTATCCTTATACTATCCTCACTGTGACACATTTGAGTTAACAGGATTTGCAGATGCGGACTATGCAGGTGACTTGGTAAATCGAAAAAGCACATTTGGTATGGTTCAGTTCCTTGGAACATGTTTAGTTTCTTGGAGTTCCAAAAAGCAAAACACTGTTGCTTTATCCACTGCTGAAACAAAATATGTAGCTGCTGCTGCATGTTGTTCCCAAGTGCTTTGCATTCCTATTTATTGCGATAATACTAGTGCTATATGTATTTCTAAAGATCCAGTTCACCACTCACGTGTCAAATACATTCATATTCGTCATCATTTTCTTAAGGACAATGTACAAAAAGGTTTGATAAAACTTGAATTTTGTCAAAATGAAAATCAAATAGCAGACATCTTAGCAAAGCCATTGAATAGAGAAAGATATGAGAAGATGAGGATGGAACTCGGATTAATAAAATTGAGATAAAAGCCATGAAGTTCCTCCAGGTACGTCCTTATTTGTAACGAAGTTCCTATATGCATTTTTCATCACAAATCTTGTGCGAAAGCATGTTCCCGCAGGAACTTTGATATAAGTCGCAAATGTCTATGAATATTATCCTTAGTGTCATGATTGCTTGTCTGAGATGATTTAATTAGTTGGTGTGCAATATGTTCCCTCATTTCATGTAATATATTTCTTTTCAACTTTATTTTTCAATAAATTAATTTTAATTTCCAGAAATTAATTCTTGTTTATATTGCTTAATATTCCTACCCAATAGGATGTATATATTTATTTTTGAGTTTTAGATTCCATGAACAAATTTTGCAACCAATTTCACGTAAATAGGGGGAATGCATTTATAAGGAATTCACCAAAAGATACCAAATTAACTATCCTACATATATGCATTTAGAAGGAATTCACCAAAAGAGGCTCACTATTCACACCAAACCTTTCACTCTCACCCGTAAAAATCTCTCTCTCTCCTTTAATCACTTTTCACTTTCTCACTATTCAAAAACCCTAAAACTTCAACCCTTAAACTCTTCATTAACCATGGATACTCAACACTCATCTTCTCTTAAAACTGAAATCCAAACCCCCAAAACCAAATCCACGCAACGACCGACCGAAAAACTCGCTGGAAAATCCAAAACAAAACCAAGTTCCTCCATGGCTTACAAAAAACAAAAAAAGGAGGAATTCGAACCAACTGATGAAGATGAACACGTTGATGTTAGGGATAACTCAACGAAAACGTTGGAAGCGGAAGTAAGTAAGTACGTTATGGGTTTGTTTTTGGATTTAGATTGATGTAGTTCGGTTGGTTATGTGGAATTTTTGGATGTTGTTGACAATCAAGGGTGGATAAAATTGTTGAGTGAGCACGAAATTGATGATATGTATCCTAGAGCAATCCACGAATTTTGTGAAAACTATGGATTTGCTAAAGGAACTATCACTAGTTCCGTGAATGATGTTGAGATTTCTTTTGATGCTGATTATTTGGCTAAGTTGTTTGTGGTTCCGAATGAGGGTTATGATAATTATTTTAAGGGTAGATATAATCTGAAGACTGGGAAGGTTGGAAAGGATGAGATTTTGACGGAATTAGAAGGGAAAAAGGGAGTGAATAAAAATCAATCATAATTCGCTTTCACCTCTTGGAAAATTAATGTTTAATGTTGTGCAGAGAACTGTGTTCCCACAAACACAGAAAAGGGGTGAAGCAAATTTGTTAGATTGTGCGGTTATTTACTTTCTTTTATTTAATGTGCAAGTAAATTTCCCAAGCTTGATGATATTACACTTGGATCACACTGTTCCAAGTGGATTGAAAGTTGGATATGGAACTTTGTTAACCAAAATTTTCAAAAGCTTTAATGTTCCATTGGAGGGGTATGGGAAAGTAGGAATGAAGAAGGAGCAGTACATTCAAGTTTCTACATTGAATGGACTGAATCTGGGTGTTTTACGTGGACATACTCAGTGGTACACCGAGATTCTGAGGTTGGAGGAGAAAAATAAGAGGGAGGAAGAAGAAAAATCAAAAGTTAGGAAGAGTAGGAGACTTCTTAACAAGTCTGATAGTGAGCCTCCTACCATTGAACTTGAGGCTGAGGGCATAAAAACCACAGAAATTGGAGGTTCTGGTTCCTGGGAAGACAGAGTAGTTGGAACAGTTCCTCAAGGAACTCCAGGAGAAGCAGCAGGATGTTGAAGGTCGAGTCTTTATGATGAGACAGGCCTTGAGTTCCTTTATGTTATCTTGCGACAAAAAGCATGCAGAAATTATGGCATGCCTTGCAGAGCTTAAAAATGCGAAAGGAACTCCATCTAAAACTGCTAGAACTGCTCCTGCTGAAAGTGAGGGTGGAACTCATATTGAAGAAGAAGCACCAAAAGCGGAGGTTCCCATCACTTCAGTTCCTGTGGAAACAGCCCCTACCTTTGTTCCTGACGAAACCTCAGCTGACCCTGTTCTTATAGAAACTACCCCTGCCCCCTAAACCCTTTTATGTCCCACTCCTTCTTAGTTGCATTTTCGTTGTTTGAACTTATTTTAATATGGTTGTAATATTTGCATTGGATTTCTATTTTCTTTAGTTTTGCTTTGTTTTCTTTGTTTCCTTTTCTTTCTTTTCTTTCACTTTCCAATAAAATTATTATTAGTTATGGGTAGTGAATCTTTTTCTTGCTTTCTTTCATTTTTGTGGACCTGTAAGTCATAATTCTATTTTGATTCTTTAGATGCATCTTGATGGCTAATATTGCTAGATTGCTGCTTGAGATACGTATTAAATATCCAAAAGCGGGGTCTCTACCATTATATATGACATAATGGTGCTATGATGACAAGTTCCAAAAGGAATGTAGTTATGAGTTTTGATGATGCCAAAAGGGGGAAGAGAAAGGCAAAATAATTGCATAATAAAATCAAGTCTGAATCCCGAACTCTCTTAAAAACCCGCAAAATTCTAAGTAAATAATCTTAGTCTTAGTCTTAGTTTAGTGTATATATAGTAGTTTATTCGCAAAATTTTAAGTAAAAAATCTTAGTCTTAGTCTTAGCTTAGTGTATAGTAGTTTATAATCTCAAAATTAAAAAATCAGTAAAAATCAAAAAATCAAAAACCAAAAATATGTTCTCTATGTTTTTACTTTTTCTAAGTTTGTTTGCCTTGGTTTGTCATCATCGAAAAGGGGGAAATTGTTGACCCATGAATTGAAAGTAAAGTTTTGATGATGACTATCACAAACAAACTTAACTAATAAAGACTTTGAGTTCCTATGAGATTTCACAGGTTCAAAGAGTAAGGAACTTGGAGCAATATTGAAGCATTCCAAAGTAGGAACGTAACAAATTAACAACCAAGTTCAAGGAGAAGTTCCTAGATAGAAACTTGCAAAGGAACACTGAAGATAGAAGAGATGTTCCTGAGCACCATAGTTGCGTAGGAAAAAGCCACGAGAATCAAGTTGTTCCCACAGGAACAAGCGAACAACGTCAAGGCATTTCAATGAAGTATCTTGATGAAGAGAAGAAGAATTCCAAGAAGATTATGAGAGTAATTTTCTAGGATCTTTTTAAATACGTTGGAGTCTCAAATTTGGTTGGAACATCATATCTTGAGGTCAAAACGAATCTATCCCACAAAATAGTCCAGGTTAATTCATGCTATAATTTAGGTCATAACAACCTTTTCCATGGTGCCTTAATATTAGGAGATAAATATTTGACTTATATTGTTGAAGAATAAATAACGGCATCTAGGATTTTTAAGAAGTCAAATAATAGTTGTTAGGCAATCCTAGATTATAGGAATAAAAACGTGGGATTATGGGCAAAAAAAAACAGTAAAAAATTCTGTCAAGAATGTCCTATTCTCTTGGTTTAAATACGTGGGTTAATGGAAGAAATCATGGAGTAGTGAATGATCAATGTACGTGGTTTATGGCTGGTGTTAACAAGGCAGATTCACTCTATAAATACTCCAAGAATGTCAGAAGAAGAAGTATAGAGCAGCATAGAACACACTTGAGCATTAACCAAGTTTAAGTTTCAATTGATGTTCTAGTCCAGTTTACGAGTTCTTTTAATGTGTTAGAGTCTGTATTGAGTTGTAATCTGTGAGAAAAAAGTGAAGTGTGAGAACTAGAGAAGAGTGGAGAAAAAGAGAAAGAGAAACGAGAGATAAAAAGTGAGAATTGAGAATCAAGTTCCTACAGGAACTGACCAGTGAATATAGAGAATTTAGGTTGTAAAAAGTTTTACAGGCCTATAATAGAAGTGGAGTTTTCTTCCTTTGGGCCAAGGAATTTTTTCTCGTAGAAATATCTCTCGTACTCTTTATTTCGCTCAAAATAGTTTAAATTCCGCATACAAGTTCCACACAGTAATTCACCCCCCCCCCCTTCTTGCAGTGTTCCAGTAGAAACAACACTTGTTCGCACTCACACTCACTCAGCAGTTCACTCACTCTAAGAAATTTATAGTCAGCCACACACTAGTTCACTCACAGTCACTCACATAGTCACAAGAACCCCAACAAAGAAAAACCCCAAACACAAACCCTTGACCCAGATTCACTACAAAGTTACTAAGTCACACAAATTAAACCCCAAACCCAGATCTACTACCAAACACAAACCCTAAATTGAAACCAAAACCATAACAATGAAAACAACAATGAACAACAACAATAATAATAGCCGAAGAAGAACAAAGAGCAATCACGAAAAGAAAAACAACATAAATCAAATTAGATCAACATAAATCGAAACAATAAAAAGTCAAATAAAACCTTAAAAACCAACCATCATCGCGAAATTACCAACAGTTTCTCGCCTCATTCACTAGACCTTCATAATCTTCTACCTTCAAACAAAATCAGAAGAAAAAAAGACAACATAAATCATTAAAACAACTAATTTAAAATTGGAAAAAAGATAACCAAAAAAGAGAAATTTTACCTCACATGTGTTTTTTAGGAAAGAATGTTGGAGGAAGAGAATGAGAATATTCAAAGTTCGAATTTGGTTCTTACTTGGTTAAGATGGTGAGGATTAGGTGCAAAGGAGACATGAATGTACAAACTAATCAATATAGTCGCTAGGTGCAATAACAATCGATGATAAAAAAGCAATTAAAATATTGACATTGAAGCATCGTACGAGCAATCCACTAGTTAATATAAACATGAATAAAAATTTTATTTTTTTACGGAGTCAAACTATTAGTAATGAAACATAAGAGTCAATCACAATCGAAACCATACACCATTATGTTGTTGTTGTTGTTATTGTTGTTATTATTATTATTATTAATATATAAATTTTTTTGAAAAACCATACATTATTATTTAATATCAGTTTACTAATATGGTACATATACATATACATTCATTATAAAAAAAACATTTGTTTTATTTTTGACATGGATAATTAATACTAATACAAAACTTCAACATTATAAAGTTTCATTGGTTTCAATTTATTGCTCAATTGAGGAACCAAGGAATTAAAGCTAAAAACTTCTGATGTTTATCACAGCAATCGAACCCAAGGTGGAGATTAATGGAAGTTGATTTTGAATCCTGAATATTCTATATGCAAAATAAAAATTAGTGACACGTTTCTTCAATTATGTATTCATCATTGTCTTTGAAAATACTTTTAGCTCTTTCCCTAATACATGAACTCTTTTTCATCAATGATAATATAATGCTATAATAATTAAATCACAAGTATTAGTAAAATTATAGCAAAGAAAAAAATAGTTATATTAAACACAATCATAACTATGGAGTTAACAAAAATAACAATCTTCATCCAAACTAATTCACCTTATATGATTACTAGTCAACCATAACCCTAACTATTAGTTCTAGTCACTAATTAAAGCATGCAAACTGCTTTTGAAACTAATATTAATTTCAACTAATTAGTATGGTACAAGAATTAAACTAGGTAATTCATATCAGAACTAAAGATTTATTAACTATATCATGGAAATAAACAACTGATTACAACAAATGCAAAACCGTGAAACAAATTAAAGAAGTTACATAAATTTAATGCAAAAATGATCAAAAGAAACAACAGAACCAATTCAATCACTCAATTAAAGTAATCAAAATTCACCAAATTATCTAGAAAAATCAACAAGTTCTGTGTGTGGCTAGCCACATTATGTGGCCACTCTTACATATGAGAGAATCTCTAATTCATGCATAAAATAATCCTTTTTACTCAAGAGAGTAACACTATTTGTTTACAAAAGTAACTCCAATTCATCGTATGGTTTAAAAAAAATAGTTACACCATTTGTTCATATAGGTAACCTTAATAATTATTTTTAGACTATTGTAAAAGTAATCCTATTTATTTGGAGGAAATCCATGCATCTAATTCTTAGATGCATGGGAATGTATATCACGGGGTAAAATGATAAATTTCTTGGTTTTTGTAGTTACCGTTTGTTAGTGGGACATACGCGTATATTTCAGTATATGTACAGTAGGTAAGAGTATTTTGCTGGGTATTTGTACAGTAGGTAACAGTAGTTTTTGAAAGATGTGCCTAAAGGTGAGTTGATTATTGTATTTAAAAGTGTTGAACTTATAAATACATAGGTGTATGACAAATGTTTTTTTACACCACATTTGTTAGTTTCATAGGCATAGTGAGTGAATTTTATTTTTGATTTCTTTTTTTGTATTGGTAATAATTTTCATAGTAGATTTATAAATATTTTGTGACATATAGAAAATAAGTTAAATTATAGTGAATTAATTTATGTGTTGATTCGTTTATTTTATCGGTAATAATTTTCATATTAGATTTGTAAAAAAATTTTGAAAACAAAGTTTCGTTGTTTTCTAGAAAATTAGGTAAATTCATTTTATTCCGCTATTTTGTAGTTGTTGGACGACAGATCTGGAATTTTTGGGTAATGTTTTACTTAAAAGTTATGTATAGATGTTGTGACTTTTGTTGGTAGAATGTGTTAGTTAATTTGTATAAGTTAGTGTATAATTTTAGGAGGAAAATGTTTAATTACTTTTTTGATGTTGTTTTGCAGGTAAGTAAAAGACATGGACATCATAAACGACGGGTATGACCCAGTTGTGATTGAATCTGGTAGGTCGACGAAGGGTACAGAAGCTGCTGTTGGTACGGTTGTTTGTAAGAAACGTAGAGTTGGTGAGGATTCGTTGGCGGTGGTTGAGTTGGAATCAACGGATGATGCTTTGGAGATACATGTATTTTTAAGTTTATTCGTATTTTTAATTAATACATAATTAGAAGGTCATTTACATACCTTTGTATGATTTTTTGAATTGTTATAGGGTCCGATTGTAAGTGTAGGTGATAAGGTGAAGGAAGGAGGACATGTAATTAAGATGAGGAAGGAAAATCGGAAAAAGGTAAATCGCTGTTAATTAGTAATATTCATAATATTAAAGTTGATTGTGGATTATTAATTTAAAGCTATAGTATTATTTATGTGTAATAAGGTTATGTTATTGTATTTATGAAATTAGTGTTTTGGTACTCAAATTGTTGTTCCATAGCAGCAACCGAATATCAGTTGTCGTGTGGAAGCATTTTCGTGTGTTACTAAAGAGTTTGATGATTTGAGGAGAAGGTGGGTAGCAGACATGGGGTTTAGAGGTTTGTTGGAAATGGTGATATGACACTACCTAAAACTCTTTGTTATTGGCTTATGACCCGGATTAATCCGGTAAAAGAAACTATAGTCCTTAATGATGGTGATGAAGTTAGTTTAACTTGCAATCAAGTATGTTGGGTGTTGGGGATACCAAATGGACCAAAGGTTATTCCTCGGACAGTTGTTGATGAAGACATGAGGACGATGGTGGATAGCATTAAAAGAAAGTATGGGATGGAAAGGTATGGATTAATTAAGAAAAGTGGTAAACAAATTAGGAGCAAAGGTGTATCCGTTACCGATGAAATGTTACATAGGTTGAGGAGTAAATGGTCAGAGGTTGAGCGACTGGAGTTTAAAATCGTGTTCTTGCTTACCACATTGCACATGGTATTATGTCCCACTCAAAGTTTGTGTCTGGAGGCCAATTTAATTCCAGCGTTAACGGTTGCAAGTGAAGCATGTCAGTATGATTGGTGTAATTTAGTGTTGGAGAAGCTAATGGGAAGTGTCAAAAGATTTCATAAACGTTTTGATAAAGACGGTTATGCTGGTGGTTGTGGTGGATGTGCTATATCTGTTGCGGTATGTGTTATCAGTTCAAAATTTATAAATGAAATGAATGCTTCAACGGTTACGACGGTCTTAACATTCGTAATGTTTTTCTTTCAAGTATATTATTTAGACAGGGTTGATAGGAAGCCTAATTGTTGGGGTGTTTGGCCTAGGATAAAAGTGTGGAATTGAGATGAATTAAGGAAAGCAAGCCGAGAAGATAGGAAAGGTAGTGGTGGTGATTTTGGGAGACTACGGGTATTGGGTTTACATATTTTATTATGTATACAGTAGTTGTGACTTATAATTGCATTTCGTCTATGTATGGTGTAAATGTTGTGTGGTGTTATATTTGCAGACGATTAAGGTTGGATATGGTCAACTTCATCCTCTAGGTAGTGGTGATAAGGCTGCACTGCTTGATTGACTTCCCATGTTTAAGTCAATGGCTATGAGTTCGTTGTGTATGTTGATGACACAAGGGAAAAGGATGTTTTATAATTTTTTAAATGATACATTAAAGTTTTTATTATTAGTTTGTGGATGACATTATTTGTTTGAGTAATTGTATTATTTAGAGTTGTTGTAATTTCATAACTGTATTTTTGTTCTTTGTATAACAGCATAGTTATTGTTGATTTGTTGGGGACATTGTATTGCTTTCTCATATTCTGTCCTTGTCCTTAATTGACACATCATAATCTCTTTCCTCCATGTGTTTTGCTCATCCACGTCATTTTTTTTTTTTGCAACAACAATGACGATCCTTTCTCGTGTTATTTCTCGTACATAAACCCCACCACAATTTATTTCACAATAATGTATGCAATAATTGCATAACAATCCCATTATACTTTTGGCAATTGCGCCAAGACACATATTCCCATTATACCCCACCATAATTTATGTGAGATTAATATATTGTTACTTTCCTTTATAAAAATGTTTAAGCATTAAAAATATATTACTTTTTGCACTTGGGCCAACACACATATTCCTCTGTACAAAGAGGTTCCGGATAACTCTTTACTCTTCCATGCTCAATTATTAAAATGAGCATTGAAGTTAACAGAAGTCTAGCCAATAAGAATTTGCCACCCTTTAAAAATATTTTTTAAATTATCCCTTTGAAATTATCTCTTTTTAAATACATGCTAAATAGATGAAACAATACATAGCAAGTACATCAAACTTATTAAATACTTTAGATTAAATCTAATAATTGAAATATCGTACATCATAAATTTATGCATAAACAAACAATGAGACATTAGTTTAGGGGGTATGGACTATTGGTTTACGGTGTAGCCGAGTACACGATGGTTAGGGTTATTATGTGAAGAGCTGAAATTGTAGTTTAAAGGTGAAAGTTTGGGTTATTGTGACTTTGTGAGTCTATGATAGATTGATACGAGGTTGAGTTTAAAAGGTTGGAAAATTGTTGCTTGTTATGATTATTTTGGATAGAAGTATTATTGGAATTAGTCAATTAGTGATTAATTAATGGATAAACTTTAAAGGAAATGATCTTGATTATTATTCTAACTGCTAAGCTATTACTCCGTACGACTTTTATGACATTTAAATTTGCTAAATATATAAATAGAAAATAATGGATAAAAGTAGTATCCAAATTTATGCATAAAAAAGCAATGGTGATTATAATTTAGGAGACCTACCTTTTCGAAATTGTGGGAAACCTTCACTTTTCTTACATCACAGAGAGACAATTATCAAGATTAGGAAATATATTATGATTATGTTCTGCAATCAAATTCCTATTGTTGTCTCTATAATCACGCATATTAAATTCCTATTGTTCATTATGAAGATTATCATCAAGTTGTCCCTATAAACGACGGCTAACTCAACACCATAACCTGAAGGAAAAAAAAGGGTGTCGCTACCTTGACCTCTGGATGAGGATGATGTTCGAGTAATTAAATTAAAATAACAAATTAATATAATTAACAAAATTATAAACTAATATTAATAATAAAAAAGAGTTAATAAAATTATAGTAAAGTTAAGTGACTTGACATTTAAACTAATATTAATAATAATGAAAACAAGTTAGATACGATTTGTGTTCAACATTCATAATATAATTAAGCTTAAACGTAGTGCAACAACGGTTTCTTAAACCATCATTATCATTGAACAAACGTGTGGATTGCATTCACCAACGATACATTCTGGATCGGTTGTCCATCCATGATATTTATTGATATTTGAAATTTCTTTCAAGTCTCTCTTGTTGGTGTCACATGACTTCCATGTGGAACGAGTATTGAATTAATCAATAACTATTATTGTGCTTACAAGATTTATGTTTAATATAAAAATAAATAATTAAATTATGCAAGATACTTAAACTTTAAACCTTCATCATAAATGCATCCATCCAAGGGTCGTTGTTGAATATACTCATACTATCACTTACTTCAACTAGTCGCTTGTTAAATAGGACTGCAACACCGTCGTTTCCGTAATCTTCCCCGTAAATGAAACAACACCATGACCCAGTCAATGCCGGAATTGCCCAATCCATGTTTTGATTTGAAATTCGGCTTTCTGTTATGACATAAACTGAAGGAGTGTACTTCAACCATAAACTATTAAAGTTTTCAACAAAACTAGGACGTCTTACACCTCTAGCATTCCAACATAAGACACAAGTTCCTTCAAGCAGTGTTTCGTGTTTGACAACATAGTTATTCATATATTGAGGTTTCATTTGTATTAAATGGTATCTTTTTTTCCATTTTTTTAATATACATAATGGTTGTGTATTATGGAAAGTATTTTCGAAAATCTTAAACTCTAAAACTTGGTGGTCACAACAAATTTTGTTTACCTGTAAGCAATCAGCAAATGATGCGAACGCCATAGAACTAATTTCATTTCCGACTGCAAAATAAGGTTTACAGGGGTCGATGGCTGGCCTTTCATCTAATATCATTTTCAAATATGGTGGTATGAAACAATCAATACTATGTTTTTGTTCGAGTTATGTCAACTCGTGTATTACCACCAACTTGAGGACATCTGAATAACCTCCTAAATCACCCAATGTTGGTATGTGAGCAACGTAAAAGTTTCCGTTCTTATCAACCATTTTCATCGTCCCATTGTTGAAGTACTTTACCTCTGGGTTCATCATCATTTCCAGTATTTCAAGGTGGCATATCCCTTGACCATACGGCATTTCCCATACGTCGTAGAAGTATGCCGTTGGTTCAATCTCCCCTGTCATATGCGAACCATCTTTGGTCGTGTTACAAATCATCAAATAAGGAGCAATGATCTAGTCTTTTAAAACCGTATGTCACCTTACCGTCGATCATAAAAACGTGGTTGTTAAGACTTCCCTCATTGTTGTTGTTAATAACATGGGATGAAACCAAATCCATAATTTTTTATTGAACTTTTTTTTACGTTTTAAAAATTTTTATAAAAAGGAAAATGAAACAACCACATCAAAATAACCAACTATTTACGTGTAAACATAAGTTTGTAAATCATAATGGAATTTCATTATTTGCTTTGTGTGGAAAATAAAGTCAAAATCTATGAAGCTATAGGCATCATTACTATCTTAGGTGTGACAATTCATAGTTCTGCAAAAGTGAATATCAATGAACAGTGTACCCACGGTTTTCCATAGTAAAACTGTGTGCTAATTACAATACAATGGGTAAAAGTTGGTGGTTTTGAACGCATGCTGCAATTGTACTGTAGCATTGACATGATGTTACAATGTATGCCTATTTTTTCCATTTTCCAAAAGCATTAACCTATTTTTCGTCATTAAGACGATCATACTACTCCGTACTGTTGTTTATACGTGTAACTGTGACTTCCTGTAATGCGTTACGTGAAATTGATTCATTATGTGATGTTACTAATTAAACTCCGCAAATAATTTCTTTTATATAAATTTGGATATAAAAGTGTGTCTTTATGTTGAAATTAACGACGCCTTCTTGTGAAAGTCGCTAATTAAATGATCAAGTTTAATTTAGGTGAAAGTGTTTGTTTATGCATAAAATAACGCCTTTGTACGTGATATACTTAGCGATAGTTTATCGTCGCCTTTATGTCAAAGTGGCTAATTATACGATGAAAGTTGAATTTAGGGGATAGTGTTTGTTTTATTTTCGCATAAAATAACGATCCCTTACTATGTCATATTGTGTTTTGGTTAATTTTATCATAGTTTCTATTTAGCGATAATTTATCGTGGCCTTTTTGTCAAAGTGGCTAATTACACGATTAATGTTCATTTTAGGTGATAGTGTTTGTTGGCGCATAAAATAACGACCCCTTAGTATGTCATATTGTGTCTTGCTTAGATTTAGATCATAGTGTCTATTTAGCGATAATTTTTCATCGCCTTTTTGTCAAAGTGGCTAATTAGACGATGTAACGTCAATTTAGGTGAAAGTGTTTCTTTATGCATAAAATAACGATGCATTTGTACGTGATTTTATTTTTTTGTTAGTTGTTGATCATAGTGTGTAGTTACCGATAACTTATGAATGCCTTTTTGTGAAAGTGGCTAATTAGACAATCAAAGTTTTCAATATGTGATACTGTTTCTTTGTGCATAAAATAACGACCCCTTAGTATGTGATATTGTGTTGTGGTTAGATTTTGATCATACTTTCTATTTACCGATAATTTATCGTCGCCTTCATGTGAAAGTGGCTAATTAGACGGTGGAAGTTGAATTTAGGTGATAGTGTTTGTTTTCGCATAAAATAACGACCCCTTACTATGTCATATTGTCTTTTGGTTAGATTTTGATCAAAGTTTCTATTTAGAGATAATTTATCGTCGCCTTTATGTCAAAGTGGCTAATTAGACGATGAAAGTTGAATTTAGGTGATAGTGTTTGTTTTCGCATAAAATAACGACCCCTTACTATGTCATATTGTGTTTTGCTTAGATTTGGATCATAGTTTCTATTTAACAATAATTTATCGTCGTCTTTATGAGAAAGTGGTTAATTAGACGATCAAAGTTTAATTAAGGTGAAAGTGTTTGTTTATGCATAAAGTAACGATGCCTTTGTACGTGTTAGTAATTTATGGTTAGATTTTGATCATAGTCTCTATTTAGTGATAATTTATCGTCACCTTTATAAGAAAGTGGTTAATTAGACGATCAAAGTTTAATTTAGGTGAAAGTGTTTATATATGCATAAAGTAACAATGCCTTAGTACGTGATAGTAATTTATGGTTAGATTTTGATCATAGTCTCTATTTAGCAATAAATTATCGTTGTCTTTATGAGAAAGTGGTAATTAGACGATCAAAGTTTAATTTAGGTGAAAGTTTTTGTTTATGCATAAAGTAACAATGCCTTAGTACGGTATAGTAATTTATGGTTAGATTTTGATCATAGTCTCTATTTACCAATAATTTGCCGTCGCCTTTTTGTGAAAGTGGCTAATTAGACTTTGGAAATTGAATTAAAGTGATGGTCTTTGTTTCTGCATAAAATAACGACCCGTTTGTATGTGATTTTTTTTTGGTTAGTTTTTGATCATAGTGCCTATTTAGCGATAATTTATCGTCGCCTTTTTGTTACAGTGGCTAATTAGACGATCAAAGTTTAATGTAGGTATTAGTCTTTCTTTGTGCATAAATTAACGACCCCTTTGTATGTGATTTACTTTTTTGGTAATATTTTAATTTATAGTGTCTACTGAGCAATAATTTAATGTCGTCTTTTTCTTAAAGTCGCTAATTAAACTTTCAAAGTTGAATTTGGGTGATGGTGTTTGTTTTTATGGCAACAAAGCCTTAAAAAATTAAATAATACTTCCGTTCAAATTTTGAGGTTATAAATTCACCTTTTGAGACCAATGTTATTACATGTTTAATTTGTGATATAATTACGGTAATATTTCTTAAGTACCATGTAATTGACCACCATTATGTAACTAGAATCCTTTGTTACAATTGCCTATGTACTTGACTTTGGATAAAAGTAGTATAACCAAGGTAAATGTGAAGGGCTCAGATTCTTCCATGTGTCAAAAATACACATATTTGTTGACCAAAGTTGAATATTGGTCTATAAATTCCAACTTTATTGATGAACACAAGCTTCACTACACATACCACCAACTTCTTCTTGTATACTTACACTGCAATTCCTCCAAAAGTATAAACTGTCCGAATTTTCAACGGATACTCCACCAACAAATATTACATTTGCGGAAACACCTTCTTCCTCCAAAAAACGTCCTCGTTGTTTTTTTGGATATGTTCGTCTCCCTTAACTATTAAGTCACCAAAAGAATCACTTGATCCTGAAATTTTAATATTTTTTCCTCATAATAAAGCTCCTATTAATGTTGAAAAACCACATCTTGTAACGCTTGATGAAGGAAACCAAGGTTACAGGAGAGGAAGTAATGTAGCACCTACTAATCTAGCACCAATCTTCCTACATTCTGATAACTCATTTGAGGTTGGTTCTACTTCAGACAATTCAAGCACCAGAAATCATGGTAACAAGTCAGACGATGACATGCATGGTGTACCACCTCCAGGTAATTTCAACCAAACACAAAATGAAAATGCTTATATGACACTAACGGTTCGTAGTTTAGCTGTTGATGATGACGGAGTGCAATACTACCAGTCCGTGAAAGATAAATTCACCAGTATTTTCGAAGACTAAGTCGGAAGAATTGATTCAGACATTTCCAAAATAAGAATTTTTTTTCAAGGGTAAGGAAGTGCTACCTGACGACACACCTCAGTCAATCGGAATGGATCCTATAGCTGTTGCTTTTGCTTATGGGAAGGTATATGTTTTTTCAAATTGTTTTTGAGTTTCGTTTATATGATATTATCATTATTACCATCATTATTATTGTGTAACATGTGTGTACTACACGCAGTTTAGGAACATCTATCTGAACACCCACTTTAAGGTGTTCACAGTTCAAGAGTATGATGATGACCCAAAGGATATAAGTTTCCGTTGTCGTAAATCGGTTCACATGGACCGAATTTACAGGGTGTGGGTCAATTTCGTTTCTGTTGATGATTACAAGATGGTTCTAGTGAGGAAGAACACTATTGTTCCTAGAATTGGGTATTTGGGTAATTCAGGCATTAAAAATGGAGATAGATTGTTCTTGCTGTTGTTGGAAGTGTAAGTAAGAAAAGATAACCGTCCACCCCCCTTTTGTCCGATTAAATTGTAAATGGCATTGACATGGTAGTCACAACCATGTCATTTTGATTACGCATATTTCTTTTAATCGGTTTAAAATATGTCGTTCAAATAATTAAACGAAAACATGATTAGTGGTCATGATTTTCGTTTGTTAGATTTTGGGGTGGAGATATCATGTCCAACCTTTTGACAATGCAGCATGAAATGTATGGAGTATTATGGAAAGGAAAGAAGCTGCAGTTATGAAAGCAAGATTAGTATGTATTCAAGTATTATTAATGTTTAATATTAATAAAAATATATATTTTGTCGTAAATGGTAGATTTCAATGTTAATTGTGGTGCTTATGACATTAGTTAGTTACTGTGCTTTAACATCCATTTCATTACATTTCATGAATAGTTTAAACAATTGTTTGCAATACATAGCATTAAATTAATTATAGGGCGGTTATTATCATAATTTGAACAAGCTCAGCATTAGTAAATTTCGACACTTTTTTTTAAGCAAAAAAAGGTAGGCATTTTATTTTGGACAGAATCCTGGTATACTAAACCTCACAACAATAAAGATTGTAGTACTAGAACACAATTTACAAAACAAAACTTGAACTCCTAATAAACGGTTGAACCAAAACAACCACATTAAACAAACTCAGCCCATTAGTTAAAGTCCATAAATTACTAATTAACAATTAACAAATATTAAAAACGGCCCATTACCAACCACCATATCCACTTAACTAATATTTAAATTAACAACAACAATTAATGGCCATTAACTAATATTTACTTAAAAGCCCATTAGTGAACAATTAAAGTCCATTAATTATTAATTAAACAATTAAGAAATATTATAAACGGCCCATTACCGCTCACCATATCCACGTAACAAAACCCACTGAAATTTTATAAAAACTTGTGGATTGGGCCCATTTACATGTTGTGCAAGTGTACAAATGTCAAAACAAACCACATTAAACAAACTCGGCCCAGAATGAGAAATTAAGGTCAATGAGACAACATCATGAAATTAGGGCCCATCATCAACTGAATTGGACAATTTTTGGTCCAAAAGACGTGTAAAGTCCAAAACACGTTGCCTTTAAATAGTTTTGCCTAAGTAAAACCTACATGTGAAATTTCCAATTGTAAACTTCATTGTTCTTCTTAAATAGTGATATTTTGTGAATTTTGCAAATACTTTTGGGTGAAGACAATTCACAAACACGACACTGTTCATCCTTTATCTAAGAGCTTCACCTGGTAAGTCATATACCGTAAATTTTATGGTATTTTGGGTGAAATTTTGTTTTCTTCGTGTTTAAAAGTGTGGTTAAATTGACATGTGTCTGAATTGAATTTAAAAGAAAAATGGAAACCCACATCGTTGAAAATTTTGTTCGACTATTGGAAGGAGATTTCAAGGACAAATTGGTAAGTTGTTTTTTCGTTATTTGATATGAATGTATTTTTCCAATTTTTATTTGACTTAAAATAAAAATAAATCAATTTATGGTTTTTCCAGGAAGTGGCTGAATTATTTGCAAGAAAGTATGGATCTGAATTGGAAGATTTTTGCGAACTTAAAACTAGAAATGGAATTACTTGGAATGTTAAAGTAGACACGTCCGAAGGAAAGTGCACCTTCACAGAAGGGTGGTCAACTTTGGTACAAGATCTTCAAATAATGGAAGGATTCTTGATAGTCTTTTTTTATAAAGGGAATTCAAAATTTGATATATTTGTTTATAGGCATGATGGATGTGAAGCAGAGGGCTCTTATATAACCTAAACTGAACTCAGTGATGGTGGAGAAGTAGAATTGGAGAGTCTAATTTATGATTGTTGTCAGTCTTATATTCAACCTAAGTTTATGAGTGTCTAAGTTATGTGTAATTTTATATTGAAACTTATTATGACTTTATTCACATTAGTAAAAGCGTTTTGGTTTATACAATCAATTAGTTATTTGGACTATATTTTATCCACACCTTACACGAATTAAACTGATTTGGTGTTGGAGTGATTACATATCATATCATTTGCAGACTTGAAAAGGAAATAAATATTAACTAATACATAGTTTCAAAAGCTGAAAATAAATTTCATTCAACTACACTCATTCAGTGGTGTATAATCCAAAATAGTTTTAAAAGGCTAAAAAGAAATTGAATTTTCATTTGATGCAGTAGAACTGTTATAATAAAGCCTTCGTTTACGCCTTTTCCGTGGTGTTCTAAGACTTGTGTAAGTTGTTGTTGTACATTGTTGTTATTCTTCAAAATGGTCTTCATCATGATGTATTATGAAATCATCCAGGAAGGGGTGCTGCATACATTTAAAAAAGAATTTAAGTGAATACAAAATGTCCAGAAACTGTAATGTAACTTTGTTATGAAAAGTAAATAACGGAAGATTAGTAAGTAATTACGGTCACCTGATCATTCTCGCACATTGTTTGAACTACCTTTGCGTTTTTGGACTTTTTAATGGACCCTCCCAACATCACCTTCTCCGCGGTACCCTTAGATCGAGTACCCTTTGGCCTACCCCATTTTTCCTCATTACGGGGTCTCGCAAAGTTTGAGTTACTCTTTCGTTACGTTGCCAATTGGTTGGAGTAACATTGTCAGGTGCGGTACCATTAAAAGGTGTACCTTGTGAAGACATGTGTTTCCATACATGTGGCGGTGTAAATTTTGTGCCGCCATTATTGATACCCAAACCAACGTCATCATCAACTGTTGCATCTCTATTATGATCAGCGGACGTTGAAACAGTCACTATAAGCTTCTTCAATGCACTTACAACAGTTTCAGTTGTCATGTCATTTAAACAGGCGGTATGAGTAAGTACATCAAACACACTCTGCATCCTATCAACTCTTCTAACTTCCATTGTCCTACGCGGATCGTGGTACGCAACCTTAATTAAAGTATGTTTTCTAAGTATATTTTTTTTCCCAACGGTGTAGAACAAACTTTTCAAGAGGGACATGAATATTATTCTGGTACAGCACTCTAATGATGTGCCTACACATTATTCCTTGTGTCTCAAACATACGACAATCACAAATCGCTTCATGAGTAACATTGTTGAAAAATAACCTGTATACCCTTCTGTGTTTTGTTAGCTTATCAGACCTGTAACCTTGTTTGAAGATCCAAACAGCGTCCCCCCATTGTTCAATTTGAAGATCCAAACAGCGTCCCCCCATTGTTAGAAGTTAATGAGCAAATATTTGTATACATGTTGCCACTCACAGCTTAATTTGTGGTAAAGGAAGTTTAGTTAATTAAAGAACATACAAGATTATGTTTAGAATCACTATAAATCAAAGGATAATTAATATGGTTTTGTTTGATGTCATGCATGCTTTTATGTGTTGTTATGTGTGAGTCATAACAATGTTAAACCTGCTAATCACGTAAAGTGAAAGAGGATTCGCACCAAAACTCTTGGAACGTATGTACCTTGAGTATGAACAATGGGGGGAGTCGTATGGAACAGAGATCTATGACTTCTAATTAGGGTACAAGACGTTGTACTCTTTTATATTTTTAATGCGCTGGAATTTCGTCACTTTATGTGACATAGGTAATACCTTCTTGGAGTTGCTCCCAAGTTAGTGCCTAATAGGGCGATTTTAAAGGAAAGGAAACCCGTTCGATGCGAAGTCCAAAGTATAAAAATAATAAGTAATTTTATTTGAGTTGAGTCTATGCACGGGTGAAGAGTTGTCAACGGTAAGAAGTATATGTTATACTTCTATTTTATTTTCATTATTAATCATGTTTTGCATAGTCTTTGGTATTTATGTACTCAGGTTTGCTGATTGTGTGTTTTGTGTGCATGGTCTTGCCTTTGACTTGGCCCTATGATGACCCACTTGATAGCGACTAGTTGTCTAGAATAAGAGAAAGCTACAGGTACATGTGTGCATAAGTCAATCATGTTGGGCTGGAGTGAGAGTGCTTGCATCGTAGCTTTCTTAGTTTGTTTCTTAATAGACTTGTTAGTTATTTATTAGTTGATGTTAATTTTTGTTTTGAAGTTTAAAGTTTATTTGGTTTAAAAGGGCCATTAAGATGGATCCAAAGTGTAATAAAGATTTATTTTGGTTTTCTTTTGGTTTTTGACTTGGTTTGTTTTGAGTTATTTTTAAGTTTTAATTTGGTTTTGGTTTTTAAAGCCTTCCGCCGTAGTACTTTGATAAAAGCCTTAGTCGTTATCACGGTGGCGGTAATACTTTGGTTTTTCCTAGTTATTAGAAGTTTTATTATTATTATTCTTTATTTATATTATAATATTTTCCGGAAAATCTAGAGAAGGAAGTTAGAAAATTCCAGGGTGTTACAATGATGTTCTAAAGGCACGCTACTTTAAGCACAGTGACTTCCTTGCAGCGGCAAGAGGATACGTCCCAAGTTATTCATGGAGAAGCTTACGGGGGTGAACAGGTTGTCGTACACCTCTCAAAAATAACCGAACGACTCAACTAATATAGCTAGGGAAGTAGGGATCAAATCCTCAGGAAAGCTATTAAATTCTATTAGCTCTAAATAGCCTAAAGCGTGTAATGGGCCTTGGTGGAAATTTCGGTAAATGGTTTCTAAAACTAAGAAGACTAAGAATTGAAACTAAAGAAATGACGGGAAAATTACGATTAAACTCTATTAATGGAAACCTAGGGCTATCGGTTCACTATGATCAATCAACAAACTCAATTAACGCTCACTAATCAATTCATTGGCATTCATTGAACTAGGGCTCACTAATTCTCTCGAACTTAGACTCCCTCAAAACTCCTTTACCGGCTCTCGCTCGCATAAATTCGTTTTTGCCTATTATTCAGTGGTCTAATTGTGGTAATCTTACCTCTCGGCCTCGATTTCAACAATAACCTAACTTACAACTAAATCTGGCCACAATTTAATTGCAATCGCTAGAAATCAATAATAGGAATTCAATTAGAAGCCAAGAACTAATTAGAAAACTTAATTTAAATTCAAGTCATGATCATAGATCCCCTAACCCTAGAGAAAACGACTACTCACTCATAATTAAGGGAACAAAAGCAAAATTGAAATTAAATAACATGATCAAGAACAAGAATTTAATTAAAACTAAATTAATTACTAATAAAACTAAATTAAAAACAAAAACAACAAAACTAATTAATCTAGACTAGAAACTAAGAAATTAAAGAGAAACATGAAATTAAAAGGATTGAAAAGCATAAGGAAAGAAATTACCAAAATATAGATTGAATTGCATTGATTGAAAGCTTGAATTCATGAACAAAGTAATTAATCCTAAAATTCTAGAGAGAAAAAGTAATTTTGGAATCCTAAGTCTAAAAATATGATAAAAACTCGTTAGGTTTGTGCCCCCTTTACATTCTATATATATAGTAATTTGGGTTTTATTAAAATAAAACCCACGAAGCAAAACCGCGCGGAAAAATCAATCGGGGCGAGAAAATGAAGACCTGCGCCCGCATAGAAGAACGTCCTGCGCCCGCAGCCTTCACGGTTTGGGACTTCTTGGCTCTCTGATCTATGATGCGGGCGCGTAGGTCAAGGGAGCTTTTAAGGCTGCACCCGCATGGAATTTGCACGCCCATATTTTAACGATCTTTCTTATTTTTCGCTCGATTCTTCGAATCTCGTTCGTAACTTCTCGTAACTTGGCACGCATCCCGAGGCAAGCACATTTTGACTCGTTTTAGCCTCTAATGACTTCATAACTGTCTATTACGCTCCTGTAACATATAAACAAAATCGAAAACCACGCGTAATAACCGAAAAAGTGTAAAATAACCGCAAAAGGCTCTAAAAGTCAACTAAAGAAGCTAGCTAAAGACGTTCCAAAACATAACTTAACATCGAGATACAATATTTAATCAAAACAAAGCCATAAACTTAACTATTTAGCACAAGAATCAACCGAAAATGAGGGAAAAACACAACATAAAACACGTATATCAAATTTCCCCAAACCGAACCTTTGCTCGTCCCGAGCAAAACACGACGAAACTGACTACACCCCATAAAAACAAAGTAAGCATCATAACTCAAGAGAACATCCGAAGACACATGGATCAAGGCCAGCCAATCAAGCATCCAATTACCGTCCTTCCTAAATACGGGTCAAACAAAACCAACCAAGCAAGTTTAATGAATCGATGACTAGAGTAGCTCACGGGTTGTCACTCCACACAATTAATGATGAGCTTATAGTAATGAAGCTCTAACCCTGACCTCCCAACCAAATGTGGAATGCAATGCAAAATGTGTTTAAATGCAATTTTGAGAACCCGAAACCCACATCTCATACCTCATGCAAGTGTTTAAGGGTGCCAACTCATCCTAAATGTCGACTCGAAATGCAATTAATACTTTATGACCTTGACAAAGGATTCATTTCACAATAACCATAGCATGTGCACGAAGATCAAAAAGGACTTTAATAAGCTTGTAACGTGGCTAGGGTGATGGGTAGGATAAAAATTTGGGATAATGTGGTGGAATGCGGGGTATACGCATATTAAATCGAGGAAAATCATCAACATTCCCCAACATCCAATTCAACCAAGTCAAACCAAACTTTTCTTTATTTTTCACATCAACACCATAAATCTCATGATTCGATCATCAACCACTACTTCACAAACTTTAAACTTCTTTTTTTTTTCATCTTCTTCTTTTTTCTTCAACTTTATTATGCTTTCATAATTTTTTTTTTCACTTTATTTTCCATGCATAATAAAACATAGTTTCACGACTCTTAATGATTTGTTTTTGCTTAGAATTCAATAAACAATAAACAAAATCATCACACATACATAACTAGGCCATGNATATAACTAGGCCATGAATAAAATATAACTTTTCAATTAATTACAACAGCCTAGACATTGGTATGCAGAGCCTTATATGTGAAACTTTATAATTTAACCTTCATCAATAACATTTCCACTATTTCACCATCAATCCTCCATAACACCTTTCAAAACTTTATTTTAACAACATCACAACTACTTCAAACTCCCCCAAACCAAGTTTGGGCATATAATGCATTATGTAAAAGGGCTAATAGGCTTGTAATGTGGCTAAAATACAAATGAAAGGGATAAAAGCTCAAAACATGGGATCAAGGGAAAATTTAAATGTGGGAAATGAAATTCTGAAGCTCAAAAGAAGAAATGAGAGCCTTTTATCATGCGCAACATACATAAAATCCACAATTAAAGCTACTAGAATCCAAAGTCAAACCCAAGATCATGATTGCACCAGGAACTAAGCACACATGAAAAGAAAATATGAATGAATTTATATTCAAAAGTGGCTCAAATCCTCCCGTTAACACAGTTCAAGTCCAAGACCCAAGCAAGGTTGAGAAGAGTTGACCAGTAAAAGGAAATCAAGCAATCAAATTCAAGTCATAGCCAACAAATCACATATGTGGATCCATCCGCAGTCAAGAGTCATAAAGTTTTCAAAATAAGCATAGGGGTACAGAAGTAGTCAATTCCGACAATAAAACTCAACTGGGACACGAATAATCCATTGAGTCAATTCTCTCTAAAATTAAACCTAAGAAAACAGTACAATCTTTTTGGTCACATGTAAACTCCCATTCCTAATGAATGGTACAAACCATGAAACAGTCCTAAGAAAGCAATAAAACTAAACTAAAAAAAACAGTTAAAACTAACTAAGCACACACACAGAAAACAAAGGAGAAGTTAGAATGATCTAACCAAGCCGGTATCAATTCACAACAGGAGTCCAACTAAGTACTGAATCAATAATACATCCCGCTCGAATTATATCCTGAAAAAGGGAAAAGAAACAAACCAATCTCCAAAGAAAAAGGTAAAAGAAAAAAGGAAAAAGAAAAAGAAAAAGGAAAAAAGAAAACAAAGCAAAAAAAAAAGAAAAAGAACTAAGCAAAAAGTACAAAAATACATAAATCCTCCCCCCAAACCAAATTTTTATCCCGTCTCGGGACAAATAACCATACAAAGCAGAGGAAGGAGGTGAAGCTGAGCTCTACTGACCGGGTCCCCAGTACCTAGGATAGTACTGGTCATAGAACGGCTGATAGGGGTAAGAGGTGGGCTTAATGCTAGGGTCGTATGTGGGTGGCCAGTTAGGATGGTTCGGGAATCCCTGAACCGTCCCAGCTTCAACATTGCTCGTGTGCTCCCTCCACTGGACTCTTTGTAGCAAATCAACATCAGAGCGGAGTCGTCGAAGTGAATGATCTATCTTGTCGAACCGCTGCTGGTTATAGAGGTGCATATCATCAAATCGGTTCATTAGGGGGGTCATGTCGAAAGTGGAGGAGGAGTGACCAGCATAGCTATGTCGTGGTGGGGCTGGTGGATGCTGGGCCTGACCGCCTGCTTGCTGAATTAGGTTGACCATCTGCACAGCCCTCTTCTCTGAATCTGCTCTCTCCTGTAGTAGGATGTTGTCAGGGGGGATCCTCCAAGGGTTCTGGCCGTTTGGGTGCTCCTGGTATGTGAGGCTAACATAGGCATTAGGCAAGTAGCACCATGAAATTTCCCGAACACACCAAACAAACTTCTCTCTGTGCCCTCTTTGATAGTGTCTAAGGAAGTTAGCAGCTCTCAGGGCGGTCGTGTCGAGGTAGGGGTTTTCCTCGATCAGGTTTAACTGGTGGATTTGCTCCGTATAACCTAGGGTGTGGGCCAGCCATGTAATCATGCCACCGATATAGATAGTACTGGTGTTAGTGATCCCCTCTGCTATTTTAGCGAACCGGCTGGCTAAAAAGAACCCGAAGTTATAATGGAGAGGTTGTCTAGCATATCCCTCTGTCACCATCCATAATAGTCTGATCTCATCAGGGTAAACTTGCCCTAATTCTCCTCTAGAAAATAAGCAGTAAACCACGAACCGCAGGAAATACCGAAGGGCAGGGTGCTGTACCTCTAATGCTTTGGCGGTGGTAGAAGTGAAGGTGGAGCTGCCATCAGTGATTCTCTCCCACCAGGCTCCCTCAAAGTACGGTCCCCACTCATGCTCAGCTGTAGACCAAACTGCATTCTCGGGGTTCCATAGAAATAGCTCATTTAGTTCATCAACATCCATCTCATAGTGCTGCCCGAAGATGGTGAAACTAATGTATGTCTTTCTTTCAGCACTAGGAGTCTCCTGGGAAACATGGAAGTGGTAACTGGATAGGAACTCCAAGGTGAGCTCCCGGTATGTGTGTGGGACCTGCTGGGTTTTTCCATCAGGGCTGGGCATAGTGGCGTTGATCCATTTTCCCCATCCGATCCGGTAAGCCATTCTCATCACTTGATCGGTGATACCAAGCTTGTCACTTGTTTCTTTGTGGAAGAACCGGGTGGACCTGATTGTTCTTTTGGAGAGCTTATCAAGCCATTTCTGTATGTCCTGACAGTTCTGAGGTGGTGTTCTGGAGGAGGATGGTTGCTTTCCCTTTGAAGCTGAAGAGGATGCCCCGATTTTCTGAGATTTCATGGGGCCTCCGCCAAGTAGTTTGCCAATCGATTTCCTCATGGTCCTACAAGACATATGCAGGAAAGACAGAGATTAGCATTCCATTAAAGCAAGTCTCGAACCCAAAATCATGTCAATCATGAGAGCATAAAGAATAGTAAGATGTGAAAGCATGATTAAAGAAGGAAACCAAGACATTGTAGTCATCATATAATCAAAGTTACAAATAGGATTCTGCGGAAATTTTGGCATGACCCGTTTGTAAGTGCAACTAACCCAATGAGAGCTACAAAGTTCTAATCAACTAAAGCCAAGAGTGCAACCACAAAGCATTCAAACTTAAGCATTACTTGCATACTATGCCTCCAAAACCAACATGTCCAAGCTCAAATTCATAAAAGAGCATCAGGTGCAACACCAAAAACCAACTTACGCCATTATATAAACTCAACCATTGAATAATTAATGCCTTAACACATCCAAACAACTTCAATGAGACTTTAAGAGCAAAGAAGAATGACTAGTTAAGACAAGTAGCAACTACTTAACCATTTTAAAAGCATAAAGTTCAACATGAAAGTTGCTAGTAAAAATTCATGAGTAAAGCTATAGTTCTAAGTAAGCAATGAAGTAATCATAAGCATGATTTTAAGCATTCTAAAGACTTTAAACATGAATTGAACTAGTTAACACTCCTAATTAACAACAACTTCATGAATGATCATTGAAAATTTCATGGAAATCTTGCTCAATCCAAAAAGCACAAAAACTTCCAATTACTTATAACTAACAACTCCAAACATGATAATGAAGCATAAAAATAACTAGTAAACACTCATGAACAACAACAATCAAGTTTAGAGTGACCAATTAAATTCGTAATAAAAATACCCAAAAATTGAAAATTCATGAAAACTTCATAAAACTTCATATAAATTGGATAAAAAGGAAATTATACCTTAGTAGATGATAATAGAGCAAGAAATTTGAAGAAAATTGAAGAAGTAACCCACAAATCAAACCCAAGTTGAATTCAAATTTCGAACCCTAGGTTATGCAATTCGTAATTTTTTTTCCAAATTTTAACTCCAAGAAGTTGTTTAGAGTAGTGAGAGGAGTGTTTTGTTAAAATTTGAAGTGATTTGGAGTAGTATGGAGTGAGTTATAGTGATTTGAAGTTGAAGGTTTTTGGGGTTTTAATGGTGTGAGAGAGGAAGAAGATGATTGAGAGTTTAGGAAATTAAAAGTAACATTGATAATAAAAGGATATAATAATAATAATAATAATAATAATAATAATAATAATAATAATAATAATAATAATAATAATAATAATAATAATAATAATAATAATAATATAAAGATAATAATAATAGGGGGGGGAGCGAAAAAAATAACACGAGTAGGNGATACGGGGGGCGAGAAAATATAACACGGGTAATTTATGAGGCCACGCGAGGAAAAAAAAACGAACGGAAGCCTACTGGTGTTCCCTGTGCCCGCAGCGAAGTAGGGGCTGCGCCCGCAGGTTCAAGCTGTAGAGAAGGTGTGAACCTTCTGTTTTAAAATGCGGGCGCATAGAACAGTATGGGTTTTGACTGTTGCGCCCGCAGGTACTCTCTACAGCTCTATTTTGCTGATTTTTTCTTTTTCTCCCTAATTAATGAATTAACTTATAAATTATTATTACTAATCAACACTTAAGCACGTTTTAACTCTTAAACTCTCCTTAATTACCCCAATTAAACATTAAACACTTAGACCCTTAGCTAGACTTCATAAAATCAAAGCAAAAGCTAAACTAAGCTAAACTAAACTACGAAGATACACAAAAACACGCAAAAACATGCAAAAAGAGAAAAGAATGGATAGAAAGCACGGGTTGCCTCCCGAGGAGCGCTCTTTTAAGGTCACTAGCTTGACCATGGCTGCATTGGTGATCAAGGTGTCTTGGGATCATCGAGTTGGATGACTTCAACCAAACCGATGACATCTCCTTCATAGTATGGCTTCAACCGTTGACCGTTAACTTTAAATATTTCACCCTTTTCACTTTGAACTTCAACATAGCCAAATTTGCTAACATTTATGACTGTAAAGGGGCCACTCCATCTAGATTTCANTCTATCTAGATTTCAGTTTTCTAGGGAATAATCAAAGTCTTGAGTTAAACAATAGAACCTTATCACCGACTTGAAACTCCCTTTTCTTGATTCGTTTATCGTGCCATTTTTTCGTCTTTTCTTTATAAATTTTGGCACTATCATATGCTCCTAGCCGAAATTCATCTAATTCATTCAACTGTAGTAACCGTTTTTCACCCGCAAGCTTAGCATCCATGTTTAATTCCTTGATTGCCCAATAAGCTTTGTATTCAAGTTCTACTGGAAGATGGCACGCTTTTCCATAAACTAATCTATATGGGGAAGAGCCAATTGGAGTTTTAAATGATGTTCTGTACGCCCATAAAGCATCATGAAGCTTGCTACTCCAATCCTTTCTCGATTTCGCAACCGTCTTCTCTAGAATGGACTTGATTTCTCGGTTTGAAACCTCGACTTGACCACTGGTTTGTGGGTGATATGCCAATCCCGTCCTGTGGTAAACACCGTATTTCTCTAGCAGCTTATCCAACCTTTTCTCATGAAAGTGCGTTCCCCCATCACTGATGATAGCTCTAGGGACTCCGAACCTAGGAAAAATAACCTGCTTAAACATTCTTAAAACGGTGTTAGCATCACTATGGGGAGAAGCAATTCCTTCCACCCATTTGGAAACATAATCCACAACGACCAATATAAAACGATTACCGTTAGAAGAAGGGAATGGACCCATATAATCAATACCCCAAATCGAAGATGTTCAACTTCTAAAATACCTGTTGAGGCATTTCATGCCTTTTTGAGATATTACCTGTCCGTTGGCACGAACGAGACATGACAAAGTCTCTAGCATCCTTGAGTATCGTAGGCCAATAGAAACCGGATTGCAACACCTTAAACATTGTTTTGGCGGGTCCAGCATGTCCTCTATAAGGTGATGAGTGGCAATGGTGCAGAACTCCATAGACCTCCCAATCTGGTACACACCTGCGATATAAGCCATCTGCACACTCACGAAACAAGTTAGGGTCATCCCAAAAATAACGCCTAACATCATGTAAAAACTTTTTCCGTTGCTGACAAGTAAGATCGGGAGGTAACACTCCTCCAACTACATAATTAGCATAATCAGCAAACCATGGAGTGTTAGAAATCACAGCCAAAAGATGGTCGTCAGGAAAGAGTCATCAATAGGAGTTGAAATCTCTCCATCTTCATATCGAATCCTAAATAGGTGGTCTGCAACCACATTCTCTACACCTTTCTTGTCATGGATTTCGAGATCGAATTCTTAAAGGAGCAAAATCCACATAATAAGCCTCGGTTTTGCTTCTTTCTTGCCAAGTAAGTACTTTAAAGCTGCATGGTCAGTGTAAATAATAACTTTCGAACCTATAAGATAAGAGCGAAATTTATCGAGAGCATACACTATAGCAAGCAGTTCTTTTTCAGTTGTTGCATAGTTAATTTGAGCTGGATCTAAAGTCTTACTAGCATAGTAAATAGCATGCAAAATCTTGTCTTTCCTCTGACCTAACACGGCACCTACAGCATAGTCACTAGCATCACACATAATTTCAAAAGGTAATTCCCAATCGGGTGATTGAATGATTGGTGCTGAGATTAGTGCTTGTTTGATCAAATTAAAAGATTCAAGGCATTCATCGGTGAAATTAAACTCGACATCTTTTAATAGCAGTTGTGTTAAGGGTTTAGCAATTTTAGAGAAATCTTTGATGAATCTACGGTAAAACCCTGCATGACCTAGAAAGCTTCTAACACCTTTTACACTTACTGGTGGAGGTAATTGTTCAATAACTTGGATTTTAGCTTTATCTACTTCAATACCTCTTTCAGAGACTAGATGTCCTAGGACAATTCCTTTCGTCACCATAAAGTGACATTTCTCCCAATTGAGGACCAAATTCACCTGTTCACATCTTTTAAGCACTTTAGTTAGGTTAGCCAAACATGAATCAAAATCAGTACCATAGACACTAAAATCATCCATGAAGACTTCCATGCTAGACTCTATGAACTCAGAAAATATAGCCATCATACATCTTTGAAAGGTAGCAGGGGCATTACATAGACCAAAAGGCATTCTACGGTAAGCAAAAGTGCCATAGGGGCATGTAAATGTAGTTTTGGATTGATCATCAGGATGGATAGGTATTTGGAAGAATCCAGAATAACCATCTAGATAACAAAAATATTTATTAGTTGCTAGCCTTTCTAACATTTGATCAATAAAAGGTAGAGGGAAATGATCCTTTTTGGTGGCAACATTTAATTTCCGGTAATCAATGCACATTCGCCAGCCTGTAACAACCCTAGTGGGGATAAGTTCATTTTTATCATTTCGCACAACAGTTGTTCCCCCCTTCTTAGGGACTACCTGCACTGGACTTACCCATTGAGAATCTGGCACAGCATAAATGATACCTGCATCAAGAAGTTTGAGAACCTCTTTCTTCACCACTTCCTGCATGTTAGGGTTAAGTCTCCTTTGTCCCTGTATACAAGGCTTATGGCCATCTTCTAGATGAATTCTATGCATGCAAAAATCAGGACTTATTCCAGTTAGATCATCAAGTGTATAACCAATAGCCTTTTTGTGAGTTTTAAGCACAGCAAGCAACTTTTCAAGTTGACTATTGGTAAGTTTAGAACTAACTATGACTGGATATAACTCGGCATCATCTAGAAAAGCATATTTTAAATTAGGGGGAAGGGGTTTCATTTCGGGCTGTGTTACCTCTTTTATGGCATATGATTGTTGAGGCAATGATTGATACCTTTGGCTCTCCTCTAAAGTCATCTTCTCATTGTTCAATTCATGGCCTATAGCATCAATTTCCGAATCTCCTTCACCTGCATTAGCATCCAAACACAAAATGGCCTCTAGGGGATCCTTTGTAAGGGATCGAGGCATATCATCCAAAACAATTTCACCAATATTATCGATCCTATAACATGACTGCTTTATCATGGGGTTTTTCATTGCATTATTAAGATTAAATGTCACTTTATCATCCCCTACAGAAAGGGTTAAACTTCCGTTTTAACATCAATGACAGCACCTGCAGTATGTAGGAAAGGTCTACCTAGAATGATGGGGATATGAGCATCCTCATCATATCAGACAACAAGTCAACAGGAATGAAAAATTTTCCTACCTAACAGGTACATCCTCTAAAACACCCTTAGGGTATTTTACAGTTCTATCTGCCATCTGCAAAGTAACATTAGTAAATTTAAGTTTCTCCCATGTCAAGCTTCTTACAATTGATAAGGGCATCACACTTACACTAGCTCCCAAATCACATAGAGCCTTATCAATAAATAGAGGACCTATATTACATGGAATTGAAAAACTGCCTGGATCCTTCAACTTAGGAGGAGATTTATTTTGAAGGATTGCACCGCACTCCTCGGTAAGTGCAACTGTCTCTGTTACATTCAACTCACGTTTCCTGCTCAAAATATCTTTCAAAAATTTAGTATAAGTAGGCACTTGAGTAATTAAATTAGTAAAAGGAACGTAACTTGCAAATTTTAACTATGTCAAGGAATTCGAAAGTGATTTATCATTCTTACTCCTGGTTACCCTATTCGGAAAGGGTAACGGCAACCTTTGAGGGAGGAATCGTATCGGTAACTGAATCTGCTGATGGAGCTTGCTTCTTTGATGCTTCCTTCTCCTTTTCTGTAGCTGCTTCCTCAAGGTCTTCAATAACAACCAAACTAGTCTTCTGTGTTCCATCTGCAGCCTTGTTAGCATCATCATTAGGCATTCTAGGACCTTCATAGTAAGTACCGCTCCTTGTTGCAATAGAATTGCAATGATCACGAGGCGGATTGCTTGATGAAGCATTTGATGGAGCAGGTTGAGGAGGAAGTTGGTCTTATTGCCTTTGTACTGATGATTGAGCAATTTGTGTTACTTGAGTCTCCAATTGTCGATTGTGGGCCTGCATAGCTTCCATGGCTTTCTGCATCCGCATCATCATGTTCTTCAGTTCCGAATAGTCATTGCTAGATGGTTGTGGAGGTGCTGGAAGTGGTGCTGGAGGTGGTGGTCTACTGAAACCCGGTGGTTGAGGTGGAGCAAACCGTTGAATCTGCTGTTGTTGCTGTGGTACAAAATGAGGCTGNCTGTGGTACAAAATGAGGCTGCTGCTGCGGATTTTGAACATTGCTAGTATTCTTGTAGGAGAAGTATGGATGATCTTTCCAACCAGGATTGTAGGTGTTGGAAAATGGGTTATTCTTGTAAGCTTGAAATGCACATACTTGCTCCATAGAACTATGACATGCTTGCATACCATGCCCAAAAGAACCACATAAATTACAAAAGACATATGTAGCTCCCGCATGTGCGGCCGTTGCAGCTACTGTCATTGGATTGGAGGATGGTGTGTTGATTTTGTCTAACTTCTCATGAATTGCATTGATTTGTGAAGCCAAACTCTCATATTTGTCATCTATCACATATTTTCCTCCTCTTTTAGCATGTCTTCTAGGATTACCAAATTGAGAATTATGAATAGCAATCTCCTCAATTAAATCATAAGCAGCATTGACTTCTTGGTTCATAAATCGACTACTAGCAGCAGAATCAAGCAAAGTTCTACTCTCATTGCCTAAGCCATTATAGAATAATTGCACTAAAAACCATTTCTCAAGTCCATGATGAGGGCACATTCTCAATAAATCCTTAAATCTCTCCCATGCATCATAAAGAGTTTCATCTGTTTCTTGGTTAAAATTCGTAATTTGACTCCTAAGTTGTGCAGTTCTCTCCGGAGGATAGTACTTCCTTTGAAAAGCAAGAGCCAAGTCATCCCAACTATTAATAGTATCCATGTTTAGACCATTCAACCAAGATCGAGCTTTCTCCTTTAATGAAAATGGAAACATCGTACGTCGTATGTAATCTTGAGATACACCAGCTTGCTTGATTGTATTGCAGTACTGAATGAAGTTATTCAAATGTAAGTTCGGATCTTCTTTCATTGTGCCTGCAAACTGATTCCTTTCAACCATGTTCACCAAAGCTGGTTTCAATTCGAAATTCAGGGCCTCTATATCAGGAACTCGGTATCCACCTCCCACTGTTGCAGAACTTTCATTGAAATTCGTTTTTGCCTATTATTCAGTGGTCTAATTGTGGTAATCTTACCTCTCGGCCTCGATTTCAACAATAACCTAACTTACAACTAAATCTGGCCACAATTTAATTGCAATCGCTAGAAATCAATAATAGGAATTCAATTAGAAGCCAAGAACTAATTAGAAAACTTAATTTAAATTCAAGTCATGATCATAGAACCCCTAACCTTAGAGAAAACGACTACTCACTCATAATTAAGGGAACAAAAGCAAAATTGAAATTAAATAACATGATCAAGAACAAGAATTTAATTAAAACTAAATTAATTACTAATAAAACTAAATTAAAAACAAAAACAACAAAACTAATTAATCTAGACTAGAAACTAAGAAATTAAAGAGAAACATGAAATTAAAATGATTGAAAAGCATAAGGAAAGAAATTACCAAAATATAGATTGAATTGCATTGATTGAAAGCTTGAATTCATGAACAAAGTAATTAATCCTAAAATTCTACAGAGAAAAATTGATTTTGGAATCCTAAGTCTAAAAATATGATAAAAACTCGTTAGGTTCGTGCCCCCTTTACATTCTATATATATAGTAATTTGGGTTTTAATAAAATAAAACCCACGAAGCAAAACCGCGCGGAAAAATCAATCGGGGCGAGAAAATGAAGACTTTGCGCCCGCATAGAAGAACGTCCTGCGCCCGCAGCCTTCACGGTTTGGGACTTCTTGGCTCTCTGATCTATGATGCGGGCGCGTAGGTCAAGGGAGCTTTTAAGGCTGCACCCGCATGGAATTTGCACGCCCATATTTTAACGATCTTTCTTATTTTTCGCTCGATTCTTCGAATCTCGTTTGTAACTTCTCGTTACTTGGCACGCATCCCGAGGCAAGCACATTTTGACTCGTTTTAGCCTACAATGACTTCATGACTCTCTATTACGCTCCTGTAACATATAAACAAAACCGAAAACCACGCGTAATAACCGAAAAAGTATAAAATAACCGCAAAAGGCTCTAAGAGTCAACTAAAGAAGCTAAAGCCGTTCCAAAACATAACTTAACATCGAGATACGATATTTAATAAAAAAAAAGCCATAAACTTAACTATTTAGCACAAGAATCAACCGAAAATGAGGGAAAAACACAACATAAAACACGTATATCAGAGGGTGTAAAGTCTCTTCTATTAGAGGGGCTACAATGGAGAATCGGAAATGGCAGCAAGATGAGAGTATGGGACAAGGTACGGGTTAGTGGTAATAGTGCATATACAATACCCACTCCGAAAACGAATAGCGACATGAATATGATGGTGGCAGAGCTTTTAGATCTTGATAGAGGTAGATGGAATGTGGAAAGAGTTAAGGACAATTTTATTGAAGTGGAAAGGCGATGGATTTTAGATGTGTTAGTGTCAAATTTATGGTCTCAGGATCGTCGATATCGGTGACCAGATAAGGAGGGGATTTTGGTAAAGTCATGTTATTGGTTGGGGAGGTGGGGTACCATGCACAATTGGGAGTAAATGCGTGTGAATGTGGAGGAAAGATTATGGAAGGTAGTATGCAATATATAAGGGCCACCAAAACTACACCATTTTATATAGAGAGTTTGCAAAGGTAGTCTTCCTGTGAAAAAGATACCTTCACTTTAAACACATGTGTGATAATAGTCTTTGTCCAGTTTGCGTGGAAGAGGAAAAATCTACCTTACATGCTTTGTTTGAGTGCACCTATACACGAGAAATTTGGAATTAATATGAGTTTAAGGATTTGATAGATGAAGCTCCGTTGTTTTTTTTTAGGGAACTTTTAGTTTGGATGGAGGAGAAAGTAGGGAAGGACGAGCTGCAGTGTTTTGCAACGCTGTGCTGGGCGGAATGGAGATGTCATAATTTGGTAGTGTTTGAGCAAGAAGCTCGGAATGTGGTGGTTATTGCTAGTGGTTTTACGCGGCTTATTGTGGATTACTGTGGATATGCGAAGAAGGTGTTTAGAATGGGTTCAGTGAGCAGTGTAGTATCCAATCCGAGTTGGGTGCTCCCGCCTTTAGGGGTGGTGAAAATAAACGTGGAAGCTCATGTCAGGCCATGTGGGGGTGGGGAGTGGAGGCTGTGATAAGGGATGATGGGGGGGGGGCATTAATTACAATTGGAAGCTGCCGGTTTGATGCTGCGTGGAGCCCTGCACTGATGGAAGCTACTACTGCCATGTACGGGATGGAGCTAGCTCGGAGGTTGGGGTATGGAAGGTGATTTTGGAGAGTGACGCGTTGGGGGTTGTGAAGAATGTGGTGGATCGAAAGGAGGATGGTGCTCCGATCTTTCTTTTCTATGAAGATATTGTCGCTTTGGGGTCTACTTGTAAGTTCTTTTCTTGTAATCATGTGAAACGCAATGGATTTACAGTAACACATTTAGTGGCTAGGTGGGATACGAACGCAAACTCGGAACTAGTGTTCCTAGACTTGTTTCCTTCGTCTGTAACTGCTTTAGCGGAACTTGATTTGCTTTAATTTGATGATGGTTATCCTTTAAATAAAAAGTACAAAACCTAGAAAATGGGGATAAGTGATGAAACCAAACTAACCTAAAATCGGATAAGAAGGTTGTAGGTCATTGATTATTGTTGTGCCGACTTTAGGTTAGTTTGGTTTCAAGTAACTTAGTAACCGCAATTCGAAGCTTCAGCGAACATAAATGGAAGTCTTTGTCTTGTTAATTTAGGTGGAGTCGTAGAAATGAAATGTTCAATTTTTTGTTATGAAATTTGGGTAATGGATATTTAAGCGAAGCCTAATAAATAAATAAATAAATAAAGTGGTTTTACCATAAGATTGTCTCTTTGTAAAATTTGTAAATATAATATTCACTAACAAAACTAACTTGCTCATAGTTCAATGAAAAATTGAAAATCAACGCAACACCGAAAAATATACTTGATATTTCACAAATAACTTTTACTTCTTATCTTCGAAATAATTTTTCCGTAACTTAAAAAACAAAACCGTTTTTAAAAGGCGACAACCAACAATTTTTCCAAAGTACTTACTTAACTCGTGACTCAAAAAACTTAACCACAAAACCGAAAACAAAAAGAGAGCAAAAACTGGGGAAAAACAAGCTTCTATAACAACTTCCAAACTCCTGCAAACTAGTGTAATCAACGACAACTCCTCCCTTAAACCACCATCTTCACCTCCCATAAAAACCTCAAATCCTCCGCCAAAAATCCCCAAATTCAAAAAAAAAAAACAAAAAAAACAACAAAGTGGCGAACCTAAAAAATCAATGAGGTGCAAACACCAAAACTCATCGAAAACAACAAAATCAACAACAAATAATAATAAGAAGAAGAATTGGAGAAGAAGTATATTGTGTGTATTCGATGGTGGTTATAATTATAACAAAAGTTATAATAATAATAATAAAAATAATAGATGGCCATGTTATTGCAAATGAATTGGCAACCTAATAAACAACAACGCAAGTATGGTGGTGGTGTTCCTTTAGGTTTAAAGAATTTGGGGAATTCTTGTTACCTTAATTCTGTTCTTCAGTGTTTAACTTTTACTCCTCCTCTTGCTAATTTTTGCCTCGATTTTCGTCATTCTTCTTCTTGTATGTACCTTTTTTCTTTCTTTTTTTGGTTTTAATTTTGTGGAATTTCAGTTATTAGGTTTAATGCATGTTAATTTTTGTTTTTGATAGTTTTGGAATTTAATTTAGGGTTTAGTTTGATGAATTGTTGTTTTGAGCTTCTTTCTTTGTTTTTAATTTGGGGTTAATTTGCTTTTTTTTTTTTTTTTTGTTTTTTTTTAATGAGGTAATTACATGTTTATCTGTCATTTGTGTTTGAATTTTTGTTTTTGATAGTTTTGGATTTAATTTAGGGTTTAGTTTCTTGAATTGTTGGTTTGAGTTCACTTGTCCCTTTTCAATTTGTGATTTATTTGCTTGAAATGTTGCCCCTTTTTTTTTAGCAAATCTTTCTTTGTATATTTATTGTTGGATGTAATTTCATTTGTGGCAATTTTGAATTGAAGCGAGTCTTTTTCGTCAATTTGGGAGTACTTTGTTACTCAGATTGGGGTTTTCAAGTGTCCGTCTCCGCCATTTTGTAGAAGCGAGTCAAGTTTTTAGTTAAAGATGAAGTATCCAAGTATCAAATGTAGTATCCAATTGTTGTGTTTTGTCCGATTTGATATGGCATGACACACAATTTTTGAGAATATGAGGTTGTCGTAGTGACATAGGGTTGCTACAACTTAATTCATATGGGCTCTTATGGAGTAATTAGCTTCGAATTTGGTTTTATTTAGAGCTTGAGATTAGCACAGGTTTAGCAGCATGTTTGATGATTTGAAATAAAAATTTATGGCTGACCAAATGAGTGTTTGAAATTTTCCTAACCGATAATAATGTTTCCTTGGAATTTGGTCAATAGGCTAATTTGTGCTTCAAAAGTTCTGGTTGGAACATTTCTTATCGTCAATGTATGCTTTGCTCTTTGGTCAGTCGAAATCAGATTGTTATGTTAATGTAGTTGAATGGTAATTCATTTATAGGTGATTCAGCTTCTGACCCTGAAAGAAAGCGGGACTGTCCGTTTTGTATTCTAGAGAAACGGATTGTACGGTCACTGAGCATTGATTTAACACTTGACACACCATCGAAGATTGTGAACTGCCTTAAGATATTTGCTGAGCATTTCAAGTCTGGTAGGCAGGAGGATGCTCACGAGTTCCTTCGCTACGTCATTGATGCTTGTCACAATACGTGCCTCCGGTTGAAGAAATTGCAACATCAGCGTGCTAAAAAAATCACCAATGGAAGCGGAGGAGAGACTTTAAATGGCAATACTATTGTCAAGGAAATTTTTGGGGGTTCTTTACAAAGTCAAGTTAAATGCCTTTCTTGTGGAACTGAGTCCAATAAGGTTGATGACATCATGGATATATGTCTTGAAATATCCAACTGCAGTTCACTTAAAGATGCCATGATAAAGTTCTTCCAGGCCGAGATTTTAGATGGTAGTAATAAATATAAATGTGAGAGGTAAGCTGTGATCAGTTTGTGCACTTTTATTTCTTCCACACTTTCTCCTATGTTTTTAATGACAAAATTTGCCTGTTTAGATGCAAGAAATTAGTGTCAGCTAAGAAACAGATGTCCATTCTTCAAGCACCAAATGTACTTGTAGTTCAACTCAAGGTGGGTTGTTGATGATGCTTCGTCTCCCTTTTCAATTCAAATGGTATTTTGGACAAGGAAAATGAAAATGAGTTGTACTGTGTTTTGGGTGGCAGAGATTTGAGGGAATTTTTGGCGGGAAAATTGATAGGGTGATTTCATTTGAAGAAATTTTGGTACTTTCAAGCTTTATGTGCAAATCAAGTCTGGTGAGCTTGTTTCCTTTGCCTTTTGGCTACTTGGTAAACTTGGCTAATCTAGTTACGTGCATGAAGTCACCTCTGTAGATGAGTCCAATATTATGTATTATTAATTGTCACATGCATTGTCGTTGATTTATGTTTTCAGTTTTTAAAATTTACTGTTAACTTGGATTCAAGCAACACGATAATTTGCTTAGGGAAGAAGATAATAGTCAATACAATATTTGGAGGATTTAAAATTTGGTTTGTTGCAGCCTTTTCTTAGTTTAAGTGTCTTTGAAACGTACTTTATGTAAGCACGTTATTTTTTGTAGCTTGGAGTTGGTAAGGGTATAGTTTTATACTCTCTCTGTTCGTTTCTTTGCCCCATTTTCTCTTTTGGGTTGCCCAAAATCTTCGCTCCATTTCTTTATATGAAGAAATTTCTCTTTTCTCTTGGTGGGGCACACTAATCACTAAAGAATCTCTTACATTGGATTGTGTGTATAGCCCACAAGAGGCAAATTTTTAGGGGCCGGAAGAGTATTAACAATCTTCTTTTGGAGCTATCTAGATTATGCCTTTGAATTTCCATGTCATTTTCTCTTCTTTTTTAAATTTAATTTTTTTGATTTTACTGAAAAAGGTGACATAATATGTTGGCATACATAACTTCATATCTTTTTTTCCACACGAGAAATGGCTAATACAAAGTTCTTCACTATTGCAAGAAAGTGAGATGGTGGTTTGTTGAACAGTGAACTTTTCCTTACTGTAAATTGTCCAATAAGTTCAAGCTCAAGAGTTTCCAAGTGAATAAAATACATCCTTTAATGCTTACTTTTTTGTCATCCATGATCCATCGCCCTACCTGTATGGTTGCTGTATATGTGTTTTTTGATAATCTTTCTTTTTTGCGATTATTGTGTAGCTGCTTTATTATTTTTGAGTTGATGGTTGGATCTTAATTTGCAGTTCACTTTATTCTTATTTATTATGTTTATATAAAAAAATCTCCTCCATGAGTTTAATAGATATGTGATGGTTTTGTATCATTGTGGTATTAGTTTAAAGATATTGCATTGATAAATTGTAGCATGTTTCTGTTACATGTAATATAATTTGCATGTAATATGTGCAGGATCCTCATCCTGAGTACAGCCTATTTGCTACCATTGTGCATTCTGGTTTTTCACCAGAGTCAGGACATTATTATGCGTACATCAAGGTATAGTTTTGATTTAATGAATAAATCTATCGTTACTTGTTCATTTTGTTTTACTTATTTAGTTATATTATGTAGGATACCATGGGTCGGTGGTACTGCTGCAATGATTCATATGTAACACTGTCTTCGCTGCAAGAAGTGCTTTCTGAGAAAGCTTATATTCTATTTTTTATCCGAACTGGCCAAAGGCCTGTTTTAGCTGATACATCAGTCGTGTCCAATGGGGTGAAGCCTCATGAGATTAATGGCACTAACATGTCCAAGTCTCCCAGAAACTCTGTTTCTTTGAAAGCAACAAATGTGAAATCATCTAATGCACCTTCTCTTGTTAAAGGCACTTCAGTTGCAAGCAAGAACAGTGATGCTTCTTTCAGTTTACAAAACAAGTTCAGTGGCATTGCCAATTCTCTTGCTAAAAAAGTGTGTCATAGTGATAATGCGATAACTGATGTTCTGAAAAGGGAATCTGTAGAAAGTAGTGGAAGTGTAAGGCATTCTGTTTCTAAGCAGATGAACGGAGAAAATTTACATTTGTCGCAAAATAAAAATGGGAATTGCAGAAATGGAGAACAATATGACAATGGGAGTCTCAGAAATGGAAAACATAATGACGATGGAAATTGCAGAAATGGAGAACATAATGCTGTTGCAAGTAACCAGGTTTTAGTCAACGGTGGCACTCATCTGAAAAATGGGACTCGTGCTCGTGTAAATGGAAGTATTGATGAAAACGATGGCTTAATGAACAAAGAGACTACAGGAAGGATGACTGACCGTGGTGCCATCCATAATGGCCATAGTAATGAATGCAATGATGTCTCTGGCCTTAAGAGGAAACTGGAAAAGAGTGAAACTTCAGATAAAATGCTTGAGAATGGCCAGGCTCATAAGTCCATCGATGTTCCCCGCTCCAAGAGAAAGGTTGAAGACAGGGATTTATGCATTTTGCTAGCAAAAGATGCTGAATCCCAGTCAAAAGTTGAAGAGTTTAAGGAATTGTATGTGCTTTAATCACTATGCTTTTCCTCTTACTTTCATGTTTCTAATGCACAACTTTGACACATATTATCTCTAAGACTTTACCTATCAGTTAAATTATATAAATTATATGTTTTGAAAATATACTGTTAGGAAATATAGAGTAAGATAAATCCCAATGTTATGGTGAGATTTCCTGTTCTGGCTGTGTGAAATTAGCTTTTCGTGCACCACAGCACCAGTTTACTTAGATGCAGAACACATTCTTCTGTAATATTCTTATATCGTTGGTATTTTGTTGGATTTGCAGTCTTAAGAAGGAGGCTGCACTACTTCTGCAAACATGTGGATGGTATGATGATGTTTATAAATACATGAGATCGAAGAAGAGGGTGTGTATCGATGCTTGTAGCTCAACTGATAACAGTGAACAAAAGTAAGTCTCTTTGTGCGTGAAATAACAGTTTTATTCTTCATGAAAGAAATATATCACAATTTTATGAAAAAGATAGAAGGAAAGAAGGTTTTAAGGATAGGTTTAAGGGTGATGCTGGATAGTCTACTAGTTTATTTTGCTAAGTATTCGAAATTAGAGGAAGACTTTCTTCTAAGTGGAGATGATATAATTGATCTCGCCCAGAGAATTCTGATTCAATCTTTTAAGCATTTAAGTGGCTCAACTGAGCAAGCACTCCTACTATTAAACAAACTAGGTCAATGTATAAAAAGGCTCAAGGTGCACCAAGGCGTTTAGGTTTCTTTGTCCCTAAGTTGTGCCTTGCTGCACCTGTTGAAGTGAGGCACACTTATGAAAAGGTGGAAAAAATCCTTATGAAAATCTGAGAAGAACTGAAGTGCCCCTAGGTGCGCCTTTGTTGTGTCTCATTGAAGTCGTTTCGCCTAGACTAGAAAAGGCTCATACACATGTGCGCCTTGCACCTTAGCTCCTAGGACACGCCTTTTCAAACACTGAACTAGAGGATAATAAACATCCTCAATTTCTGATACTTTTTTGTTTCCAGTACCCTTAATTTATACTGTGAGCCTTGGATCATTGTCTTTCCTCTCTTCTAACTGTTAAAAGTGTTAATTAATTTTGTTTATTAAACTAGTCCCTTTGTTTGTTCTGGCATCCCTAATCTGATTCCTTCTAACTGCCCTGAGCTCCCTTTCCTAACTTCCCACACAACCACCCTATCATCACCTTGCCACCACACAACCACCTCCCATCCCCACCCCACCCCTCACCGGCACTGCAACCCCACTCTCACTCTCGCCGGTTCCGACCCCCACCCCCTTGCCGTCACCAACCCCACCGCCACCCCGAAACCCTAATTACCCATTAAACCGTAACCATACCCGAAATCACCACAAACACCCCCAAAACCACACCACCTTTGCTCACCCTCCCTTTGCGGCACTTCTAGTCCTTTCGCCGGCCGTCCTAACCCCCTCCCCAACCATCCTTCTCAATACAAATATCAAAACTATACTGGAAGTATACGAGCACTCAAATGACAAATCAAATTTCATTTCTACAAAATGTAGGTCCAAAAACAAACAAAATATGAAAAACTGTAGAACCTCTCATATCATTTTTGGTATCTCAATCAATCTATCCTACCACTAAGTTCAATCCAAGTATCAAAAGAATACGAATTTACGAACAATCAAATGACAAAACAAATACTTCATTTCAACATAAATCGCCAATCAAACACAAACACTCCGGAAATTCATCCCAGTTGGGTTGTTTCGAGAAGAGTGGTTGGGGGGGTTAGGAGGGCCGGGGAAGGGATTAGGAGCGCCGGAGAGGGAGTGCGAAAGGTGAGGTGGTTTTGGGGGTGTTTGTGGTGGTTTCAAGTGTGGTTGGGGTTTAGTGGGTGATAAGGATTTTGGGGTGGCGGTGGGGTTGGTGGTGGCAGCAAGGGGGGTGGGGGTGAGGTGTCGGTGCCGACGAGGGTGAGGGTGGGGTCGCGGCGCCGGTGAGGGGTGGGGATGGGAGGTGGCAAGGTGGTTGTGTGGTGGATGGGTGGTGATAAGGTGTTCTTCCATTCCTTTTCATTTAAAAAACAAACAACTACCTAAATCTAATGTATTATCATTCCATTCCTTCTCATTTCCATTCCTAAAGTCATTCCCATTCCCCTTTGCCAACCAAACGACCCCTTAGTATTATTATTATTATTCCATTGCTCTTATGTGTAAAATAATCAAATAATGATGGGATTGTTCTAGCTTCACTACATATTGTATAAAACACTGGTATAAATGACAAAGCTGGCAGATGCTTCCTATCACTGTGTTACCCTGACGCCCTGTGTAACCCCGGCTATCGAGTGTCGGCTCAACCCGAGTCGTTTGACGCCAACAACTCGTCTAGGTTTATGTGTCGAGTCGCGTATCAAAAAAGGATCCAAATACGAGTAGCGATGCCAATTCTAGGTTTGTTGTTTGAAGATGAAACTCACGTAATTTTCTACTTACTGTTGGAGCTTTCGGTAATGGGGTAATTTCAAAAATGAGGATGTGAGTTTCATCTCCGGTTGTCTCTCTAGTGGTTTTTTAGCAACAAGAGTGGTTTAAGTTGAATTAGTAATGGTATGAACAATAAAACCACTGGGAATTCTCTATCTTATCCTTCTTTTTTAATTTTTATTAAATTGCACTCTATCTTTTCACCTATGGCCTACCCCTCTATTACTTTCCTTTCTTTTGCCGGTAATGGAGGTTTACCTATACCCCATCATAACTTTTATGGCAATTTCTCAGTTTCTATCAATAAAATTGCCTTTTTTGTTAACCTTCTATTATAATTCGTATTCTATACTTCTATTCTCTATCTTCTTAGCTTTTCTTTTCTTTTCTTTTTTTTTTCGTCTTTTATTTCTGTAAATTATGTGCATTTTAATTTAATTCTTTTTGTAATGAAATAAAGTGTCCACTGTCGACAAAATTTTCTCACACTCTATCCAATAGTCGTCGTATCTATGGACACTCTTTTTTGACCCGTATCCCCACATCCATAAAAAGTAAAAAACAGAGTGTCGAACCCTCCTGCTTTGTTACAATACTCAGATCCGTGTCGGGTAACATGGATATTTTGTGTCATCAGGTCATAATTATCCATAAACTATCTGGTTTTTTATTATTTCATGGCTCTGTGCGGGAAAATGATGTGTTGTTCTAGCTCCACTACTGCATATTGTATAAAATGCTTGTATTTAATACATTTTATAATTCATATTAAGCTGAGCACTGATGTCATACATGCTGGTTCTTTCAATCTCTGTTTTTCCTGTGATAGAGCCATAATAGTGAGAGGTTTCGGAGAACATGCTCCTAAAGGCTACTAATCTAATCTTTGATTATATATTTCATTATACAGCTTTACTTGAAAATTGTTGTGTGAAAGTGCCGGAGTTTGATTTGTTCTTTTGGGAGAGATCTAGTTTCAATGAGGTCTTACAAATTATTTCATGAAGTACCTTTTTTGACGCATCTTTATGGGACAGCACCTTATAAATTTCTTGTTAGTCAAATAGTGTTAGTACCTTGCCTGAATTATTTAAAAAAGTCTACACATGCTGATGTTTATTGTCAAAAGCTGATGATCCTGACAGGTTTAATTGTTTCACTATATTTCATTGACCCTAATTACAAGCTTTTGCCATAGATGATGAAAATCAGAACTACAATCATAGCTTTCCATCTCATATTACTCGAATCAATTCTGTTTTCAATTCTAGGCAATAGTTATGCCTTTAGGTTGAGATAAAAGTTTGGCCTTTTTTTTTTTTGGTTGGGGAGGAGTGGATTGGAGCTGAAATGAATTGTTTATGAGAGAAGGGAATTAGGAACTGAACTGATTGGAGCGGAGGTGAATTGAAATGAACTGGCCCTTAGTCATGACAATCTTCCATTTGTGATCAAAATTGAGAAGCTTACTTGTTCTAATTGTAAGTAATGAGAATACTAGAGTTGTAGGTTATGTCTTGGGTTTGTGATTGCTTGGGTGACCTATGATAGTTAACCTAAAGCTAATGCCTTACCCCCCAATGTAAACAGTTTATTTATTTTTTTTCTATTACAAGTGATGAGCTATACTTCATTTAGTGTTCAGCTGGATGAAGTGAAACTAGTACATGACCTGATATCTTTGTTTAGCCAGTCCTAAGCCAAGCAAAAGGCTACTAGCATTAGAATGATCATCTCTGCACTCAATATCGAAGTGTTGTGTCATGAAATCAAAACTTTGGCAGTGTTATATCTGGCTTTTGGACTTTGAAACTTTGGTAAATAATAACATTCCGGGTATGCCTATTAAAAGCCATTAAAGCAGCATTGTTTTACGGAATCAAATGTTGGGGCTTGAAGTACTAAGATGAGTGTGGTATATATGCGTATGTTACGTTGTATGTGTGGGCATACAAGAAAGGACAAAATACAGAATGAGATAATTAGGAGGAAGTTGGGGGTTGCTTCTATTGAATATTAAATGAGGGAAAATCTGCGAAGATGGTTTGGTCATATAAGACGGAGATCGAGTAACGCTCCGGTAAGGAGGTTGGAAGGGTGGCAACAAGAGGGAAAGAGGTAAGGTAGAGGAAAACCAAAGTAAACTTGGATGAGGGATGTTACGTTGTATGTGTGGGCATACAAGAAAGGACAAAATACGGAATGAGATAATTAGGAGGAAGTTGGGGGTTGCTTCTATTGAATATTAAATGAGGGAAAATCTGCGAAGATGGTTTGGTCATATAAGACGGAGATCGAGTAACGCTCCGGTAAGGAGGTTGGAAGGGTGGCAACAAGAGGGAAAGAGGTAAGGTAGAGGAAAACCAAAGTAAACTTGGATGAGGGATGTTGGTGGAGATACGCGGGTTTTGGGGCTTGTTAGGGGACACCAAATTAATTTGAGACTAAGGCCCTGTTCTCGTCAACTTATTTTTGCTTATCTGAAATTATTTTTATTGATCTGAACTTAATTTTGCTGAACTGAACTTATTTTTGCTGAAATCATTAACAATTTATTAAGAATTGAAACTGATTTTTGCTGAATTGAACTTATTTTTACTGAACTGAACTTATTTTTGTTGAAAATAAGTAAAACTAAAAATAAGGGAAGGAGAATAGGGCCTAAGGCTTTGTTGTTGTTGTACTAAAATTAAACTTTATGCTATATGGTGTGGATTTGAGACAAAATTAAGAGGCTATTTTCAACAACTACAGTTTTTTTGGTAAATTACTTTCAACCACTGTAGTTGCTTAAAACAACTCATTGCTAAAAAATTGCGGATATATTTACCCCCATGTCATTGCACGTTTCACTAGGCAATTTTTTGTTTAGGGTAATAAGGAAAAGTAATTGCATTTGGTTTAGAAGGTGGGGCCTAGCATTCGCCATGGTCCCAAAAATATCCACCAGTCAACACCATCGCCGCCATCACTGGCTCACCACCACCAAATCTATGACCATTGATGCCAAAAGCACCACCACTAACAACACCATGACCAAATCCACAACATTACCACCATTCCCACCATCAACGCCAAAAGCACCACCACTAACAACACCATGACCGAATCCACCATAGTACCACCATTTCCACCATACATTACAACATAGTACCATCATTCCCACCACCCACAACAACACCCACCACATCCATCACATTACCACCATCCAAAAACCCAAAATCAAAACCAAAAACCCAAAACGATTCAAGATCAGAACAAATCAAATTTGGAGTCAAAGGTACTTGTGGTTTGTTGTGGGGTGTTGGCTTCAAAGATCGAGAAGACAAATTCATGGTGGTGGTTTGTTTTTGTCTTGAAGCTGCAATTCATAGATCAAAGGCAATGTCGTAGATCGAAGTACGGTGATTGTGTTGGTAGTGTCATGGGTTAGATCAAAGGCTGCAAAGGTGGTTGTAGTCTGTTTGTTTTGCGGCATCAAGATGCCACGTGGGTGGTGGGTTTTTTGGCGAGGAACGGGAAGGGTGGAGGTGGTTTCGACTGAAGGGAAGAGAGGGGAAGGATAGTGGTGGTGGTTTTTATTTAAGGGAATGATGGAAGTGGTGGACCGGTGGTTTTTGTGGTTATGGTAGAAGGAGAGAGAGGGGATGACCAAGTATTCAAGTTCACACTTTGTCAAATTATTAGTTAGGTTTAGTTTGTTATTCCATTAAATTAATGAGTTTTGCTTAATACATTTAGTAAGATTAAGATATTTCAATTGAAGGCATTTTAGGAATTTCATTTTAATAAAACTTTCCAAAAAAAGAAAGAATGAAAATGTTGTGCATAATATGAAACGACCCAAAATAAAAATTTGTCTCAAATAATGAGTAATCGAGGTAGTATTTAGTTTTCTCTTCCTTTCTCATTAATATATTATTTATCATGTTTATCTTTGTTACTTAATTTTGTTATTCAATTATGATGAGCGAGTAATTTATTAATTTAGGGTTAAGTTAGGCTTTGTTCTCCTCGTCTTATTTTTGCTGAACTGAACTTATTTTTCCTGAACTGAACTTCTTTTGCTGAACTGAACTTATTTTTGCTAAACTGAACTTATTTTTGCTGATCTGAACTTATTTTTGCTGAACTGAACTTATTTTTGTTGAATTTGTTTTATACTAATTAAAAATTATAGGGCAATTATATACTATAATTGAATTTTATTTAGGTGAAAATAATTGATTTATTATAATCTCTAAATTATATATAATCTGATTTTTTCCCTCAAATTTCAAGAATCTTATGGACAAAGGAATGCACAATATTTTATCATCTTCTTTTTAGTATCATACAGTTTCCATGTATTATAATATTATCATATATCTATATTAACATATATTTATTTTCATATAAAATAATATATTTTCAATTTTCCATCAAAAATATAAAATCATATCTAATATTTTTTTTACATATTATTTTCATACAATACATATTCTCTTCGAAAATGCTACCTAAATATTTTTAAAATTATATTCTACTGTTTTTATACCATAATTTCTTATTTAAAAAGATGTGCACATATAAATATCCATGTGCAAATTAATTTGCATAATACATATAGATTTTTGTTTTCTTTGAACTAAACTTATTTTTGCTGAACTGAACTTATTTTTGGTGAACTGAACTTATTTTTGCTGATGTGAACTTATTTTTGCTGAAAATAAGTAAAAATAAGACGAGGAGAACAGGGCCTTAACCTCTGGTCTTTGTTAGTTTATGATTTCTTGACTTTAATTTCCAATTCAATTACTACCTTTGTTATGAATAATATGCAACATTTGTCCTACTTGCACAAATTTTTTATTTTTATTTTTATTTTTTTGTGAGTGAATTGTCTACTTCCTCCGTATCAATTTAATTGCTTTACTTTCTTTTTAGGGGTATCTCAAAATAGTTGCATCACTTCTATTTTCTTTTTTTTTTCCTTATATGGCAAAATTGTGCATGTTAAATTACACAATTATTCTATGTTTTTCCTTATCATTCCCTCAATGATCCCCACTTTCCTCAATAACTTATCCTTTTATCTTACTTTATTGTTCTTCTTAAAAATTGCTTTGGGTACCATAATTCAAAAGGTAAAGCAATTAAATTGATACAAAGGAAGTACTTTAACCCTCACTAAACATTATTCTACTTGATGAATTTAGCTCATGTGCTTATTGGGGCCCACTATTAACCTTTACTACAAAATAACCACTTGACCTTACTTTTTCTAATTGCACGTCTAATTTTGTGTGAAATATGTGCAAGGGACTTTGTTGCGTACAAGTAAAAATGGTATTAATACATTTTTTTAGTATATTTATTATTCTCGATTGATGAAGCTCGTATTGTGTACATGTAAAATGAGTGTAGCATTCTACTAGATTGAATGGTTCATATAGAATGGTGTCAATTATTGTAGCATTCTAGATGATTTAGGAGACTGTCGTTAACTGATCTCAGCTATGAGTTATTTTAATGTTATTCTTTAGTTTTAAAAGCGTGCGCCTCAAGGCGCACTAAGTTGCCAAGAAAAACGCCTTTGGAGGTTAAGGTGCATACCTCTACGGCTTTGGAGGTTGAGGTGCCAAGAAAAAGCGTGGGATTTCTTGTTTATTTTTAAATATTTATCCTTTTCAGCCCGACCCACGACAGGAGCACACCCCTATTGCGCCTAGGTGCGCCTCTCGCCTTTTAAAACTAAGATGTTATTCTAACTATTGAGGTTGTCTTTTTAGAATGCTTAGATGACCATGGCTATTTTGTGTTGTTTGATCGGTTGTGTACTAGAGGGCTAAGTATTGAGAATGTAATTGTTTCTCATTGTGTGGTAAATAGAGATTATATGAGGAGGATTCAAACGACTAAAGTTAAAGAAGGCTATAAAAATGATGGGGTCAAGTACACAATGTAATAAAATGCCCATAATAAAATAGCCCATCATTTTTATTCATCAAGATTTGAGGAAGTAATAAAATGCCAAAGAGGTGGATGAAGAGCACCATAATGTAAGCGTACCTGAGTGAAGGAGATGTTCAAGATTGTGTCGACTACAGAGGGATCAAGTTGATAAGTCATACCATGTAACTTTGGGAACGAGCGATTGAATTGAGATTCAGAAGATTCCTACGAATTAGGGAGAATCGGTTTGGATCTATTTGGATTTATATCGGAGAGGTCAATTAAAGTAGCAATTCATCTCTTGAGACAATTCATCTACATAGGGGTTTTATTGACTTGGTGAAGGTGTATGGCAAAGTACGTGCTTTGATGAGTTTTTAACAAGGAAAGGTATTTAGGAGAAATATATTGATATTATAAAAACATGTATGAGAGGGTTAGCATGAGTGTGTGAGTTAGGCATGTTCTGCTCGTCTTATTTTTTCTTATTTTCAATACAAATAAGTTAAAGTTCATTTAAGCAAAAATAAGTTCAGATCAATAAAAATACACTTCAGCAAAACTCAGTTTCCATTCGTGATAAATTGTTAATGATTTCAGCAAAAATAAATTTAGTTTTGTAAAAATAAGTTTAGTTCAACAAAAATAAGTTCAGTAAAAATAATTCTCTTCAGTAAAAATAATTTTAGATTAGCAAAACTAAAAATAAGTTAACGAGAACAAGGCCTTAGTGTTGGGAAAACGAAATTGTTTCTTATTACAATTGGTGTACATCATAGGTGTACAGTTAGCCATTCTCTTTTCACCGTAGTTATGTATCAATTGACAAGTTTTGTTGAAGATGATACACCTTGCATGATGTTCATGGAACAATGCTTTGTTGATTGATGACATAAAAAAAGTGGAAAGTCGGCAAAAGACTATGGAATCTCTTGGTTTCCAATTGAGTAGAAATAAGGCATGATATATGGAGTGTAAATTTAGTGGGACAAGGAGTAGGATAGAGTGTTTAATGTCTAGATTTGTTTTGATATCTAGGATCCATTTTGAAAAATATGGTGAATTGGACGGGGATGTGGCCCGCAGCTGGTTGAAGTGGAAGGGAGCAGTTAGTTGGCTTTTCTTGTAGGCTAAGGTGGTTGAAGTATGAAAATTACTTTATTTTCCATGCAAAGCCTTTTTTGATAATTTTTGAAAAAAACAAACCATTGAAACTCGTTATATAGGTTGTGTAGCCTTGTAGGTCGTTTGATAAGATACAAGAAAATTCTCCATAAAACTTGACCTATTCTTAGTCAATCAAATATATAACTAATTTTGAACAGATCGGATTAAAACTTAGACTTATTCTTGACAATTTTTCCTAAAATAAGACAGTGGTTACTTCCCAATATGATGAATGGAAATGGAAAATATTGCAATTTTCTACAACGGTAGGACTAGTGAATTTACTGCTGATTCCGGCCTTTCTGGGTGGATAGAGCTGGCCTAAAAAGGCCTGAAAGAACCAATAAGCTCATCTCCTGAATATGAACCAAATTGAAATCCACTTTCCAAGCTCTGATTTGCATGCTGTCTAGGGCTATATTAAAGTAATAATGCCAGTAGGATTGCTTTGCTGGACGCGTTTGGGTATATCTGGAAAATCATCCATTCCCCAAGCTCCTTTTATGTTGAAGATTAGTTTCTGATTGCCGCATTGTTTACTCATTTCTCCCTTTTACTTGTTTAGTGGAGGAGGCATATCTCAATAATTTTAACAGACTGTACTACTATACTTGTAATTTTTTTTTTTTTAATTTTTTTTTAACTGTCGGGCACCATTAGAAGGGGTCTTCATGTTGAAACATGTTCTTCTGTACCATTTTATACTGCCTTTTATTTCCCAACCATAGTTGTATCTTTGCTTTTACTTCATGTTACAAAGGCACCACAACAAAATTGTCCCTTTTGCAAAGGCCTGCTTACATGATGAGTTCAACATTAAATGTGCTTTGACTAATTAAGCTGAGTTCTTTTGGCACTATCTAACAGGAAAATGTTGATTGCGGACGCCAAACCGACATTCATTTCACAAGTTCCTGGATCTTTGAAAGGTAGCCTAATTGAACACATCACATCATTCAGCAAACAGAAATAGTTCATAATTGTTGCCCTAATTGTCTTGGAAGAGGAAAACGGTATCTGCCATATTCAAATTTTTTAGCAGATACCTTTGTAAACAGCAGTGGGTTTGTAAACATTTTTGTAAAATCTGGGGAATCTGGGGTTGTGATATATGACCCCCCATACATGCTATACAGTTGATGGAGATGGAGATCCACATTAAGGATAATTTTTTTTTCCTGCTGGACATGATTGATACTTGCCTGATGGGAAGTTTCCAATGTCGGGCTTTGGTGGTAAATTCTTCAATAGAAGCAGAATGCCATTTGAGGCTTGGATGGAGTAGCTCTGAAATTGATGTAGTTTGTATGATATCTTTTTGGTTTGACCTTATCCCATTTTTATGGATTTGTAACAATTTTATCCATAAATATGTGGCCGGAGATATGGATGTATACATAGCATTGAGTTTTTCTTATATTTTGTCTGGCATATGTTGCATCATCTTTTGCTATTGATTTCGCATAGCTTGTAGGGATGTTCAAAATGATTCGATCCGTGTGATTCGATCCGCGATCCAAGCATTTTAATTTTTAATTTTGGATATTTTGGATCGGATTTAAAAGATTGTCGGATCGGATTTGAATCATGATTTTGGACTTTTCGGATATTTGAAATGTCAAAAATGTGGAAAATTATGCTTCTCGAATCGATAGGATCACGTATTGGATTAGCCATATTTTGGATTGGGTGCTAAAAAAATCCGATCTGAGCGATTAGCTTCGTGATTCGATTTGAAAAAATCGAATAATTTTCTTTATGTTTAATATTAAATCGGATATCTAAGAATTGGTGGATCGGATTGGGTTGAATTTAGTAGTTTTGGTGTTATTGTCGGAATAATATATCCTTTTAGTAATATATTTTTGTATCATCGGATATATGGTTATTCGAACCGACAATTTTCTAATATGAGTTGCTATTCGACGTCCAACTTTTACTAGCTTGACGTCCACATTTCATGTAATATTCCCTATTTGCCCTTTACTTTAAAAAAAAACCCTCTCTCAATAGAAATTTTATCCTCCTCTCTAATCACTTTCCTCCTCTCTAACCACCACCACAACCATTGCTTCGCTACCGGAAAAGCGATGGTATCATGAAACCAGCACAGGGTTTAGGCCCCAGTTCCATTGAACCAGCGTGTGATTTAGTCGCCAGTTCCACGGAACAGGCGTCGGTTTCATGATATTATCGCCTTTTAAAAGCGCTCGTTTCACACTGATACGTATTTTTGTATGTATTAATGCATGTTGTTGTATTTATATGTATTAATTTTAAATTAAGTTTCTAATTAACTATTCACTTTACATAAAAAAAAACTATTCACTCTACATAAAAAAAAAATTAATAAAATGTTTAAAATATTATTTAATTATCTAATTACATAATTAACTAATTAATTACATAATTAACAAAATAACATAAAAATTGAAACCAGCGCCTTTCATAACAGCTGGTTCCATGAAACCAACGTGTGGAAAAGGCGCTAGTTTCATGAAATCAGCTACTGATTCAGGCGCTAGTTTCATGGTTGGAAGGGAAAAATACGAACATAGGTGGTTTATCCACCATAGGTGGTTGTGGTTGATGATGTGTGGTGGTGTTGTGTGGAAGTGATTTTTTAGAGAGAGTAAAAAAAATAATTAAAAGGGAGTTTGAAAAGGAAGAGAAGGGTAAATGTGGAAAGGAAGTATAAATTGTGGACGTCAATTAGTAATTTAGGGCGTCAAATAACAAACCCCTTTTCTAATCGGATCAGATCGATCCAAATGAACATCGTTTTAGTGCACTGTAGAGTAATGGAAGACTGTGGTGGTTCTTGACTCTTTACTAGATAAAAGTATACATCTTTTTCATTGGGTATCCTTTTACTTCTAAAAAACGTGCACAAAATACTCTTATGAACTGACGGCGTCAAACTGGCTATGAAGTAGGAAACTTAATGCACTATGTACCCCGATAATTTAAGTAAACGCAAAGAATAGCCTTTTACAGCTAGTTTTTAAGTTTAGAATACCAAGCTAGCTGTTTTAATTGCTCTTCCTTTTCCTCTATATAAACTCCATAGCTGATTTTCATCATCATACTCCCACTTTGTTACAATTGTTCCATAGTCACTCATTTTTTCAATTTCTTTTGATAAGTCATCACATTTATAAATGATATAATTGATTATGTAGCACAATCATCACATTTGTAATAGAGTCGCATCCTGGATTAGTGGTAGATTTTGAAAACATAGGTGTATAGGCATTTTTTTGTGCTCTTCATTGTCATTTTCCTGTTACATGTGCAAACACGGTTAGGAATTTTGATGTAACAAGATTCAAAGTTCGATGATGAAGGATTTGGAGACATTAAAAAGTGAGAAAAATGAATGATATGGGAGGTTTACTAACAAAATGGAAGTATGCTGATTTAAAATGCGTTTATATAGAGGAAAGGAAAGAACAATTATAACCGCTAATTTTATAGCCTACATGTAAAAACTAGTCGTTAAAGGTTATTATGTTTATTTACTGAAAGTATAGGGGTACATGGGGCATTATGTTTCCAAATTAACAACCAATTTAACACTGTCAGCTTGTAAGGGTATTTTGTGCACATTTTGTTAAAGTATAAGGGTACATGGTGCATTCCTTAAATATTGAGGGTATCCTATGCATTTCACAAAAGTTTAGGGGTATGCTGTAAAAAAATTGTTTATTTTTTTTTTTTTTATTTTTCTCCCATTGATTGTTAATATAAAGCATGTAGTATCATGGAAAATGGTCAATTTTTTTTTAGTTGTGATTGTCTTAAATAAATAAGAATTCTTATTAAATTATCATGAGCATTCAAACATTGACATATATTTTTTCAATCGATTTAAAGTATACCAATCTCACTAACACAACTCATAACATGCATGCACAATTCCAAACATAACTAATTCAATGAAAAATATGGAGTAATTTTTTTTTTTAAGAATGTTTTAGACATGATTTCAAACAATTTATATTTCAAGAACGTGTACAAAAAATTATGTATGTGAATAGTGTACAAATTTGAAGAAATAAATAAAATTTTATATGAAAATATTTTTTTTACATATAAAAAGTTAAAGAGTCAAAATTTTAATGTACGTAAATATCGGATATATCCAATAGAGGAATATTATCCTCATGTCACAATTTTTATTTTTATTTTATTTTTATTTTTTTATTTTTAAGATCATGCTACAATATTTGTATAAAGGATAATTATCTCACGATATTTTAAAGTAACTAAGGTCGCGTCCCTTAGTTAGCAAATGAGGTTATTTTACGAATTAGGTTGATTTACCAATTAGGTGAATTTAATTAGATAATTAAGTGAGTTAGAGGGACTGGTGGTGGAAATGGCGGTTATGACGGTTGTTTAATTAGGTGACTTTATTAGATAATTAAGTGAGTTGTAATTAAAAGAAAATGAGGGAATTAAAGGCTAATTAAGTGAGTAAGATGTTAATTAAGAGAATTAAGGTGACTAGCTAGGTTGTTTTTGTTAAAAAAAAAAAAGAAAAAAGAAAATTGCATAAATATTGTTGTTTTTTTAAAAAAAAGTTAAAAAGGATATATCCTTACATCTTAAAATGTGGTGATTGAGAACTACTATTGAAAGAACAGTTCTCCCACGCGATTGGTCCAACTCATCCTCCACGTCAGCTTCAATAGTGAATTCACTATGTCTGTCACATGAGAGGCACATGCTTCCTTCTTTACTGCTTTGCTCCTTTTTCCTTTTTTTTGGGTTTTCCTCATGTGTACCCACGTGTTTTTTCATTTTCTAAGGTGTACCCACATTTTCGTGTTATTCTCAGGGACATCCACAAGTTTACAAAAATTAATCACTCATAGCCACATTGTTAACTCTTAGGTGACATTTCCGTTAAATTTAGTTGCTTCCTCACTTCTCTCCGTCAACACCATAACACCACCCTCAATTACAGCTCCCCACCATCCCATGCACCCGCACTAAAACCACTTTTAAAAACTAAGAAGCAAAAAACTAATGGCAATCTCATTACTTAAATGGATTTTTTTTTCTTTTTTTCAATCTTTTTTTTTTGAGTAAGGAGAGAAAATTAATTATTGTTGATAGATGAGAAAATTCATTAAATGGATAGAGGGCTTAATTTGTTTTGAAAATCTTAAGTCTTGAATTGCAGTTTGAAGGTATTGTATTTGAAAGTTGGATATGGAGGAAGAAGGGAAACAAGATGATGATGTTGGAAACGAAGGAAGAAGATGAACTAACGGTTTTCTAACGGTGGATTTAACAAGTGGCTATAAGTGAATAATTTTTGTAAATTTGTGGGTATCCCTTGGAATTTTAGGCAAAGGTGGGTATACCTTAGAAAATGAAAAAACATGTGGGTACAAGTGAGAAAAACCCTTTTTTTTCCCCCTCTTGGTTTATTCCTCTTCAGTGAAGCTTTTCCTTTCCTTCTTCTTCCAGAAGCTTCTCCTGCGGATTTTCAATTCATCTTTAGCTCATTGCGACCCTTGCACCTCCAAGAAACCATGGCTGCTGAGGCGGGTCCCAAACATCCCCTTGCGGCCCTTGCACCGCCAAAAACTCCATCCTTCAAACGGTGTGCAGTGATTCTAGGTTTGTTTTGATTAAGCTGTTCAATTTATTTCCTACCCAAAACACGCTACTTTAGGGTTTTGTGTTTTCATTGAATTTCATGTTCGAAGGTTCAAAAATTGAATTCTAATTTGATGGATCGATTCGATTGAACTCTCGATTGAGTTAATCTCCATGAATGGCTTCGTCCGACATCACTTTCGGTTTCTGGTTTTCGAGGTAGGTTGGGTCTCACTTTTCTTTAGTTTAATTGGTTATTTTAATCTTAATTAGGGTTTGTAGGATTTGATTCTGATTAGGGTTTTCGAGTTTTTGGGTGATGAATTTGATTTTGGAGGGTTAGGTTAGGGTTTGGAATTTTTAATTGTTGAATAAAATTTTTGGGGGTTGGGTGCTGAATTTTTTGGTGTTCAATAACTCAATTTGATATTTATTTAGGGTTATTGAAGACGACGACGACGAGGATGATGATGGAGGTGATGATGAGGGGTTTTAATTCGACTGTTGGATCAGTGGGTATTGGGGTCCATTCTTTGCTCCCTGCGACCATTGGATCTCGGAGAAGGGGGTGTTTTGCTGGTTTCCTTCGACTGTTGGATCAGTGGGTATTGGAGTTTATTTGTGGCGAATTTGCTAGAGGTTCGTTATTTATTCTTTTTTGCTATTGTTGCTTGATCCATCCAAGTGTTCGTTAATTAGGGTTATTTTAGGGTTTTGCGTTATAGTTTTTTACTGCATGTTGTAGTATCGAATTTTTGGGTATGTGAATTTGTTTTTCCAAGGCTTGAATTTGATTTTGATTAATTAGGGTTTGATTTTTTCAAGGGATTTTTCTGGATTGAATTCGATGTTCCAGGGTTTAAGTTTGTTTAGGGGTTTTAATTCAATTTTTGACTAATTTTTGAAGATTTTGGGGTTTTAAAGTTTTGATTTTTTGGAGTTTCATTCTAGAATCGATTTCGATTTATGGGTTACTGTTTAGAGTAATCAGGTTTGTTTCATTTGGGTGCATCTAATCATAAATCGATTTATGGATTGATTAATATACGAAGTTAGAAAGGTGCTACCAATATAACATATAATGGAGGCATACATAATAACCTAATAGTAAAATCTATCTACTGATTCTCCTCTAATTTGATTAAAAAGGTCAAAACTTTCATTCAGCTCAAGTCAGCTAACTATTCAAGTTTGTTCACTGCATTATTATTTTAGGGTCTTCAATGCTAGGTACTTCCTTTTTTTTTAATGCATTCTCCCCTAAATTGCTATAATGTCTGAGTGCTACTGCAACTGAAAGATGTGAAGAAGAAAGTACAGTGTGGGTGCAAAGAACACTTAAGCTTATCAATTTCTGATGCTATTTCTTTTTTTTTTAATTCGATAATAAATTTATTTTGTTTTCCTATACGTTTTTGTGAGTTTTAGGGTTTGTTTGAAAAGGCATTGTTTCTTGAGAAGGGCTGATCGCGTGGAGGAGAGTTGTGGGTGGCAGAGGAGAAGGAGAATGTTGGCAATGATGGTTAGGGGGCGGAGAGCACAAAGAGGAGGGTGGAGGGAAGGGATAGAGAATGATTGGTTTTAAAAGGAGTTTGATGAGGCTGTAGGTACAAAGAGACAAAGAGAAGGGTGGTGGGGGAGGATAGTGGTGGTGAGGGGGCAAAGGGTGACAATAGATAGATAGATAGATAGATAGATAGATAGATAGATAGATAGATAGATAGATAGATAGATAGATAGATAGATAGATAGATAGATAGATAGATAGAGAGAGAGAGAGAGAGAGAGAGAGAGAGAGGATAGTGGAGGGAAAAGATGAAGTGCAAGAAAGAGGGAGAGGTTAGAAGGTTGTGGAAATGTTTTGATTGGGAGCGGCAGAGGAGGATTTGGTTGACAGGCAATTTGATGAATATCATGTGGAGGATGTCTTGTGGTAGAGGATAGATCATTTCTGCTTGTACTGGTTGTTGTGGTGTTGGTGGGGAATCTATTGATAAGAGTGAAGATAGAGAGTGAGGGGGTGAGAAGGTGGAGGCTTTGTATTTCTTTCTATAATGAAGGTTATATTGTAAAGTAGAATGGCGTTCTTTCTATAATGGTTGGTTTTAATTTTATTACTTCGCAGTCAAATTTGTCACTATTCTCCGATGTTTTGGTATTCTTCTTCTCTCTCAGTTCAAATTCATACTTTTTTTGGTTATAATTACAATCATCTTTTGATTTTCGAAATCATATCACTAAGCTATAGTTCATTGATCTTGATTTTACCAAATTAAAATTTTGTTCTTATTCGAAATTATTTGGTTAGTTAATTGTATTGGTGTTATTGAGACCATCAAAATGTTATTTTTGTTTAGGGCTACATTCGTGTGTACTTATACTTGCATTTCATTGTTTTGATGATTGATATTTTGATAACCAAGTTAGCTTTAAGTTCTTAACATTAGAATNGTTGAGATTTACTATGTTTTGTTCGATTTTGGTTACTTATTCGATTAGGGTTTCGAACTTTTTGGTGGTGAATACATTTTTTCAATTGTCAATTTCCTTTTTTGGTTCGATTCTTTGGGGGTTGAATTAGGGTTTTGATTTATTGAATTCGATTCTTTGGGGTTTGAATTAGGGTTTTGAGTTGATTCTGAACTCAAAGGGTTTCGTTTTTTTGGAATAGAATTCAACTTATGTGTGTAAAATTAGGGTTTCGAATTTTTGTTGGCTCAATTCGATTTCATTTAGGGTTTTGATTAATAATTAATTTCAAGCTTTGTTTTTTTTTTTTTTGGTTTGGTTTGATTGGATTTTGGGTCCGATCTTGGTCGTTAAAGGTATTTTTAAAATTCAATTATTGTTCGTTGATGTTCGTTAATAGTCAATCATCTCACGTAACTCAATTCATGAAGATTTGATTAACATGTTCGATTAGGGTTTTTTTTTTTTTTTTTTTTTGGAGTTTTCATTTCGCTTTCAATTTCGATCTAAATTTGTGTTTGCTATTACGAATAAGTAATGTATAGCTTGCCTTTTTTTGTTTCAATTTATGTTCGTTCTTCATTAGGTAAATTTTTACTCTTTTCCGCTGATAATTCTACCTGCTTCGTTTTGTTTTTATGTTTTCTCTTACTGCAACTTCATTTTAATTTCCAGAATCCAGAAACTTAAAGAAGAAGATGCTGAATAAAAATACATTGGGGGTGCAACAGGTTAGCTATTTAAAGTTTCATTTCTTACTCCTTAAACCAAATTTAGTTAGACTTTGCTGAAAAAGCAGTGCACAACTAGGGTTATTACAAAACGATGCTTAATTGTTGATGTTCTTGCTTTTCGGTTTTAAATCTTATACACATATTCTTTATAAGGGTTTGGGGAAAACATGATATAATAAAGAGAAGAATGTAGAAAGGATACACATTTGTCACTCTAGCGATTCACCATATCGATCCATGTTCAACGAGCCCCAAGTTAATTTGGAATTAAGGCCTTTTTGTTGTGTACTTTTGTTGAATTTGCGTTAAAAGGAGTAAGAAATGCATTTCATTTTGAGCATATTCGTTCCTTGCATAGATTTTCCCTTCACTTTTGATTTTCAAATTGATCATCTTGTGCACCAATTTACAGACATCTTTTTCTCGATACCTACATTCTATTGTTCTGATTAGTGATGAATCCAATTTTAACAAGGTTTGAATTGGATTAGAGTTTGGAGGTTGAATTAGGGTTTTGATATGATTTAGCTTTGAATTTTTAGGTTGCTATTATGTTTTCGCAGGAGTTGAATTGGACAGGCAACGAAAAACAAGACAACATATTCTACTTCATGTCAAGTTGAAAACAAGGTTTGAATCCTCTTGCCCCTACAAGTATGCGATCTTTGATGTTTGCGCAATTGCATCATTTCTCATTGTGAGTCCCGGCTTGTCCAGATGTTCAATCTCCTTTTAGTGATTGTTACTTACTTGCTTCTCACTTTCAGGCAGCATCTTTTGTTTCCCACGGTTTTCGAAGAAGAGACAAAAGGTCTAAATTGCTTCTGGTAGGTACAAATGTTTGTGATGTTCAACCCCCCTCCCCCCCCCCNTTGATGTTCGAACTTTTGACTGGTGAATATGATTTTTTAGACTTTGAATTCGATTGTTGGGGTTGAATTAGGGTGAAGAGATTAGGGTCTTGAATTATTGGATGTTGAATCCGGTCTTTGGTTTTGAATTAGGGTTTCGAATATTTCACTGTTGAAATCCCATTTTTTGGGTATACATTCGATTTTAGGGTTGAATTTTTGAGGATTGTATTCTAGGGTTCAAACTGATTCACGTTGTGTTGAAGGATCTCAATTTTTACAGTTTTTTGTTGATTGATTATTTGTGTTAAGTCTTTTATTGGGTTTGATAATTCAGAAATATTGTTGATGATGATGGAGTTTCAAGAAGTGAAGATGGCAGAGTTTTTACATGTTGTGATCAAGAGAAAGCATATTCTGAATACGTGGGAAGAAGNGAAAGCATATTCTGAATACGTGGGAAGAAGTAGATGACGAGGAGTACGTGATCATGATCTTGGGGGGAGGGGGGTTCTATTTATATGAATGTTAAAGTTTTTTGGGGCCGTTTTTGATCCCCTCAAAAGTATATATATAATCCTATTTTTCCTTTCAACTTTTTTTTCCATTAATGGTCAATTATCTCTAGTAAATCGAATAGGGTATTGATTATTTTGGGATTTTTCGTTCTATATTCGATTTCCATCTAATTTTGTATTTGTTATTATGAATAAATGTTATTTTAATTTTGGCTTATTTTTTGTTTCACTTTGTGTTTGTTCTTCATATATTTCCCCTAGTTAATTCTTCACTCTATCTTACTACAATTTCATTTAAATTTCGATTTCCAGAATGTGAAAGAAGAAGATGATGAAGAAAGCACAGTATCATCGCAACAGGTTAGCCTAGCGCTTTCTAATGTTGCTGCTCATATTTTTTCTTTGCATTACTATCACAGTATAGTTGGTTTGCTGGAAAGTTTGCTTTGAATGTTCATCTATATCGGGATTTTGGCCATTAATTTACCTGTTTGAGTTGATTTTGATTTCATATATGGTTGTATCGTTACCTTTATCCTAAAGATTTGTAGTAGTTGCTCTGGATGGTTTTTTTAATATCTGAAACATGTCACGGGGGAAGAAGAGTTCAGCTCTACTGTGGGTGATTTTGATCCTGATATTTTTGCATCGGACTAGGTTAGAGAGATACCATAAACAGGTTTATTTGTATTTCTGTTATATCTCAATAGATATGTGTAAGGGGAAAGAATCACAATTTTGTTGCAACTTTTGTCTCAGTACTTCACTATGTAAATTTGTCTATTTTTAGGACTGTTTCGTAGCCAACCATTATGCATATTAGGCTGTTAGCAATTGCTCGATGATTTCAGATTCAATTGTAGGCATGAGTGGGGGAAGTGAAATAGATGTTGATATGTGTAGTGGGAGAAGTGAGAATCAAAATGCTAAAAATAGGTAATACTACAATAAATATAGTTCAAACCAAATATATACAAGACAATGTTTTAACAGTCAATAAAATACAGACACATCAATATTTAACAAAAGCAACATATTTCTATGCAACAGCAGGCAACCTTTCTTCATTGTTGTTGTTGAAAATTCTGATATAAAAAATACCACGTCGAACATAATAAACACTTATTGTTTCACCAACAACAACATTGTTATTCTTCACAAAGTCGGTCCACTCTTTATCGTAAAAAAAGCCTCCGAACTTTGATCCCTCTTCATTTGCAAGCACCCTCATAGTGCAAGGTTGCCCACTGCTTGTATGAGAAACTGTTGCACTGCCAGAATACTGCACCATCAACAGCCTCCACTGTTGTGGTAAAGGATACAAAACATTAACATCCATTAGTAAAATAGACAGATTATGTATTTAAAACCCATAAGTAAAATAGATAATTATATACTTAACCAAATTATATGTTTGTACTTAGTAAAGTATGTACACACCAAAAAATTCTTGTAGATCTCTTTGTAAGTAGTGGTGTGACACAGAAGATTAGCATATTCTCCCTCCATGTCTTACAAGACAAAAAAAAAAAAAAAAAAAAAACTCTATAGTTTAAAACTAACCAGGGATAGCTTTATATAGCCCTTGGAAACTGTCAATAGTATGCAACTCTTCAAAACCTATTATTTCTAAACACCTTGGAAATTGATATGATACTTGTTGTTGCTAAAGCAATGAGGTGGGGTAGGGACTGTGAGGATTTCGCTGACGTAAACTGGATACGTGAATGGATTAGTTGCCTGTTGACGTACCCTCCAAGTACCTGCAAAAAAGGGACAATAATCCTCGTAGGATTATTTCCCCATCCGATGCTTAAGTAAGTATTTGAAGGAGAGTAAGTGAACAATAATCAACAAGTAAACAATTCTAGAGAGAAGTTTTCCCTTTTTAGTAAGTGTTTTTGTCTTAATCTTCAATGTACTTGTTATCAGAATTTTTTGGACTATTTATAGCCTCAAGTACAATTTCTTACCCACTGAGATTGCGACACTTGTCATCATCTCTTTGATTTCCTTCTTTCATTTGCCTAATGGGCTTTTAGAAGAGAACTTTTAAGGCCCCATGGTTTGTATTAGCTCTTTTTCATTGGCGAATAAGAGCTTGACATGTGGCAAACGTAGGATTACATACGGACCAGTCAGAAGTTGACACGTGGCAGTGTGGGCCCACTCATGGTAGACTCATCACTGCCACGTGGCAATCCCATGCTGGCATTTTAAGGACTCGTGGTCCAATTGTGAGATGACACGTGGCCATGTAAGGTCCACTCATGGCAGACTCATCATTGCCACATGGCAATCCCATGTCATCACTTTATAAGAAAAATAGGGACACGTGGTCCACTCAGAGGCTGACACGTGGCAGCTGACTTGTCATGCCACATCAATTGCCCCTCAGATGAGCTGATGAATCCATAATTCATTACCCATCTGATTTAATCAGTTTTGGGCCTTACTGTGCAGGCCCATTTACATTTTGGGGGGAAATGGAGGTTTCAAATTTCCCCCCCCCCCTTTTTACCCTCACCCCTTCTCGTTAAATAGAGGTGTGAGCTAAATTTATTTTTCACACTTCAACACTTGTGAATTTTCTTAGAGAGAGAAAGTAGTAAGAGAAATCAATAGAATTCCTAAGAATTTCCCAAAGGCGATTTCCGGTGAGTTTAAACGATTTCCGGCGAAACTTCAGTCAGTGAATAGTGATTCAGATCTTTAACCTACCAACTCTTTACTCAGGTAACTATTACTTGGTCCGGTTTCATTTTGTTTTTCTTTACTTATTCTATCATGTCTTCTAGTTCGTCTTCTCCTCTTAATGCTTGTACTCAATTGTTAGTTGTTCCTAGTAATAAACAAGTAGAAGTGGGTCAGGGTTCATCACCTGGCTCCCAATATTCTATAGTCCCAAATATTCTTTCTTCATTGGGGTCACCGAATCTTCCATTCCTTCCTGTGCAGGAGGACATGTCAAGAATAAAACAAACTGCTTCAACAATATTCACAAGCAAGGATCCAACAGACTCCATTGAAGAAATGGAGAGATCTGCAGACAAAGCCGAATCAGGACACTCGGCTTCTGACTCTAACAACGAGGTCACTGCACCTCCACGTAAACCTACCACCTATCCCACACCAGAGACTGCTTTGGTGAGATGGGAGGCCATAAAGGACATTAATATTGTCCTTTATGGTAATTCTTTTATTAACCACAAAAGCTTTCAGCTTATTCTTCCTAAGAAGGGCAATTCCCTTCTTAGTGCCCCAGAGGGATGCTTCGGCATCTATATGTCTATGATAGACATGGGCGTTTCAATTCCCTTTCTTCCTTTCTTTTTAAATCTTCTTAACCGTTATGACTTAGGTTTATGTCAGTTAACTCCAATTCATGGCATCATATTGTGACTTATGCTGCCACATGTAATTAAACAATCTTAGACCCTCTTCGCAGCCTTTGTACATATGCATAAGTCAACTAAGGCTGCCGGATGTAAACATGGATGGTTTACTTTGGCTAATGATGACGATTATATCACTGCCATTGAGAAGTCTAATAAGGCTACCTCTTGGCGTGGTGATTTTGTCTTCATTAAGTATGAGGACCCTGATTTTGTAGCTAGGATGAGTAAGTGGAACTTAAGCCCTAAATTCAAAGGCAAAGTGTCCAACCCACCCAAACTAAATACAAGTGACTTAGCCATTTTAGATTTATTTAGAAAAACAACAGCTAAATGGAAAGGGATGACTTATGAGATTCCCTCCAAATGGATACCTTTCAAATTTCTTTTTACTGAACACATTCTTGAACTTGTGGGTTAGTATATGGTGGTAATGCTGGTAGGTTACTTTTTTCTTTTTTTCTTCTTTTTTTTTTTTTTTTTTCATTGTATTTTTTTAAGTGTAAGTAATTCAGTCTTATTTTGCAGAAAAAGCATTAAACGAGCTACTCGACGAGAAAAAAGGCAAAATGGATCAAGCTGAATTCCTTCGTCGCCTAGCTCAATCCAAAGAGAAGACGCCTCTCCAGAAGAGGCAAACTACGGAGGTATAGACACCGGACTTGCCAAAAGTCCTGTCACCTTCATTTCATTCGGCTTCTCTTTTATTAATTATTTAATTTTATTTATTATTTTTAACAATGTAACTTAAAGTTATTATACTTTGTAACAATTTAACTTGTAATCATAACCTTCCTATTGAGACCGGATTCATTATACTTAGAATTTATATATATTTTCTTTTTATTTTTGAAAAACTATGTGACACATCCGGTGTTCTTATCAGACACCGGTTGTGTCGAATTTTATTGCTTTTGCATTTGGTTCGGCCTTCATTTACTTATAACTTTTGTTGTCTTTGTATTATTATTAACCTTTTCTGACAATAAGTCATGAATACATCCGGTGTCATTGCTTTGACACCGTATGTGCCAAAATATATAACCTTCTGATTATATTCGGTCTCTTCCAATGAGGCCGGATATAACAATAGTAAACCAGGATTTGGCACATTCGGCGTCATCATATGATGCCGGTTGTGCCAAATCTTATTTCACTAGGATTGCATTCGGTCTCCCTAACGAAGGCCGAATGTAAATCAGGTGAACCTGGTTTTGGCACATTCGGTATCATTACATGATCCCCAATGTGTCAACCTTTATTTGGCCTTAAGCTTTTTATAAAATTTTGAAATCATATGTGTTTCTTTTTATAAATGTACAAAATCCAATATTTTACATGTTTCTTATTGTTTATCTTTGTGTATTTTTTACTGTTGCTTTTTGTTATTGCTTTTATTCATATTTTCTTCTTTGTTAATATTATTATTATTATTATTATTATTATTATTATTATTATTATTATTATTATTATTATTATTATTATTATTATTATTATTATTATTATTTAATCGTAACTCGGTGTCTAATTAGTCTAACTAGTCTTCCGTGTCATTCAACTCGATCAGCAACTATGAGGCCGAGTTGAATGTGTGAGAGTGCACTTTTGGCACATTCGGTGTCATTTCTGACGCCGAGTGTGTCAAATATCCCTCATAAGGGTGTACTTGGTTGAGTGAGGACAGGCCGAGTTTAGTGTGTTAACGTGGTGATTTTGGCACATTCGGTATCTATTATTGAGGCCGAATGTGTCGAATCTGCTTCCACGTGGACGCCACTCGGTCTCTTTGAACTTTGACCGAGTTAAACACATGCAAATGCTGTTTTGGCACATTCGGTCATGACTTGTGTCACCGAATGTGTAGATATGGCTGAAGACTTGTGTTACCGAGTTGAGGGTGTGCTCATGCATGTTTGGCACACTCGGTCATGAAATATTTTTGTAGTTTCATAACTTATCTTTCTTACATTTTATTTGTGATGTTAATAGACTTTGTGTGGAATATAATTTACTGAATTGTCTTTGTGATTTTGCAGTCGACCAGAGATACTCGGCCATCTGTGCTGGGTAAAGAGAAGAAAGACAAGGGTAAGGAGAAGCTTAAAGCTCTCCCTACCAAAATAAAGAGAAAGGAGAGTTCGACTCCACTCTCCATCAACCCACAACCCAGAAAGAAAAGGCCAGCGTCGCTGGCCAGTACTGAATCTTCTCCGGCTTCAACCCCAAGCAAGCCGATTGGGGAAAGTCCTTCATCAAAGGAAGTTCCCTATAAAAGAAAGGAAAAGGCTGGCCGGACGTCCAGCAGTCTTCAAAGGGACCTTGTCTTTGACAACCCCTACGAAACTGAGACCGGCCTAATGGATCCGGTCGAACAGGATGAGGCCAGGCGTACTGGCCGAACCATTGGAGGAACAGATCAGGATCCTTCCCTCCAGGATCCTAATGATCTTCCTCCACCCGACAAGGATCCTGCGGCCGGTATGCAGGAGGCCATCAGGGAGAACATGCCCCTGGAGTTTCTTGACTCTGCTATGGCCACAGGTATTAAGTTTGCTCGTAACATTGTTACATCCGTTTCGAGTACTCGTTCCGGAGACTCTATTACATCTCCTAGAGACCCTCGGGCTATAATTATTCCATTTCCCACTACAGATGTGGTTGACTCGGAGAAGGACTTCCTGGACGAGGAAGGTGACATCCCTTCTACCTCTAAGACCTTTGACTCCAACTACAAGAAGGAGTTGGTCAGAGAGGTTCTCCGCTGCGGAGACAAGGAGTACAAGGAGTCTTTAAGAGGCATCCTTGATGGACAGCTGGGTCCATGTTTCAACAGTTGTATTGAAGTAAGTTATTTAATATGTTTTCTTTTCTTACTAACTTTCAATGACTTCTTTATTACTTAGTGAGATTTGACTAACTTGTGGAATTTTCTTTTGACAGATCATCTTTCGGCTTCAATACTTACAGAAATTGGTTGCTCAAACCAAAAAAGAGAGGGCAAAGGCAGCCCGAATGCAAACCATCTGCGAGTCTTACCTCAGTGAACAAGTCTGCAGAATCCAAACTAAAAATTCACATGCTGTGAATGAGCTTTCTGCCTCTTTGGGTCAGGCCAAAGAGCAGAACTTGGTCATTGCTAAGAGAAACATGGAGCTATGGACCGAGTTGGAGGAGCTGAAAAAGAAAGAGGCGGACTGTGAGCAGATGGCCTCTGACAAGAGGGACGCCGAATTGAGGGCGGAAGAGGCTGAAAAGAAGGTTGCTGCTTTAACAGAGCAACTAAAAGAAGCTAACGTCCGGCTTGAAGAGGTTGAGAAAAATAAAAACGAAGAACTTAACCAAGCCGGACAATTTGCAGTCCAAAAATATTTGGAAGGTGAAGAATCTATCAGACAAAGGATTGCGGAGGCCTAGACTCTCGGCCTCGAGGAATATGTCCCCTTCCAGTACTTTGAAAAAAGACTGGATTATGCCACAAGGGCTCATTTAGCCAAACTTTGTGGGGACACTCCTCCCAGCCCCTTCCACCCCTCTGACGCCGAAAAGGAAGAGGCCGAAGATGAAGAAGAAGACAAGGAGAAGGAAGGAGCAGGAGCAGACACCACTGCTTCCACTACTATTGAGCATCCTGCACCAACTGCCCCTTGATTTTTCTTTTTCAATTTACAACTTGTTGTATTTTTTGCTTTTTTATTCAATATTGGTTTTTTCAAACCAAGTGTATTATACATTTATGCTTTAAGCATACTTTTCAATCAATCCATCTTTTACTTCGTTTATTTTTGTTGCAACTTCTCAATGGTGTTTACAATTTATTTATTAAGTCCTTTATATGTTTCCAAGTTGTTTTACTTAGAAATTTCATAGCATCTTTATGCATTTCTAAGTGTTCTTACTTAGAAATTTCACTGGTCTGGGTATACTCCATTTGCAAAGCAGGTTTCATATTTCTAAGTCTTTTTACTTAGAAATATTTGTAGACATTTTTACTTTGAAATATTTCTAAGTGTTTTTACTTAGAAATATTTCTAAGTGTCTTTACTTAGAGATATTTGTAGGTTTTAACACTCATAACCCTTAAACTTTATAAGACATAACTTTGTTCAAAACACTCTTCATGAACCATTGAACATTGGTCATTAAGGGTTAGATTATAAATCACTTAAAGATTAAAGTATAAGTTGTTCTGATTTGGCATTGAAGTATACAATGAGATTCAACTTTAACTTAGAAACTTCTAAGGGTTTTTACTTAGAAATTTCAAAGCAACTCATATATTTCTAAGTGTTTTTACTTAGAAAAATTTCTAAGTGTTTTTACTTAGAAAAATCTTTAAGTGTTTTAACTTAGAGATTTTAGAGGACTTAGGAATTTTTAGCAATCCCTTTGGAAGATTTCATCCACCAGTCATAACCCCTATAAATATACATTGAGGGTCAACTTTGACTTAGTGAATTTTGGATGAACCAAATATTTGTCAAGTGTTTGTAGTATAATTCGATATATCCGGCATGGTCGCATGACACCGGATGTATCATAGTTAGTGATTTTTGCTGGTAGACTTAACCTTTTTAGGTGCCTGGACGCCGGACGCGTTGTACATTATTGACATCGGATTCATACTTGACGACGCCGGATGTGCCAAATTTGGAGTTCTTACTATTTGACTCGGTCCCTTTTTAATGAGCTGTCACCGAATGTATCCTACTAAATGAGGCCGAATGTGCCAAACTTAGTGTTTTTAACATTAAACTCGGTCCCCTTTTGGTGACTTAATCGAATGTGTGCAAACCCATATTTGGCACATCCGGTGTTTGGTCCCCTTTCTGGGTGACCTAATTGAATGTGCTTAAATCCATTTTTGGCACATCCGGTAACAATAAGATCCCTGTGTTTACAAACTTTATACTTTGATTGATTTAAATCTAAATCAATCAATCAAATATATTGATTGCCCCTAAACATAGGGATCGAAATTGTTATTAGTTTTAAAGTAAGAATTTATATCTTAAGACCGAATCTTGGGCCTTCAAAGTCGATTTGGTGATCCGTAATCACCTAAGGGAGATAAAAAGTCTCGTATTTCTTTTTCCTCCAAATGTTAACCGGTGGTTAACTTTTCGGGATCCGGCCCTTATTGCTTTCACAACTGTTAAGCAAGTTTTAACTCATAGTTAAGTGTGGGGCTGTGCCCTTGATTGCTGAAGTCAGCATCTATTTAAACAGGTGTAAACTTGATATATAGAGGCTAATATTAGAGAAAGAAGAAATTTCATTAATTGCGGCCCGTAGCCGATTTAATACAACATGAAATTTCTTCCCCATTGATCAACGTGGATCAAAGAGGTGGGCACATGGCCTTACACTAGGGCTTCTTGAAACCAAGTTCATAAATAATATTTTTTCAGATTATTTGCATTCCAAGTTCTGGGTACTTCATATTCATCCATAGTTTGTAATCGGTAAGTTCCATCCCTCAATACTTCTATTATCTTGTATGGACCTTCCCAATTAGGAGTAAGCTTGCCCTGCTCATCAGCTCTCCCAATTGACTTCATCTTCCTCAGCACAAGATCCCCTAACTTCATTGGCCTATGGTTTACCCTCTTGTTATGTTCTCTTGCCATTTTCAGCTTGTACACTTCTTGCCTAAGTAGAGCATTGCCTCTAACTTCAGGTAACATGTCTAAGGTGGCCTTCATCATTTCCCAGTTAGCCCCTTCATCATATAACATAACTCTTAGGGTAGGCTCACACATTTCGATAGGGAGAACAGCTTCTGATCCATACACAAGCATAAATGGGGTTTCCCCGGTGGAATTCTTTGTTGTTGTCCTGATAGACCAGAGAACATTTTACAATTCGTCCACCCATAAACCTTTGGCAGCATTCAGCTTTTTCTTCATTCCTGTGCTAATGATCTTGTTAAAGGCTTCCACTTGTCCATTGGCTTGTGGATAGCCAACTGAGGCAAAATGAGCTGAGATGCCTTGATCTTCTAGCCATACTCTTAATTGCGGAGTCTCAAACTGAGGACCATTATCGAACACCATTGACTGAGGCACCCCGAACCTTGTTATTATATTTTTCCAAATAAACCATTTGACATCCCCATGTTTGATACTTCTCATTGGCTCTGCTTCTACCCATTTGGTAAAGTAGTCCACTGCCACCAAGACATACTTCCTTTGTCCTGATGCTTGTGGAAATGGACCAAGAATGTCCATTCCCCACTTAGCAAAAGGTATTGGGCTCAAAACTGGATTCAAGTTATTGGCTGGCTTTTGTGGTAAATTACTGAACAGCTGACACTTGTTACATTTTTTGACATAGATCATTGCGTCATGTCTCAGACTAGGCCAGTAATACCCAGTTCTTAGTGCCTTTTCTGCCAGCGCTCTTCCCCCTATATGAGAGCCACAAAACCCCCTCATGAATATCTTCAAGAACCTCTTTTCCTTTTTCTGGGTGATGCACTTTAGTAGTGATGAGTGAAAGACTTCTTGTATAGTTGCCCTGCCATAAAACAAACCATGCATCTCTAGCTTTCACATTTTGCTTGTTGTTGGTCGTTTGGCAAGGTTCCATTGGTTTTGTAAGCAATAATCTCATCCATCCATGAGCTTCCTCGGCTGATGAAGTTAACCTCCATCTCCTCTATGCTTCTTTTCTCTTTAACCTCCCAGAAAACTCTTCGAGGATTCTCACCCACTGCAGAGCTTGCTAACTTGGAAAGAGCATCAGCTTGATTATTTTCAGACCTTGGAATCTGCATGATTTCAAACTTGTCTAATCCTTTGACTTCCTCTTGAAGTATATTCAAGTATTTGGCCATACTAGCATCTCTAGCCTCATAGTCGCCCAAGTATTGGCTCACAATAAGCTGAGAGTCTGATTTTGCTTCTATCTTTTTTGCCCCAGCAGCTCTGCATAATTTGACTCCGGCAATCAATGCCTCGTACTCGGCCTCATTATTTGATGTCTGAAATTTGAATCTCATGGCACACTCATAGATGTCACCCTCAGGTGACTTACAAATAATACCTGCCCCACATCCATTCTGAGTGGATGAGCCATCAACATATAAAATCCAGTGATCAATACTTGGTTTTTCCATGGGCGGCCTTGTCGTTTCAACTATAAAATTCGTGAATGCTTGGCCCTTAATAGCCTTCCTTGGTTCGAAGGTGATGTCAAATGAGTCCATTTCTAGAGCCCACTTGAACATTCTCCCGGAAGTTTCCTTGGACAGGGCTTTTTTGAGCGGTTGATCAGTGTACACAATGATTTTATGAGAAAGAAAATAGGGCCTCAACTTTCGGCTGGCCATGAATAATGCGAGTCCAAACTTTTCAATCAGAGCGTATCTGATCTCAGCATTTTGGAGTACGTGACTCACAAAGTATACCGGATATTGGACTCCATTTCTCTCAGCTAGCAAAACGGCTGAGAGTGCATGGTCTGATACCGCTAAATAAATAAATAAAGTTTCTTTTCCAATGGGACTAGTTAATCTTGGGAGAGTATGTAGGTGCTCTTTTAAATGAATGAAAGCTGATTCGACTTCCTCCGTCCATTCGAACATCGGACTGCCCTTGCCTGCCTTTGCCTTTCTTTTGATCGTATCAAAGAAATAATGGCATTTATCACCTGCCCTTGATAGAAATCTACCAAGAGCAGCTAGGCATCCGGTTAGTTTTTTCACCTCTTTAACGTTTCGAGGAGAGGTCATATCTAGCACAGCCTTGACTTTGTCTGGATTAACCTCAATCCCTCGTTCATCCACAAGAAAGCCCAAAAATTTTCCAGAAGTTACCCCAAAAACACACTTCTTCGGGTTTAACTTCATCTTATACCTCCTTAATGTTTCGAAGGTCTCTCTTAAGTCTGCCACATGATCTTTCATTTCTTTACTCTTGACAATCATGTCATCAATGTATGCTTCCATTTTCCGTCCCAACTGCTATTTGAAAACATTATTTACAAGACGTTGGAAGGTTGCTGGAGCATTTTTAAGACCAAATGGCATCCTTGTATAGCAATATAAACCCTTCTCAGGTACAAAAGCTGTTTTTTCTTCATCTTCCTCCCATAGAGGAATTTGATGAAATCCTGAGTAGGCGTCCATAAAACTCAATAATGCATGTTCTGCCGTTGAATCAACCAATCGGTCAATCTTTGGCAAAGGAAAGCTATCCTTTGGACAAGCTTTGTTAAGATCTGTATAATCGACACACATTCTCATGGTGCCGTTTGGCTTTGGAACCAAGACCACGTTAGCCACCCAGTCAGGATACTGGCATGGTCTGATGAATCCTGCTTCCAAAAGCTTATTCACTTCTTCCTCTGCTGCCTTATTGCGAAGTTCGCCCAAATTTCTCTTCTTTTGGCGAATTGGCTTAGCATCGGGTTTCACATTTAGCTTATGTACAACTATACTTGGGTCAATGCCTGGCATCTCCTCTACTTCATATGCAAAGACATCCCTGAACTCTCTGAGTAGCTTCCTCATTTCTGCCCCAACATGGTCATCTGGGGCCTGGCCTACCTTAACCGTTCGGTTAGGCTTGACTTCGTCAAGAACGAAATCTTCATGTTCACCAACTGCTTGAGGCCGAGTTACTTGGCTCAAATTATGAATGGCCATTAGTTCATTTTTAGCCATACTCTCGGTCTTCCTCTTCTTTGTTGGCTCTTCCACCTCTTCAACCCAAGCAGTAGGTTTAAGAGTGGTGATATAACATTCTCGGGCCATTTGTTGATCCCCACGAAGAGTTCCTACAGTTCCATTGTTACACTCATACTTCATGAGCATGAGATGTGTAACAATTACTGCTCTGGATGCGTTCAAGGTTGGCCGTCCCAAAATAATATTGTATGCTGATAGTTCTTTGACCACCAGGAACTTGACGACCATGTTTCTTGCGCATTCCTTTTCCCCTATCCTCACTGGTAGGGAGACAGTCCCCAAAGGATTGATTACTCCTCCCCCAAAACCAATAATAGGGTGATGGATAGGTTCCAAGGTAGACACATCATACTTCAATTTCTTGAGGCAAGCATAACTAATGATGTCAGAGGAGTTGCCAGTGTCTACCAATATTCGTTTGACCCTCATGTTGGCCACTTTCAGTTCCACCACCAAGGGATCATCATGTGGTGTACGAACATTGCCTCGGTCTTTATCACTGATCATAACTTCTGGAAACTTGACCTTGGCATCATGCCCCATCTCCGGTGATCCTTCTCGGGGGAGACTCCGTAAGTACTCTTTATTCCCTCGAAGAGTTGGTCCGTCAGCTGCGAACCCACCGGAGATGACGTACACCACATCCTCTTCGGTCTCAGCACCATCTTTAGGCTCATTAGCCTTGAATTC
>PYUH01003999.1:278065-288207 GCA_016808085.1 Suaeda aralocaspica | reverse complement strand
CTTGAATTCCATCTTTTGTTTGGTGTTTTTGTCATGAGATTTGATCAAGTGTTGTGAAATTTTTCCCTTGATGGCAAGAGATTCAAGGGTCCTCTTAAGATTGAAGCAATCATTAGTATGATGCCCTGTATCTTTGTGAAAGTGACAGTATTTACTTGAGTCCCTATCTTCTTTGGCAGTTCTTAGAGGCGGTGGATCATCAATCTCAACCTTATTGCGAATTTCCCTGAAAACCGAATAGAGATCTTTGGTGAACTGTATCTTAGGACCATCATTAGGCTTTCTTTCTTATTTTGGAAGTTTCCTCCCTTGCCTGATGTCCTAGTTGTCCAGGTGGCATGTTTCTTTTGATCCTTGTTTTTAGAGTGTGATTCACTTTTTCTATCATCTCTTTTGTCCTTCCTGGTGGAAGCACAGAGCTCTTGTGCATGAATGAAACATTCAGCTTCTTCCAGAATTCCTTTCAGCGTTTTGCAATTTCTTCTTACAATATCAAATTTAAAAGTTCCATCTCGGAGACCTCTAAAGAAGTTATCAAAGGCCACACCTTCAGATAAGTTGGGGATTTGCAAAGATTCCAGATTGAATCTTTGCACATAACTTCTTAGAGACTCCTTTTCTCCTTGCACTATTTGGCCAGATGCATGCTGGTCTTTCTCTCCCTCTTATTTGCCATGAAATGATGTACAAAGATCGTACTCAATTCATGAAAATTGTTGATTGATTGATCAGGGAGTCTATTGAACCATTTCTGGGCAATTCCTTTCAGGGTTGCCGGAAAGTATCGACACCAGGTCACATCATCCAGACCCTGGAAGTACATCAAATGTTTATAGGTAGCTAGATGCTCCTCCGGGTCAGTGGTCCCGTCGAATGGCTCAATTTGAGGCATTTTAAACTTATTGGGACGTGGAGCCATCATGATGGACATGGAGAACGGTGTCTTCCATTCCATCATTGTGTTATTAGGCATTTGTCCAATAACCCACGTAGGGTTATGGACAGCCTTTGTGGATTCTCGGCCAGGATTATTTGATTTGCCTACATCCTCCCAGTATTTGATCATCTGTTCTTTTCTGCACTGATCGGCCTTATCAGCTTTCTTCTTTTCAATAAAGTCTCGTAGACTTGCATGTTCTCCTGATTCCAGGGAAACATGATGGGAGTCAGTCATCTCCCTAGTTGATGATTCTTCAGATGAACCAAGTCAGCCTCCTTCTTTCCAGGCCATCTTAGCCTTCAGATACTCTCTTGTATCCATGCTAGAGGCTTTTTTGGCATCGTGATATTCTCTTGCATCTCAGCTAGACGATTTTTTTTGCTCCAAATACTCTCGAGCATCACTTGCAATGGCCTTCTTGAACTCAATCAGTTCTCTAGCATCAGTTTGAGTCTTGCTAGATCCAGCTTCCTTACCTGCCAACTCCCGTTTAGGCTTAAATCTGGGAGTGACAGGGTACCTCTTCACTGCACCCCATTGAGTTTTCAGTAGAGTTCGGTCCTTCCTCAATTTCTCAACTTTCTCATGGAAAGTAAATCTCTCCTGGCCTTGGCCTTCTTCAATCATCACACCTTTCATCTTTGAAGATGAAGGGCGTTGTGTCTCAACCTTCTCTTGAGTTTTCTTGGTGGAATACTCCCGTAGAGTTTCCGCCAGGTTCTCTTGGAACCCAGCCAAGATACTCTTGAGCTGACTCATGGTCACAGGTTGGTTTCCAAAATCAGAGTTTTCTTGTGTTCTTCTCGGTGAGCCAGTACCTTCCCCAGTTTGGTAATTCCCAGTCTGGTCTAGGTATCTGGTCTCATCCTCAGTAGGTATTCCAGTTCCAGTCATTGTTAGGAATCCTCCCCACAGACGGCGCCAAATGTTGTTGCTAAAGCAATGAGGTGGGGTAGGGACTGTGAGGATTTCGCTGACGTAGACTGGATGCGTGAATGGATTGGTTGCCTGTTGACGTACCCTCCAAGTACCTGCAAAAAAGGGACAATAATCCTCGTAGGATTATTTCCCCCTCCGATGCTTAAGTAAGTATTTGAAGGAGAGTAAGTAAACAATAATNAGGAGAGTAAGTGAACAATAATCAACAAGTAAACAATTCTAGAGAGAAGTTTTCCCTTTTTAGTAAGTGTTTTTGTCTTAATCTTCAGTGTACTTGTTATCAGAATTTTTTGGACTATTTATAGCCTCAAGTACAATTTCTTACCCACTGAGATTGCGACACTTGTCATCATCTCTTTGATTTCCTTCTTTCATTTGCCTAATGGGCTTTTAGAAGAGAACTTTTAAGGCCCCATGGTTTGTATTAGCTCTTTTTCATTGGCGAATAAGAGCTTGACATGTGGCAAACGTAGGATTACATACGGACCAGTCAGAAGTTGACACGTGGCAGTGTGGGGCCCACTCATGGCAGACTCATCACTGCCACGTGGCAATCCCATGCTGGCATTTTAAGGACTCGTGGTCCAATTGTGAGATGACACGTGGCCATGTAAGGTCCACTCATGGCAGACTCATCATTGCCACGTGGCAATCCCATGTCATCACTTTATAAGAAAAATAGGGACACGTGGTCCACTCAGAGGCTGACACGTGGCAGCTAACTTGTCATGCCACATCAATACTATTAATGCAACTCTTCAGATGCAACTGTTCAGTTCTGACTAATTCTTGACATGCATTAATATACTGTCTGAATAGACCTCTCTCCTGTTTAAGTAACTCTTCAATCCTTAATATCCAATGAAATGATGGTACAATGCAAAATATACAGCCTATGAGCCTAACATTAATTCAAAATACATAGTTCCAAACAAAAATCAATGCATTTATAATCCCTCTTCCCAATTTAAGTACCTTTTCAGTTTTTCCTCACTGCAAATTAATCCTCTGTTGACTGGAAATAGTAATTTTAATAATAATAATAATAATATTCAGTCCATTACATTTGGTATTTCGGATTTCAAAACTAAGTTCATGCTGTTTTTGACTTGTTATTTTAATGCAGTTTTCCTCAATTTATTTTACTAGATTTTGAGACTATATATTACTTTAATTTTTGTTTGAACCATTTCATTTTTTATAAATATAGTCTCTAAATTAGCAAATAAAAACACCACTTTAAAATTTAAATTAGTAAAAATTTAATTAGTGAGGACATTAGACATTTGATTCAAAGTTAATTATTAGCCCCCATTCCAAAACAAATGAAAAATGATTTCCTTCTATCAATAAAATTGGTCAAGCTGTAAATGCTAAATAATGAACAACCTCACAAAGGGAGGTTATTGTAAATTATATAATGATGAAATAAAATAATGGTTGGTTTCAAGTTCACAAAACAAGGTTACTGTATATAATTGTGTTGGATATGCAAGCTGTTTTTTCTCTGGTCTTTTGCTGGTGTTCTGTTCTGCAGTTTAAGTGTTGTGGTGAAGCTGGTGTTGAGGAGGTTTTGTGCTGTTCTGCTTTACTACAATTATTGTCTATGTATTTGAAAGTGACAAGATCATTGATCTTAATAATTGATATGTTTATAATTTCATTTGAAAGTTTGAAACAATCATGTCTCATTTCTAGAGTTACTTGATCAATCAGGTCAATTCTTTGTAAGTTGTGTCGTTTAATCAGTTTTGTGATACTTTAAATATAAGATGATAACTTCCTAAGTTTTTTTGTGTCTCAAGTAACTATATTTTTCCTATTTTTGAATGTATATGGGTGACTGATTAGGAACAAACTATATTTCATTTGTTTTGAAAGAACAAAACATTAACCTGTATCACTTTCTATTTGAGTTTCTCTTCAACATCGTATTGGCCAGTCTCTCATCATATTTGTATCACTCAAATAGGAAATATAGAGCGAGGAGAGAATAAATCAAATTTTGGCCTTTTTTTTTCTTCTAATATTGGTTAGTTTCTCATCATTTTTATTGATTACAATAAATTAACATTAACCTGTATCACTTTCTACAGGAAGATACTGTTGAAATAGCATCAAGAATTTGGGGTAAACATGGAAGAGTATAATGTAGATAGTCAGATTGTCTACTAGAAGGCGAGACATTATTTAGGGAAATACACCATGTTTATCATACATAATTACAATTATTTTGTTCTGGCTCATGAATGGTAAAAAGTGTGTTTAATAAACCACATGAACTGTAAAACTCATAAATTGAAATTACCAATGGAACTAATATATCAACATCTCATTTGGTGCCAACCAAAATTAATTATTAAACCATTACACATGACTGTAAGAATTTGATTTTATACCATCGAACCGCCATTTTGGGGCGAATATACTCTATCATGAACCAATATAAGAACTTCACTAATATACACAAATAACCCATTATATACAATTTAATCAATAAATACAATACTATGAATTATATAAATCTAAACATTATAATCACAAACATACATATTTTGGAGCGCCGTGCGCATTACGCACGGTGTCACAACTAGTATATATAAATCCGGGGTATTTTAAAAGGCTCTTTGCCTCTTTTTAACCATTTTTCCACTCCATGTTTTTCACAAATTAATTGGGTCTACACGAAGGTCACCAACTCTAACCATTTTTATTTTTATATTTTGGCAGCAGGAGAATAAACAAAGCAATTAAGCAAATCTCAAGTCCATTTCCTGGCTCCTTTCAAAAAAAAAAAAAAAAAACAAAAAGTCCATTATGGTTAGATTGTGACTAGATGTGTAATATTGCAAAATTGTACTCTCTTCATCTTTAATTAATTGTTACATATTGACTATATGCATTATTCATATAAGTATTTTATCTCTTTATCTTGAAAAATGTATTCATATGAAATCTTTAAATGTTTATTTAGTTGCCATGAGAATTGAATTCCTACCGACATTCAAAATACACAGACTTTTACTATGCTTATACATATCTTAATAAATGACCATAACTTATTTGATTGCCATATGATAAATTGATAATTGTAAATTTATAGGAATTTTCAATCTATAAGGGGATGGGTATTAGCCCATTTACAAATTCCCAAAGGTTTTACAATTTTCTACATTTTGAAAAGTTGAGCGTAACCAAACAACTCCCTGCATCAACAAATCATCATATTTGTGAATTCATGTAGAATTGGATAGCAAACAAACACTCATTTAATTCGTCATATCTAGTACTTCCAAATATATAATTTTATATTGTATTTATTCTGTACTTTAACTTATGATATAACTCATATAACTCTTTAAAATCCCATGTTAAAAACTGCGAAAAAACAAATGGAACAATTAATTATACAGTGAGGGAGTACTAACATAGTATAAGTATTCTTGAAAAAGTGAAAGAAATCACTTTGCTACGTAATTAGTTGTCCAAATGTCGGCTTCGTCTTCAGTGCACACCAACCAAAAGAAAATAGCAGCTTCAGGATGATACAAGCACAGTATATTAGATTACTAGAAGTGGCTAGGGAAAACTCAACCATAAAAGGAGAATATAAGAAAATTCTTCACCATTTTCTACAATCTTCCATTATGTTCATTTCTCACCCCTTTATATTGCCATTTGCCAACCAATATTACACTTCATTTCAAAAACCAAACATAACACACATATATCATCTTAATTCTGTAATTAATTAAAGAGTGGCAAGTTTAAGCCGAGGGGGCGAAAAATGGGAGAAGAAGTAATATTGTTGGATTATTGGTCAAGTCCATTTGGGATGAGGGTGAGGATTGCATTAGCTGAAAAGGGTGTTGATTATGAAGAAAGGGAAGAAAACTTAAACAACAAAAGTTCACTTCTTTTGAATATGAATCCAGTTCATAAACAAATTCCGGTTTTGATTCACAAAGGAAGACCAGTTTGTGAATCAATGATCATTGTTCAATACATTGATGAGGTTTGGAATCATAAGGCTCCATTACTTTCATCTGATCCTTATCAACGTGCTAATGCTCGGTTTTGGGCTGATTATATTGACAAGAAAGTGAGTTTCCTATTCTTTGTTTTAGTTTTTTCAATTTAAGTAAGCTCAATGCTCACAAACGTGTAATGAGCTAACTAATATATTTGGTGCAGATATACAACATAGGGAAGTTAGTGTGGGCGTCTGAAGGCCAAGTCCAGGAGGCAGCGAAGAGGGAGCTTGTAGAGTGCTTCAAATTGTTGGAAAATGAGCTTGGTGATAAACACTTCTTTGGCGGCCAAAATTTAAACATTGTTGATGTAGCTCTTATTCCTTTTTACACTTGGTTTTATGCGTTGGAGATGTGCGCCAACTTCAGCATTGTGGAAGAATGTCCACATTTAGTTGGTTGGGCTAAGATGTGCATGGAGAAAGAAAGTGTGTCGAAGTCGCTCCCTGATCAATACAAGGTTTACTCTCACCTTTTGGAGCTGAGAAAGAAGCATCTAGCTGAGCTCAAAAGCTAATATGTAAAATTCGATTTATCACGAAAGTTTATTAATATGTATAAATTTGGTTGTTTGGAGTGTTGTTGTTTTGTTTAGGTGTATATGAATGAACTTTCTTTGTTTAAGAATGTTGTTATGTTAGGCATCTTTTCCGAATAAACTGATTGATGACTACAAACTAGATGTACAAACTGTCTTTTACTATTAAGGTTTTACGAATCTGATCCCCTGGCGCGCAGGAGGTGGGGTTAAAGAGCAAGAAGAGACACCGATACACTTACAGATACACATACAGATTCATACTCAATATATAATATTGGATTCGAATATTCGATACATGGTTGTCTTGTAATTTAAGAGTAACTATCCCGTAAATTCATACCGAAGTACAAGACATTATTACACAACAGAATTGGCGCATAACCATACATCAACTTATCAAATAAACAACATTGAAAGATGAAACTATCTTTCAAACTTTCGAGTACATACATATATGTTTTCTCATAGTCCAAGATGTTCCTTTCTCAACCTTAATATAAATTCAGAAACCTTGTGCATCTCAGGGACAGACTTCTTAACAGATTCTCGTTGCTCACAGCGTTTCGCCCATGCAATGATCTTAGGACACTCTTCCTCAATACTAAAATCTCCACAAGTCTCATATGTGTGAAACCAACTGTAAAATGGAAAGAGAGCAATGTCCACAAACCCAAAACTATCACCTCCAAAGTAACATTTATCTCCTAATTCTTCCGCAAGTAATTTCAGACTTTCTATAAAGTCTGTTTTAGCTGTCTCTTTTTCAGTGCTTTCCTTTGTTCTCCACAAAATAAAACTTGATGGATAGAACTGCTTAACCACAAGACCACAATAATTATTTAAATGGATCAACTTTAATAACTACTCCGTAATACATTACCTTTTGTTAGAATTGATCACAATTTCATTAAATTGTTATAAATCCCACCGGATTTTAGACACTAGGCCCCCAAATTCTCAGATACGGCCCTGCAGTTTACTTTAGCTCTAATCACATACTTAGAAAAACTATGTTATAGTGTTATATATACAATCTACATCAAATTGTTTTATTTTTTTAGCTCTAATTACATAGTTTTAGCTCTATAACAAAGGCAATTAGGCAGGTACAAATAACACTTTATTTTTAATTAAATAATACTGTTAACTATATATATTGGGTTTGCTCTATAGCCTCTATTAGTCTGGTTTTAGCTCTATAAAATAATATCTTTTCTAGTGATGTATTGCTATATGCCATGAATTTCAACAACTCAAGTTGTACAATGACCATAGTTACTTGCTTTCTTTTTAACTTAAACAACAAAATTCTAGTTCACAAACATACAAATTATTGAAATATATTGACATACTACCTCTAGCCTCCACCACTAGTTTATTAGTTGCAACTAATTTGTGAAGAAGGTAATATACTAGTACTCTCTCTATTGTTTTTTACTTATTGCATTGGACCTAAAAAGCTTTTACATATTTTAATTTAAGAATAGCACCTAAAAAAATAAAAATAAACGGAATTGAAGGAGTATATAACTATATAAATATATACTCCGTTGTGTTTTACATATTACATAGCAAGTCGGACTAAAGTTTTAGGAAGATCATTTTCATTGTAGGACCACATGCTTAAATAATATAAGAATAGATACTTAAAAATTTTAGTTGTGTAAGTAGGAATAAAGGTAAATAATAGTGGATAAAATAACAATTATCACATGGACCAACATGCCCAAAGTAGTAATGTATTGAATTACTCATCAAGAACCAAAATCAAAAATACGACCTAAAAAAGGTGTAATTGTGATTACCTTGTTATCAACAAAATCAGCCCAAAACCTTGCTTGAGATTTCAGGTAAAGATCAGACGGCAGAAAACAACTATCACCCTTCCAAACTTGATCAATATATTCAACAATAATTAAAGACTCACAAATTGGTTTTCCATTATGAATTAGAACCGGAATTTTTTTATAAACCGGGTTCATTTCTAGTAATAATGAACTTTTTGGATCATTCACAAGATCTTCTTCTTTACAATCATAATTAGTGATACCCTTTTCAGCTAATGCTATTTTGACTCTCATGCAGTACATACTTGCCCAGTAATCTAGTAGTATTATCTCTTCATCTGCCATGGCTAAACTGAGATTTTTTTTTATTATTTTTGTTTTTTTGGACGAGTGCAATTGTGTAAGAAGTGATAAGATTGTGAGACTAATAATGAGATTTTGTTGATTAATTTAGAGACGACCACTCAAGTTATTTTATTCTTTCCTTTGACTTGAATAGGTCAATGACGGCCGGTTACGATATCGTTTACATAATAATGTCCTAATCCATATTATATACTCCCTCAGTTGCAACATTCACCTTTTCACATCTCCCAATACACAACTTATAAAATTAATATCTTAAATTTAGTATTATAAAAATTATATATTTGAAAAGTATACACCGAGACGAATCAAACAAGATTCCATATGACTATATTTTTGTTTATGTATAAAACATCAAAATGAGTCAAAGTTACACCATGAATAGTGTCAAAATTTCTAATATATTGAGTATTAAAATGCCCAAAAATGTAAGAATCAAGAATTAAATCTTTGAATTCATAGTTTTAAAGCAATTGCGCTACCAATACTCTATAAGTCATTATTATCAAAAATAACAAAAACCTTTATAAATAACTTATGTACTTAAATCTATTATTCACCAATTTTTAAAGCTCTTATCTATGTTACTCCACTCTTTTTTTATTATTTTTTCATCTTTTATTCATTTAATTCACCATCTTAATCAAATTTCATCGAATTTTTTTTCCCGATCATAATAACTATATAATGATCTGACTCGCAACATCATCCGAGCCAATAACTAGTTGCTATGAAATATTATGGTGTCTTTCATTATTCTAAAGTATAATTACTCTTTTGTAACCGCCTAATAATTTACTTTTATCTTGTAAGTCTCTTGTATAATTGTATCTTTTAACTCCTTGCAACTCTTCACACATAATAATAGCTCTTCAAGTCACTAACTTAGTTATGCAATGTATAAATATGAAGTATTGGGTTGATCATACATGATAAATGATTGAAATCGCAATCCACATATTTCGATCCATATTGTTATTCCTTTATTTTATATATAACACGTTATGTGTATGAAGCTTTAATTGGAACTATTCCAATTTATCGCACACCAATCTCATTAATGCTAGTGCTTCTTCTGGTAGTGGGTAACATCTCATTATCATCAATTAATCTCTTGTTTGTCTTGTTAGAGGGGGAGTTTACTTCCTCACTTTGATTATGGTTAAAGTTTGGGTGGGTTACATTACCACCTTGTACTGTTGTTTGTGAAACTTTGCCCTTAGGCCTTAATTAATTAAAATCGTCATGTTTGTGTTAAAAAATAATCTCAATTTGCTCTTTCTTTATTTTATTTATTATTTGATGTTTGCCCTTTTCTTTTTGCAGTGGTTATGGGTGAAGTGACAAGGTTAATACATGATGAGGTATCATGATGCATGTCGTTTGCGGATGTTATCATATTGGTGGTTGAAACTACAGAGGGGGTTAGTGCCAAATTAGAGAAATAGAGACAAAGGTTGGAGTATAGAGGGTTTAAGCTAAGTCGTAGTAAGACAGAATATATAAAATGCTGCTTTGGGACTCGGGGGGGGGGGGGA
>PYUH01003999.1:183443-276131 GCA_016808085.1 Suaeda aralocaspica | reverse complement strand
GGGGGGGGGGGGGGTAAGTGATGCGGTGGTGAGGTTGGGCGGAAAAGTCTTAAGTATGGGAGAAAAATTTAAATATCTCGGGTCAATTGTCCAAAAGAATGATGATATTGACCAATATGTGACACATAAGATTAAACATGAGTGGCTTAAATAGAGAGAAGCCACGGGAGTGTTATGTGACAAAAACATTCGGTTAAAGTTGAAGGAGAAATCCTATAGGACTGCCATAAGACCAGTGTTGCTCTACAGTACAGAAAGTTGGACTTACAAGAAAGAGCACATTCAAAAGGTAAGAGTTACAGAGATGAGGATGTTGATATGGATGTGCGGGAACACTCTAAGGGATAGAATCAAAAATGAAGTCATACACCGAAAAGTTGGATTCGTAGGCATTGCAAGCAAATTAAGGGAAAATTGCTTGCATTGGTTCAGAAATGTAAGACAGAGACCTGAGGGAGCCCCGATGTGACGAGTGGAAGGGTGGGATCATGTAGATCTTAAACGAGATAGGGGGAGACCGAAAATGACTTGGTGAGTTGGTGTAAAGGGGTTAGAAAGGATATGAAACTTTTATATTTACAAAAGAATGAGGTTTTCGATAGCAGGGGATGGAGTAGGAAAACTTATGTGGATGACCACATGAAGTGATTATATTTTGTTCGTGTAGCCGACCCCAAATTTTGGGATAAAGGCTCTAATTGATTGATTAATTGATTCGATATTTGGTAATTCTCTTTTGGATTTGGTATTACTTTGTATTTCGCAAATACTATATTCTGTGGTACCATGAAATCGCTCCTTGAATTGGTATATTCCTTCCGTTTTTTTACTTACTACATATACCCAAAAGGAAAGCTTCTTATTAGTTGTTACATACTTCTTTTAGAGTGTGGGTCCCATGGTTTATTTACCACTTTACCATTCATTTTGTTGCAAATAAATGATTTAATCACCTTTACACTTTTTAATCACCTTAAATTGCTCTCTTAATTTTTTAATTATGTGTTCCCATGATGCTATTGATGTTTCTAAATTATCGTGCAATCTTACTATGTAGCAAGTAAATAACAGCGGAGGGAGTATATTTAATAATTTATTTAATTTATATTTGTCATTTATGGTGATTCTTGTTTGAAGGCTAATAATGTGCAATTTTTTATTTTATTTTTCTCTCTATTGTTGCGTTAAAGCATATGACTTGTCATATTTATATGTTGTCGTTGGATTTTATTGATTGTCAGATGATGCTATGATCAGTTAGACTCTAGCCCAATCTTTGATCACAACATGCTATGATCACTTGCAAATATTTGTATGTTGCTATTGTATAATTCCTATAATATGTACAAGTGATTAATTTCTATTAAAACTCATAATATTCAATTTCAATATTGTTAGAATATACTCCATACTTTATATCAAATCAATCTAAAAGATACAATTATTTTTGTGCCTCTTGTTATTAGCCGCTTATTATCTAATTTGTCGATCATATGTTTCGGGCTTGTTTACTTCAGTTGAAAATAGTTGAACTGAACTGAATCGAGCTGAATAGAACATAACTGAACTAAATAAAAAGTTTTTATTATGAATTAATGATTAGCAAAGTAAAAGAAGAGCTGAACTGAACTGAACTGATTTTAAGCTGAACTGAACTGAAGTGAACTGATTTTAAGCTGAATTAAACAAGTCCTTAGTAGCTTTCATATTAAACCCGATTTGTTTCATACATGAAATGTCCATTAAAATTGTTTCCATATGGATACCATCTGACCGTCAGTGTTTTGTATGTTTATATTAGTTACAATTCTGCTTTATAATAATCTTGTTCTGAACAATTACTTGAACTTGCGGTTAGTCAAAATTTATATGTACATCTATTATATTACCTATTAGTTCCTAATTTGTAACATTGTTTTAATATAGTGAACTATGTTTCATTTTAAAACTTAAATTTGCGACTGTTATCTTTCTAAAAAGCTTTCTTTGTCAACAACTATCTAGAAGTTGTTTGTTTTTGTCAACAACTACCTAGGTTCTATTTTAATTTACACAACTACCTACATGCTTTTGTTTTTTTGTCAACCACTACCAACTAACGTTTTCCATTTAAGAAAGACGTTAGTGACTCCCTTCTCTCAGCTTTCCCTCCAATAATCCCGGACGAATTTACATCGTTACTGTAACACCCTAGATTTTACTAACTTCCTACTTCTCATTTTTCTAGAAAACATATTAAATTAATAAGAATTATATTTATTAAAACTATTAAATGTGGAAAAACCAAAGTATTACCGCCACCGTGATAACGGCTAAGACATTTATTAAAGTACTACAATGAAAGTCTTAAAACCAAAATAATTTAAAACTAAACTTCATAACAATCTCAAATTACAAATCAACTTTAAAACTTATTACACTTCGAAACCATATTAATGACCCTTAAAAACCAAACCAAAACTAATATTAAAAGTCTATAAGAAAACTGTTGTCGTAAGCTTGAAATAGCTTAAGTTCTAAGTCAAGTATGTTTAGGAGTTATCTAAATATATTAGGAATTATATTTAGGAATAATTAGTAACCTATTAGGATAAGGAGTAGGATACATTTTCTTATAAATAGATACTAGGATTTAATCATAGGTAGAGTGTGCTAATATTGTGTTTTACATATTCTTTTCTTTGAGTTTTAATTTTCCTGATTAATTTGATTCTGAGATAATAAGAGAGATATTCTTATTAAACGTGTGTGTTTATAAATCGTGAAACTCAATACGTGGTATCAGAGCCACTGGAAGATCGATGGCTGTAGAGAGTATTCTAGGAAAAACAAACATGGAAAACAAAGAAGAGGAAGACGTTGCATTCAAGGTCAAAGAAATCGGACCTTCATCCATCAAGTGTCCATTTCTCAATAACACAAACTATACAATATGGTCTATGGGTATGAAAGTAGCACTCAAGGTTCACAAAGTATGGGAAACGATCGATCCGGGAACAAAAGATGCTGATAAGAACAACATGGCCATAGCATTATTATTTCAATCCATACCCGAAGCTTTGATTCTACAGGTTGGAGACCTTGACACTTCAAGAGAAGTTTGGAATGCCACAAAAGCAAGACATGTTGGAGCCGATCGAGTAAAGGAGGCCAGACTACAAACCCTAATGGCCGAATTTGATAGATTGAAGATGAAAGATACAGATAAGATTGATGACTTTGTTGGCAAGATATCAGAGATTTCCTCAAAATCTGCTGCCTTAGGGGAAAACATTGAGGAACCAAAATTGGTGAAGAAATTCCTTAAGAGCTTACCAAGAAAAAGATACATACACACTGTTGCATCCCTCGAGCAAGTTCTTGACCTTAAAACCACAACCTTTGAGGATATTGTGGGGAGACTTAAAGCCTATGAAGAACGAATCAGTGAAGAAGTAGAAGATAAAACTGAAGATAGTGATCAAGGAAAACTCATGTATACTAATACAGAAACGCGACAATATCCTCAAGATAACTATGAAGGTAATAGAGGAAGAGGACGAGGAGGTCGCTTCCAATGGAGAGGACGAGGCCGTGGACGTTCTATGAATTATCAAAGACAAAACAAAGATAATATAACCTGCTACCGTTATGATCAAAAGGGTCATTATGGTTCTGAATGCCCTGACAGGTTACTTAAACTCCAAGAAGCGACGGAGAAAAAAGATGAAGATACACAAGAAGCTAACAAACTAATGATGCACGAGGTGGTGTATCTTAACGAAAAAAGGGTACATACACGCAAGCTTAAAGGAGAATTAGACACAAAGGATATATGGTACCTTGATAATGGGGCAAGTAATCATATGTGTGGAAATCGTGCATTCTTTTTGACTCTTGATGAAACAATCGCGGGTAAAGTACGTTTTGGAGAAGATTCCCGTATTGATATAAAAGGAAAAGGCTCTATTCGATTTCTGTTTAATGATGGTGAGAAGAAAATCTTGAGTGATATATATTACATACCAGAACTAAAAAGCAACATTATAAGTCTTGGCCAAGCAACAGAAGCAGGGTGTGAAGTAAATATGAAAGAAGATCAACTAATTCTCTATAATCGATCAGGTCAACTACTGGTGAAAACCACTTGATCAAAGAATCGTTTGTATAAGGTTGTATTGGAGGTAGAAAGCATTAAGTGTCTACAGATGACAGCATCAACCGAGTCTTTCAAGTGGCACGCACGATTAGGCCATACCAACATAGAAACAATGAAGCTGATGATCAACAAGGAACTAGCAGTTGGTATACCAACAATTGACATAGAAACCGAAACATAAGAGTCATGCCTACATGGGAAGCAAACAAGACAACCCTTTCCCAAAGCCACCACATATCGAGCTACTCAATCTCTTGAAATTGTTCATAGAGACCTATGCGGTCCCATCACTCCAAGCACACCATCTCATAAAAGGTACATATTTGTACTTATTGATGACTACTCACGTTACATGTGGACTATTCTACTAAAGGAGAAGAGTGAAGCTCTCGAAAAATTCAAGGCATTCAATATGAGTGCTGAGCAAGAAACAAGGACTACGATTAGAACCCTACGGACTGACAGGGGAGGAGAATTCACATCTCATGAGTTTCAAAATTACTATGACAAATATGGAATCAAAAGACATTTGACTGCCCCCTATTCGCCTCAACAAAACGGGGTAGTCGAAAGACGCAATTGGACACTTTTGGAGATGACTAGGTGTATCTTAACATAAAGATTTACCAAATTATTTATGGGGAGAAGCTGTGAGACATGCTACATACTTAATCAATAGAATTGCAACAAGATCTGTGGTTGCACAAACTCCCTATGAGGTGCTTAAGGGGAAGAAACTGAACCTTGGCCATCTTAGAATATTTGGGTGCATTGGGTATACCAGGACAGAAGTGATAGGAAGGAAGAAATTGGATGATAGATCAAAGAAACTGGTACACTTAGGGACATAACCGGGCATAAAGGTGTATCGCCTTTTTGACCCTTCAACACTTACGGTTGGAATTGGAACAAAATCGAAGGAAGAGCAAGTACAACCTCTGGAACGTTCATTATCCATTTTGGGGAGTTTGGTAATAGAGGTATAAGAGAGGATGAAAATATGGTCGAAGCCGAAGAGGTTGATCGTAATGAAGGAGTGGACTCCAACTCTCGAGATGTGAGTGATAATGAAGACAACTCAGAAAAAGAACTTGGCTCTGAAGCAGGAAATCCCGATAGTGAAATCAGTGAAGATATGGCTGATAATCAGGCTCCTCTGAGAAGGTCCACAAGGATAAGATTAAAACCGGCATATTTGAATGATTATGCTTGTCTTACGGAAACTGAAAGTGAACGCCTTTTGATCCTATCTAATGAAGAACCATGGGATTTCAGTGAAGTAAAAGGTAGTAGGCATTGGGTAAAGGCGTGTGAAGATGAGATTTCATCAATAACCAAGAACAAAACATGGAGCCTGGTTAGTTTACCAACTGGAGCCAAGGCAATTGGATTGAAATGGGTTTTCAAGATAAAGCGTAATCCTGATAATAGTATCAACAAATACAAAGCAAGATTAGTTGCAAAAGGATACGTACAAAGATTTGGAGTTGACTTTAAAGAAGTGTTTGCCCCGGTAGCACGCATTGAGGCAATTAGGTTTATTATTGCTTTAGCCGCCATGAATGGTTGGGAGATACATCACCTGGATGTAAAAATCGCATTTCTTCATGGAGACTTGAAGGAAGTAGTGTATGTGACCCAACCGGGGGGATTCGAGATCAAAGGTAGTGAGAATAAAGTGTACAAATTGAACAAAGCACTTTACGGATTAAAACAGGCACCTAGGGCATGGAATGAGAAGTTAAACAAAAGTATTAAGGAGTTAGGCTTTAACAAATGCTCTAAGGAACCATCACTTTATGTAAAGAAGGAGAGAGAGCATCTTTTGATTGTGGCAGTATATGTGGATGACCTATTGGTAACAGGTTCAAGTCTTGATGTAATACTTGAGTTTAAGAAGGAGATGGCAGCAAAGTTTGAAATGAGTGATCTTGGGAAGTTAACGTATTATCTTGGCATTGAGGTGATTCAATACAAGGATGGTATAATACTAAAGCAAGAGATCAGGTATGCATCTAAAATTATGGAAGAAACTGGACTGAGTAATTGTAATGCTTGTCAAGTACCAATGGAGCAAAATTTAAAACTGTCTAAGGGACTTGAGGAACGATGTATTAGTGAAAAGGACTACAGGAAAAGCATTGGGTGTCTTCGATATCTCCTCCACACAAGACCTGAGCTGTCCTTTAGCGTTGGCGTTTTTAGTCGATACATGCAAGAACCAAAGGAATCACACGGAGCAGCCTTGAAACAAGTTTTAAGGTACTTACGAGGAACTCTATCGTATGGACTTTTCTTTAAACGGACCAATGGAAATGATACGAGAATAGTAGGGTATAGTGATAGCAGCCACAATGTTGATAGTGATGATGGAAAGAGCCCAACTGGACATGTTCTCTATTTGAATGAGTGTCCTATTACATGGTGTTCACAAAAGCAAGAAACAGTAGCTCTCTCCTCATGTGAAGTGATGAGGCTATCGCACACCTATCAAAAATAAACCAAACGACACTAACTAATGTAGCTAGGGAAGTAAGGATCGAATCCTCAGGGAAGCAATTGAACTCTATTAGTTCTAAAAAGCTTAAACCGTACAAAGGGCCTTGGTTGAGAAATCTTGACTAACTAACTGACTACTAATTAACTACTAATTAATTACGGGAAATGACGAAGATTAAAACCAATAAATTAAGCCTAGGGTCATTCGGGTCACCAAGAACAACTAATGGATTCAATAAGAAAGACGTTCAATCTCACAATTATCATCAAATTAGGGCTCACTAATTCTCTCGAATTTAGACTCCCTCGAAACTCATCTAGCGGCTCTCGCTCATGCCTAGACTAATTCCGCCTATTATTCAGTGGTCTTATTGTGGTATTTTTACCTCTCGGCATCAAATTCAACAATTACCAAAATTACAACTAAATCTGCGCACAATTCAATTGTAAACGAAAAACCCAATAATAGGAAATTGACTACTGATTGTGGAATTGAAACAACCTAATTTAGTTAGTCCATTAATTAATCAAGGTTTCCCTAACCCTAGAAAAACGACTACTCACTCATGATTATGAAAATTAAAGCAAGAATAATTGTAAAATTCATAGTTGAATTCATGAAGTAATTGACCAATAAACTAATTAACATCAACAATTAACTAAATTAATTAGAATAAAGAGACTAAAAAGCATAAATTAAATTACAATAAAGAAGAAAAGTAAAAGAATTACCAAATTGAAGAACAAATTGAAGACTTGAATTGAATTGAAATTTTATTGTCAAGAACAAAAACCCTAATTCCCAAATTAATTTGAGAGAGAAAAAGTGCTTAATAATAAAACCTAAGAGAGTAATTCTAAATTATGAAAAGCATAAGTTCTTTTGCCTAGAAAGTCGTGCCTATTGTACCCAAAGTTGGGCTTACAAAGCCTAACTACGAAGAAAATAAAAGAGAAATAAAAATTCCGGAAAACTGGCTGATGCGGGCGCATAGGAGATTTATGCGCCCGCATCAACCTCCCAGAACGCCTCCTTGTTTGCTTTTCTCCTTAAATGCGGGAGCATAGGGGATTGTGCGCCGCATAGGATCTCAAAGCTCATTTTTTTCCTCCCGGAAAACTTTTGGCACGCACTTCCATGCATCTTCATTTTTATTCCGTCCAAGCTTTCCGGCTTCGTTCCGAGCCTCGGTTTCCGTGCCTGAAATTACAAAACATACCAAAACCGAGCATAACAACCGCAAATGATAAAAATCAAACTAAAAAGCTCTAAAATTGCCGGAAATCAATCAAACTTGGCGAGACACTTCAAATTAGCTAAAGAACATCAAATGAGCTAAAATAAAGCCAGAATAACAACCACTAGGCATAAAATTGACTCGAAACAGGGGGAAAAACACCATAAAAACCGCACATATCAAATTCCCCCAAGCCAGGCCTTTGCTCGTCCCGAGAAAAGATAACGAAATGACTTTCACCCCATAAAAACATATGCATCACAACTCAAGGATCCTTCCGAGTTTACTAAGATCAAAGCAAGTCAAATGCTACACATTCCTAAGCAAAAGTCAAACAAAGCCAACCAAGCAAGTTTAATGAATCGATGACTAGAATAGCTCACGGGTTGTCACTCCACACAATTGAGCATCTAATAATGTAGCTCACCCTCACCACCCAACCATAAGAAGCAAATGCAGTAAACGTGTTGAATGCAAGTTTTGAGGAGCCCAAATCCACCTCACACCCTCATGCAAGTGTTTAAAGTTGTACAGTCAATCCTAAAGTCGACTCGAAATGCAATTAATACTCTACGACCTTGCCAAAAGACTCTTCCACAATCAACCAAAGCATGCACATGAAGATCAAAGAGGACTTTATAAGCTTGTAACGTAAGGCTAGGGTGAAGGGTGAGATAAATTTGGGATAATGTGACTGAAAATGCGGGGTATACGCATATAAAACATCGGAGACTCACCAACACATCATACAATAATATCAATATCTCCCATCATCCAATTCCAACCGAATCAAACCAAACTTTTCAATTTTCATTCACTTCACACCTTTATTTTCATTCAAAGTACAAATATAAACCAAATTCAAGCTTTTCATTCATCTACTTCAATTTCAACTTGTTTTTCTCTTTTTTTTTTTTATTCCTTTTTTTTCCTTTTTTTTTCTTTCAATTTCATTGCTATTTTTTTTTTCATTTTAGTTTCACGACTCTTAATAGTTAGCCATTAAGACCAAACTATCACACGTACATGACTGGACTCCAAATCACATTTAGAAACCAACACATTGTGTTTTGAAACACAATTCCAGCCATTGGTACGCAGAGCCTTAATGTGAAACTTATAGAACCCCCTGTACATCAAAAATTCACAATTTTACCAAATCCTCCAAATACACCATCACAACAGTCAACAACCACAATAAACCACAATGAAACTCCCCCAAGCCAAGCTTGGGCATACAATATGTCATCAAACACCGAGGCCAAAAAGGGTTGTAATGCGGTTAATTTTTGTGAGGGATATAGGCTTAAGAAAACACAGGATCAAGGGAAAAAATGTTCAGCATGAAAATCCTAATAATGTATCTGAAGGCTCTAACACAATTGAATGCCTCTTATCATGCGCAACATGCAACAAAACCTCAATTAAAAGTTACTAAACTCCAAAGGCAAACCCAAGATCATAAATGCACCAGAAACTAAGCACACATGAAAAGAATACAATTTAATGTAGCCTATAAGATTAGAAGTGGCTCAAATCCTCCTGCTAACACAGTTCAAGTCCAAGACCCAAACAAGGTTAGACAGAGTTGACAAATGCAAGGAATGCTAGCAATTTAAGACTAAGTCATGTCCGGCAAATCACATAAGTAAACTCATCCAAATACAAGAATCATGAAGTTTCAAAAAAAATTAAGTAAATGGGTACATAAAAAGTCAAATCAACGAAAAACCGGGACGAGCAGCTAGCCAATCACAATAAGAATTCTCTTTTTTTAAAGCTGACTACATTAAACTAGGAAAGCAATACAATTTTTTTGGTTACATGTAAACTCCCGGCCTTAAGGGACGGTACAAACCATGTAACGGTCCTACAAAAGCAGTAAAAACTACACTAGAAAGCAGAAAAAAAAACTAAGGCTAAACAGCTATCCCCAAAACATACAAGTACAAGCAAAAGGAGAACGGAGTTTAGGAACATCTAACCCAATGTAAATCAACCAAAATCGTAAATCCAATATCAGAAGTCCTAGTCCTGCTCCGAATGTCATATCTGCAGGGGAAAAAAGAGACCAAAACAAAGTCCAAAAAAAGAAAAATAAAAGAAAATAAAAAAAACAAACTGTTTACAACTAATTACAACCTAAACAAGAGTAACTAATCACCCCCCCCAAGCCAAACATTGTCCCGTCCCGGGATACATAATCAATAAAAACGGGGAGGGGAATAGGAGCTGCAGACCGTCCTACTGCTGCCCGGGCCCGCCATAGGGTGGAAACTGGGAGTAGTAGTGGTGGAGTGGGTAGGAGGTGGGGTCCACATTGGGGTCGTACTGGGGTGGCCAGTTAGGGTGGTTGGGAAATGGTTGCACGTGGCCCTGGTCGACATGGTGCATGTGCTCTCTCCATTGGACCCGTTACTGGGGTTACTGGGTTACTGGGGTTCCGTACAATAACCCTGAAGTGGAAGGTGGAAAGGAACTCCAGAGTGAGTTCCCGGTATGTAGGTGGGGCCATTGGTTCACCATCAGGTCCTGGCATGGTAACTCCAAGCCATGCACCCCAGCCGATGTTATCCGCCATCTAGACCACTTGGTCAGTGATCCCCATCTCATCGCAGGTGCTACGGTCAAAGAATCTGGTGGAGCGGATGGGCCGCTTTTGCAGTCTCTCGAACCGGGCTTGTTGTTGGCGACGGTTTGGTGGTGCGGGGTCTCCCGAACTGGAGCCTGCAGGTTGTTTGCCCCTAGAAGCCGAGGTAGAAGACTCGGTCCTCTGTGATTTCCTTGAAGTTCTTTGAGAGCTCATGGTTCCTGAAAATCGAAAATCGATGCATTAGAACCATAGTGAAAATCGTGACAAAACACATAACATAACAAGCTCATGCAGTGAAAAAAAATTCTTTAATTAGACAAATTGAGCGGAAATTTCGGCATGACTCGTCTATTTTATCAGTCTAGCCAAAAGCCGCGAGGCTACCAACAGTCACCAAAAACAATGTTTTTCAACACAAATCCAAGATTTCCACACATTTCCAAGGCTTTCAACATAAGTTCAATAGAAACACCAATCTCATGAAACCGAAAGTGCAACTATTACCGACATTTTAAACCTCAATTACTAATTCAAAGCATCATATTTCACCAAGTAACAACTATACTCATGGGAAGGAAATATAATCAAACTTCCATGGCATTATCAACACAAATTAAGGCAAAAATTTGGCAAGTCAAGACTACAATATCATCATCTTAAGAAACCAAAGCATTGTTCACAATCTTAAAATAGGAGCATGAATTTTACTAAGTTATAAACTTGAGATTGAAATTTAATAACAACTAAACAAGCAATTATTAACATCACACAAGCATAAAACTCAAGAAAAACATACTACAAATTCGTAACTACGAAACCCTATAGTGTGAACGCCATGAAAAATCAAGAAAACTTGTTAAAACTTACTCAAAGTTAGATTTATACCTTAATAGATGAAGATGAATTGGAAGCAAAGTAGAAAAAACCCCCCAAAGAGTCCAAAATTAATCAAAAACACCCCAAATTTCAGATTTTCGCGCGCCTCTATTAGCCCCAAATTGCAGATTTTTTTTCGAAAATTGATTGAGGGGTTTTGTTGAGGGAGATGAGAGGATGCTTGTGTTAAAATTTGAGTTGATTTGGAGAAAGATTGAGTGAGATAAGAGAGAAATAAATTTTTGAGCGTGAGATTTTAATGGAGGTTGAGGAAGATGAGGGAGATAAGGTGAGGTGAGAAGTGAGGGAATTAAAAGATAAAAGGGATAAAAGAGAGTAAAATAAATAAAATAAATAAAATAAATAAATAAATAAATTCGGGCCGAGATGCGCCCGCATAAAGGATTTATGCGCCCGCATCTCGTGTGGGTTTTAAATCTCTGGGGCTTCTGGGGGTCTGATGCGCCCGCATAAAATCCTTATGCGCCCGCATCAACCCCTGCTGTAAAATCCTTGGGTGTTCTGTAGGTAAGATGCGCCCGCATAAATATGTTATGCGCCCGCATCTTGCCTTTTCAAAAACTTTTATGGGGTTCTGGGGGTCAGATGCGCCCGCATAAGTTTCTTATGCGCCCGCATCGACCCCATTTCATTCAATTTTTGCTTCCTTCCTTCCTCTAAAATTTTCTTTTCACTCACCTTGACCCTTACTTAGATTTTTTTTAACTACGGAGTGCAACCGAAAACCTCTAGTTACTCAATTACACCTAAAAGCACACAAAAACACAAGAACACAACTAACTAAAAATTACGAAAACAAACTAAAACACACCAAAAGCACACAAAAAGAGTTAAAAAGGGATAGAAAGCTCGGGTTGCCTCCCGAGAAGCGCTTGTTTAGGGTCATTAGCTTGACCGTAGCTCCGGAGTGATCAGTGTGAATCGGGATTGTAGAATTGCACCTCTTCTACTAATCCAACCGCATCACCTTCATAATAGAGCTTCAATCGTTGTCCGTTGAACTTGAACTTTTCACCTTTATCATTTTGGACTTCAACGAACCCGAATTTGCTCACCATAGTAACTGAAAAAGGACCGCTCCACCTGGACTTCAGTTTTCCAGGAAACAATCTGAGACGGGAGTTAAATAGGAGTACCCTGTCACCAACTTGAAATTCCCTCCTCCGGATTCTTTTGTCATGCCACCTCTTACTCTTTTCTTTATATATTCTTGCACTATCGTATGCAGCTAAACGGAATTCATCGAGCTCATTCAGTTGAAGAAGTCGCTTTTCTCCCGCAAGCTTGGCATCCATATTCAATTCCTTTACTGCCCAGTATGCTTTATATTCTAATTCAACCGGAAGGTGACACGCTTTACCATAAACTAACCGAAACGGTGAGGTGCCAATTGGGGTTTTGAAAGCCGTCATATACGCCCATAGAGCATCATAGAGCTTGTTAGTCCAATCCTTTCTCGATTTTGCAACTGTCTTCTCGAGGATGGACTTGATCTCGCGATTGGAAACCTCAACTTGGCCGCTCGTCTGTGGGTGATATGCTAGTCCTGTTCTGTGGTAAACACCGTACTTTTCCAGCAGCTTATCTAACCTTTTCTCATGGAAATGCTTCCCCCCATCACTGATGACAGCTCTAGGGACTCCGAACCTAGGAAAAATGACCTGCTTAAACAACCGCAAAACCGTATTAGAATCACAATGGGGGGTAGCAAGAGCTTCCACCCATTTAGAAACATAATCCACAGCAACTAATATGAAACGATTACCATTCGAGGATGGAAATGGGCCCATGTAATCAATGCCCCAAACATCAAAAATTTCAACTTCCAATATAGCTGTTTGGGGCATTTCGTGCCTTTGTGAAATATTACCTGTTCGTTGGCATGAATCACAAGACATAATAAAAGCTCGAGCATCCTGTAGGATGGTAGGCCAATAAAAACCTGATTCAAGAACCTTAAACATCGTCTTAGAAGGTCCGGCATGACCTCCATATGGTGATGTATGGCAGTGGTGGAGTACACCATAGACTTCCCATTCCGGAACACATTTCCTGTATAAACCATCTGCACACTCACGAAACAAGTTAGGGTCATCCCAAAAGTATCGCTTAACATCATGCAAAAACTTCTTTTTCTGCTGATAAGTCAAATCGGAAGGTAAGACACCTCCTACAACATAGTTAGCAAAATCAGCAAACCAAGGGGAATTAACACAAACTGCAAACAGATGTTCATCAGGGAAGGAATCATCAATGGGGGTAGAGATCTCCCCATCATCATACCGTATCCTCGATAAGTGATCAGCTACCACATTCTCTGCTCCTTTCTTATCACGAATTTCAAGATCAAACTCTTGAAGCAACAGAATCCACCGAATAAGCCTTGGTTTGGCTTCCTTCTTTCCAAGCAGGTATTTAAGAGCTGCATGGTCAGTGTAAACAATAACTTTCGAACCTACAAGATAAGCACGAAATTTATCTAAGGCATAAACTATAGCAAGCAGCTCCTTTTCCGTGGTGGCATAATTAACCTGAGCTTCATCTAAGGTCTTACTAGCATAATAAATAGCGTGCAAGACTTTATCTTTCCTTTGACCTAAAACCGCACCAACTGCAAAATCACTAGCATCACACATTATTTCGAAAGGTAAATTCCAATCGGGGGACTGTATAATGGGTGCAGAAATTAGTGCATTTTTGATCATATTAAAGGACTCAAGACACTCGTCAGTGAATTTAAATTCAGCATCTTTTAGCAGCAATTGGGTTAGTGGTTTCGCAATTTTAGAGAAATCCTTAATAAACCTGCGATAAAAACCAGCATGACCCAAAAAACTTCTTACCCCTTTTACATTCACTGGAGGTGGCAGTTGCTCAATTACCTGTATTTTTGCCTTATCCACCTCAATGCCACGTTCGGAGACCAAATGTCCCAAAACTACTCCTTCATTGACCATGAAATGACACTTTTCCCAATTTAAAACCAGATTCACCTGTTCACATCTTTCGAGAACTTTAGTCAAGTTAGTCAAACATGAATCAAAATCAGAGCCGTAAACACTAAAATCATCCATGAAGACTTCCATAATAGACTCTATGAACTCAGAAAAAATGCTCATCATACAACGTTGAAAAGTAGCTGGTGCATTACATAAACCAAAAGGCATTCTACGATAAGCAAAAGTACCATAGGGACATGTAAAGGTCGTTTTCTCCCTATCATCAGGATGGATGGGGATCTGAAAGAAACCCGAATATCCATCAAGATAACAGAAATACTTATTCTTAGCTAATCTTTCCAACATTTGATCGATAAAAGGAAGGGGGAAATGGTCTTTTTTAGTTGCAACGTTCAATTTCCGGTAATCAATACACATCCTCCATCCTGTGACAACTCTAGTAGGGATTAGTTCATTTTTTTCATTACGAACAACAGTTGTCCCTCCTTTCTTAGGGACTACCTGTACGGGACTTACCCACTGGGAATCAGGCACGGAGTAAATAATACCTGCATCTAGAAGTTTAAGGACTTCCTTCTTCACTACCTCCTGCATGTTAGGATTCAAACGACGTTGACCCTGTATACATGGTTTATGCCCTTCCTCTAAATGAATTCTATGCATACAAAAATCAGGACTAATACCAGTCAAATCATCAATAGTATAACCAATAGCCTTTTTATGAGACTTAAGCACAGACAAAAGTTTATTTAATTGATTATCGGTAAGGGAAGCACTGACAATAACTGGGTACAACTCCTTATCATCTAGGAAAGCATATTTCAAATTAGAGGGGAGGGGTTTCATCTCAGGTTGGGTTACCTCTTTAACAGAACAAACCTCTTGTGGTAACTCAATAAATTTCCGGCTCTCCACCGGATTTAATTCCTCACCAGTGAGATCCTGGACCAATTCATCGGCATCAATTGTACCTTCACCTGCACCAACATCAAGGCAAACAACGGCCTCCAGAAGATCCTTTGTAGTGGATCGAGGCATATCATCATTAACAATTTCATCAATGACATCAATAACATAACATGACTGTTCCATCATAGGACTCTTAAGAGCAGCATTAAGATTAAAGGTAACTTTATCATCCCCTACAGAAAGAGTCAAACTACCATTTTTGACATCAATAACAGCACCTGCAGTGTGTAAGAAAGGTCTACCAAGTATAATTGGGATATGAGCATCCTCATCCATATCTAACACAACAAAATCAACAGGAATAAAAAATTTCCCGACTCTCACCGGGACATCCTCTAAAATACCTTTAGGGTATTTCACTGTCCTATCTGCCATCTGCAAGGTGATGTTAGTAACCTTTAAAGCACCCATATCAAGTTTTTTACAAATAGATAAAGGCATGACACTAACACTAGCCCCTAAATCACATAAAGCTTTATCAATGAACAGTGGGCCAATATTACAAGGGATAGAAAAACTTCCCGGGTCCTTTAGTTTCGGTGGTGACTTGTTTTGCAATATGGCACTGCATTCCTCCGTAAGTGCTACGGTCTCCACCACATTCAACTCACGTTTCCTGCTTAAAATATCTTTCAAAAATTTAGTATAAGTAGGAATTTGAGTGATCAAATCAGTAAATGGAACAGTAACCTGCAAATTCTTTACAATATCTAAAAATTTACTGAAATGATTATCATTCTTACTTCTGGTTACCCTGTTCGGAAAGGGTAACCTAACCTGTGACCTCGGGATCGTATCAATCGACGTGTCATCTACCTTCTTCTTAGGTGCTTCGGCCTCCTTAGCTGGAACTGTCTCCAAATCTTCAATCACCACATCACTGGTCTTTTCAGCTCCACCTGCAACATCAGAATTAACATCATCAGTAGGCATTTCCGGGCCCTCATAAGCAGTTCCACTCCTCAAAGTGATGGCATTGACATGGTCCCTCGGGGGGTTCTGTGATGCCTGTGATACTGGAGGTGTAGGTTGTGATGGAAGGTGGCCTGGTTGCCTTTGAGCAGTGGATTGTGCAATCTGAGCTATCTGAGTCTCCAGGTGCTTGTTGTGAGCCTGCATTGCCTCCATATTTTTCTGCATTTGCAACATCATATTTTTTAACTCTGAGATTTCTCCACTAGGTTGAACTGGCATTGGTGGTGCTGATAGTGGTGGCCTACTGAAACCTGGTGGGTGTGGTGGTACATATCTCTGCATCTGCTGGGGTGCCTGCTGAGGTGGCATAGCTTGCTGAGGATTCTGTACATTGCTATTGTTCTTGTAGGAAAAGTATGGGTGATCCTTCCAGCCCGGATTGTATGTATTAGAATATGGATTGTTCTTATAGGCTTGAAAGGCACACACTTGCTCTACTGAACTGGTACATGACTGGGAACTATGACCAAATGAACCACAGGAATCACAGAAAGGATCAGTACATCCCGAAAGTGCAGCTACAGGTGATGGTGGAGGAGCTGTAGTACCAATCTTATCAAGCTTCTGACTTATGGCATTGATCTGTGCAGCTAGACTCTCATACTTATCATCAACTACATGTTTTCCACCCTTCTTAGAATGCCCTCTAAGGTTACCAAACTGTGAATTATGGGTGGCTATTTCATCAATCAGTTCATATGCAGCATTAACCTCCTGGTTCATAAATCGACCATTAGCAGCAGAATCTAATAAAGCTCTACTCTCATTACCCAAACCATTGTAGAATGACTGAACCAGAAACCATTTCTCAAGCCCATGATGAGGACACATTCTCAACAACTCCTTAAACCGTTCCCAAGCATCATAAAGTGACTCATCTGTCTCCTGATTAAAGTTAGTAATTTGACTCCTCAATAAAGCTGTTCTCTGTGGTGGATAGTACTTCCTCTGAAAAGCAAGAGCCAAATCCTCCCAACAATTAATTGTGGCCATATTAAGATCATTTAACCAGGTTCTAGCCTTGTCTTTCAACGAAAATGGGAACATTCTCCTCCTAATGTAATCCTTAGAAACGTTCATTTGCTTGATAGTATCACAGTATTGAAGGAAATTTTGTAAGTGTAAATTCGGATCCTCCTTCAATGTCCCTGAAAACTGATTTCGTTCAACCATATTCACAAGAGCCGGTTTCAATTCAAAATTAGCAGCATCGGTATCAGGTACTGAATAACCTCCAGCCATAGACTCCGTACTAGGCAAGGAATAGTCTCTCAATGAACGGGCCGCAGGTGGCGGTGGTGGAGGTGGTGGTCCTCTACCCTGTCCTTCTCCTTCGGCAGCCATTTCGACCTCTAAATAACCTTCAAACAACGGGTTGAAAGTGAACTCGAAAAACTGAGACAAATCAGAAACAGTTTCCTCCACGGATCGGGGAAGAAAAATTCGGCGTCTACTACGTCTCAACCGCTTCAAAAATACTCGCTCGGGCTCAGGGAAAATGAAAGTGTCAGGCTCGTGGTCGGTTTGCATAAACCTATAAACCTGCACAATATGTAACTCCGAGCAAGGATGAGAAACTGCCTCAAAGAACCAAAAAGTTCTTTGAGACTAAGAAAAATAAAAAGAAAAACAGTATAAACCCGACTAATAGAATTAAAAATTGCCTCCCCGGCAACGGCGCCAAAATTTGATGAGGCTATCGCACACCTATCAAAAGTAAACCAAACCACTCTAACTAATATAGCTAGGGAAGTAGGGATCGAATCCACAGGGAAGCAATTAAACCTATTAGTTCTAAAAAGTCTAAACTGTGTAAAGGGCCTTTGAATGTCGAATTAAGACTCAAACGCTAACTAAAACTAGAACTAAGTTGATTAAGGGAATAAATCTATGACTAAGTCTAGGACATCGGTTCACCATAGATTAACAAATGAATTGCACACAATTAATTAATTAGATTATCAATTTCCTTGAATTAAGGTCCACTAATTCTCTCGAATCTAGTCCCCTTCAAAACTCCTCTAATGGCTCTCGCTCACTTAGACTCGTTTTGCCTATTGTCCTTATGATCTAATTGTGGTAATCTTACCTCTCGGCATCGATTTCAACAATATCAAACTAACAATTAAACCTGGCCAGTATTTAACTGAAAGCAATAAAAATTGACAACAGGAATTCCAGTACATTAACAACCAATCAACAATTAAGAACAAGCATCAAAATCAATCCATGGATCCCCTAGTCCTAGAAAAGGAACTACTCACGCATAATAGAAACTAAAGGAACTAATTTAATCATAAGAACTGGAACTGAAAACATGACTTCAACAATTAAACTAATTAACAAGAACAAAAATAACTCAAAAGCAAGAACTAAAACAAAAACAAGATCTAAAATTAAAATACTACTAACAATTAAAACTAAGGAAAATAATTAAACTAATAAAAACAAGAGAAGAAAATAAAGAAGAACCTGAAATTGCAATTGTATTGAATGAATGATTGAGTTTTGACAAAAGTAAGTTCTAGAGAGAAACTGAATGAAAAATCCTAATGAGAGAAAATAATTTCTAATCTAGTCTCTAATGTCTAATGTAATGTGTTGAAAAAACCTAACACAAACACTATTTATATAAAAAGTACAATGCTCGGGTCAAAAGGAGTGAAAAACGGGCTCCGGACAATCCGCCCGACCAATCGGGCAAAATCCGCCCGATCGGGCTCACAAAGCGAGTGATTTTGGCCTTGGAAGCAATCCGCCCGACTGCCCGGGCGAAATCCGCCCGATCGGGCGCGATCAGTGTTTTCGCCCCTATCTCCTTGAAAATGCTAAGTAAATTCCGCCCGACTGCCCGGGCGAAATCCGCCCGACTAGCCGGGCGAAATGACTTTTTCGCCTAAATCAAGTTGGCACGTCTTCTAGTTACTCCAGGCTTCATCATAGCTTCCTGATTACTTCAATTCTAACCCATGGCTTCTAGCATCTAGTTGTAACTCATATGATTGCCTCGGAATCAATGCAAAAACACCGAAATCCTGCAAAAAGTCACTAACAAGCACAAACAACTCCATACAACCAAATGTTAGCCAAAATAGCTCCGAAGAGCATAGGTTAGAGTCAAAATAAACCAGAAAAGGGGGTAAAATATAAGCATAAAATACACTTATCAAACTCCCCCAAGCCAAACCCTTGCTTGTCCTCAAGCAACAACTAGACCGAACAATGACTTCACCCCAAAACTTTTGAAAATACAACCAATTCAAGCAATTCCGAGCATGTAAGTTCCTATACCAACATATCAAAATCCCTTGACCGCAATCCACTTAAATCAAAATCAATAAGCCAACCATGTAAGAAATAGAAGTCGATGACTAGAGTAGCTCACTCGGTGTCACTCCACACATAAAATTGAGCATAAACAATGAAGCTCACCCTTAATCCCAAATAAGAATGCAAGTGCAATAAGTGTTTAAATGCAAATTTTGAGAACCCAAACCCACATCTCACACCTCATGCAAGTGTTTAAGGGTAGTCACTCAATCCTAGTGTGAAAGTCGACTCGAAATGCAAGTAATACTCACTAGCTTTGGCAATTGACTCACTTCACAAGAACTAAAAATATGTACATGCCGATCAAAAAGGTCTTTTTAAGCTTGTAACGTGGCTAGGGTGACGGGTAGGATAGAATTTGGGATAATGTGGCGGTAAATGCGGGCTATATGCATGTAACAATAAAAAAAATCCAACATCAACTCCAACATCAAACCATTTCACATGGGATCACATCACACCATTAAAACTTACATTTCAACTTGCTCCAAATATCACAAGCTTTTCTTCTTCAACATCTTTAAATTCTTTTTTTCTTTTCTTTTTTTTTTCATTTTTTCTTTCATTTCATTTTTTTTTTCATTTCTTCTTCTTTTTTTTCCTTTTCAACTTTCAAGATTTTTTTCAATTTAGGCTCACGACTCTTAATGACATGTCAAGGACAAAATCATCACACATACATAACTAGGCCAATAAAAGATAAAACATTTTAATTCTTCATTAAACTAGCCTAGACATTGGTATGCAGAGCCTTAATGTGAGACCTATTATCAAACTTTAACCACAACCTTTTCACAATTTTTCAATCCTCCAAAACCTCCAACAAATGCAAAACAACAACAAAACAACTCTCCTACTCCCCCAAGCCAAGCTTGGGCATATATCAAAATGATTAGAACAAGGCCAAATAAGGTTGTAATGTGGCTAAAATGCAAATGAAGGGTAAAAAGCTCAAAACAAGGATCAAGGGAAAATTTGTGAATGAATGCCTAAAATCTGAAAGCTCCTAGAAAATGAATGCCTTTTATCATTCGCGACATGTAACATACCAAAGCCAAGCTACTAGAGTTAAAAGCCAAAACATGGATCATATATGCACCAGGAACTAAGCACACATGAAAAGAAATAAGCATAGAAATAATGTATGCGGCTCAAATCCTCCCGTTAACACAGTTCAAGCCCCTACTCTACACATGGCTATAATGGCAAGATTAGAAATTATTTCAAGCTAAGTCAAGTTCAAGTCCAAGTTGGCAATTCCCTAAACATAACTCATCACATGCCCAAATCGATCGAAAACATTTTTAAATAAAATGCGGGGCACAGGGAAGTCATCATTCAACCATTCAGTACTTCTCAAATCAAAAATAAACTCAATTCATTCAAACCATTCAATCTAAAAAGCAATAAAAACTAAACTAGGAAAGCAGTACAATATTTTTGGTCATATGTAAACTCCTACTTCTAGCAAGCAGTACAAACCATATGACTATCCTAAGAAAGCAATAAATCTATACTAAAAAGCAATAAAACTATACTAATAAAGCAATAAATCATACCTCCCCCAAGCCGGACTCAGCAATGTCCTCAGTGCTGGAAAGGAGTAAGGTAACAGCTCCTCAGTCGGAGTCCTGGAGGAACTCCTCGGTATCGCCCTCCTCATCATCATCATCAGCAGCAGCTCCACCCATGCCACTCGTGCCCTCTCCCGTAGGCCCATAACCTCCCTGGGGATAAGTGTACCAGGATGGGTGAGGACCAGCGGGAGAGACTACTCCCTGTCTAGCAAAGTGATCATAAATGGGGTACATAGCAAGTCGGTGGTCCTGTTGAAAAGTATCAAACTGTTGATAGAACTGGGTCTGCTGTATCTGGAATTGACCGAACTGGTTCTGGAGTCGGTCAATTGATGCCCTCATGTCACTTCTCTCAAAATAGGGGATGTTAGTCCCCGGTACCCCGGCTTCCCCCTGTTGGGGAGGTTGAGAGTGGGATGGTTCACCCTGCTCTCGTCTGGTATAAGTACGGGTACCGTACTCAGGAATGGATTCATGCCCATTGAGGGGCATGAGGTAGGAATCCTGGTCAGTAAGTAGCCCTGTATAAACAGGGTTGGGAAGTAACACAGATTGGGCTTTTCGGGAACCCACATACCATCGCAACTTGTTTTGGGTGGCTAAGTCCACCCACTCCAAGTGGCTCAAGAAAGCAAAGTCCAACATGTTGGACCCCTGGACCTTGGTCCTGTTCAGAGTAGGAATGCCATGATACTGGGCAATCCTAGAGATTAGGCCGCCAAAAACAATGTTATTGGATTTTTGCTGGCCATATTGGTCGGTACCTGGGAGGGTGTTGCTTTGGTTGTGGAGGTGTAGGATAAAGTGATGAGGAATGTTGATGGTGTAGGGAAATTGGGTTTTGACTAGATGTTGCCCAAGGATGGCAACTTCGATTTTGCTCACATTGTTTGGCTCTTTACGGCCAAAGATAGTCAGACCCATGAATCGTTGAGCGATTCTAATAGCAGGCTGGTGCATGCGGTTAGCATGGGCATGCTGCCAGTTTTGCAGAGTGTCACCTGTAAGAGCAGACCAAAGAGTGGCACCATTATACCCCTCAGGGGGCTTCATGGTGCCGTCAGAGTGCATACCAAAAATTCTACCAAAATCATCAGCATTTAACTCCCAAGTCCTGTTACCCAGTCGGTAACGGATGGCCCTGACAGGGCGGGAGCTACTAGGTCTTATAATAGAGATACTGGACAAAAACTCATAAGTAAGATCGGCATATGTGGGGAGATTAAGATTGAAGAAATAATTTAAACCAATATTAGTAAACAACTCTCTAGTACTATCTTCAATTCCTAACCTTCTTAATAACGAATGATCTAAAAATCTTGTGGGGGCAACTACTCTACCAGTTAATAAATTAAATTTTACCTGTTGTTCTTCGGATTCAAAGACGATGTTCGGAAACCTCGGGTCCCGCGGAACGTGAGGTGGTGGTGGTGGTTGTTGTGGTTGCGGTTGGCCACGGCCCCGTTGCTGCGTAGATCTTGATCTTTTGGATGCCATAGTGAGTTTTTTGTAAGGTTTGGGGTAATATGTGTGAATATGGGGTTTTATGGAGGGGTAAGAGAAAGATGGAAAAAGTGATTTTTGTGTGGGGGATCTTGAAGAGGAAGGAAAAAGAAAGATTTTGGTGAAAGTTTGGAGTGATTTGGAGTAGTAATGAGTGAGTTATGAGTGAAAGAAGTTTTGAAGGAAGTTGAGTGGTTATGGAGGTTGAGAGGATTTGAGAGATTTTGAAGTGAGGTTGAAGATGAATGAGTGAATGAGAGAGAAGGAGAGGAGATGAAGTAATAGGGTGTCCGGGTGGTCCGCCCGACCAGACCCAATTTCGCCCGATTGAGATGGGTTTTCGCCCGACTCGGGCGAAATTTACTTAGAAAATTTGAAGCATTCTTCGACGGAAACCCCATTCGCGCCCGATCGGGCGGGTTTCGCCCGATTGCTCGGGCGAAATGCTCGCCATGTGTGCCCGATCGGGCGGATTTCGCCCGATTGCTCGGGCGAAATGTTATATTGTATTTCCAACTTCAATTTTTGTTCGTCACATTCGCCCGATCGGGCGGCTCTCGCCCGGCTGCTCGGGCGAATTGCTCTGGGCTTCGTTTGACCACATTTTTTTTTCTATGTTTATTGTAGAACGGGACCGGGAACCTATAGCACAAATGACTTAGACTGAAAGCATTAGTACCCTCACTCTCTCTCACCAGAAATACAGGGGGAGCTAGAGTCCCTACTAAACTAAAGAAAAGAAAACAAAGAGCTACTAAACCTAAACTAACTACGGGTTGCCTCCCGCAAAGCGCTTGTTTAAGGTCATTAGCTTGACCATGTTACCTTATAGCTCATAGGGGTGTGGGTCGCGGAGATGGATTTCTTCGACTAGGCCAGCGATGTCACCTTCGTAGTAGTGCTTGAGGCGGTGTCCGTTAACTTTGAATCGCTCTCCTTTCTCATTTTGAACCTCTACAAATCCATACTTGCTTACCGTAGTAACAATGAAAGGGCCGCTCCACCTAGACCTCAACTTTCCAGGAAAAAGCTTCAATCTAGAGTTAAATAATAAGACCTTATCACCTGTTACAAAGTCCTTCCTTACAATCCGCTTATCGTGCCATCTCTTAGTCTTCTCCTTATAAATCTTAGCACTATCGTAGGCTCTCAATCGAAACTCGTCCAGCTCATTTAATTGGAGTAACCGTTTCTCACCTGCAAGCTTGGCATCCATGTTGAGCTTCTTTACTGCCCAGTAAGCCTTGTATTCTAGCTCAACTGGCAAATGACACGCTTTCCCATACACTAACCGATATGGAGATGTACCGATAGGTGTCTTGAAGGCCGTTCTATATGCCCATAATGCATCATACAGCTTGCTACTCCAATCCTTCCTTGACTTTGCAACTGTTTTCTCCATAATGGCTTTGATTTCCCGATTTGAAACTTCCACCTGACCGCTGGTTTGTGGGTGATATGGTAATCCTGTTCTGTGGTAAACGCCATATTTCTCTAGCAATTTATCTAGCCTTTTCTCGTGGAAATGCTTTCCCCCGTCATTGATGACAGCTCTAGGAACTCCGAACCTGGGAAAAATAACCTGCTTGAACATCCTCAAAACAGTGTTAGAATCACAATGGGGGGTAGCAAGAGCTTCCAGCAACTAATATGAAACTATTACCCATTCGAGGATGGAATGGGCCCATGGTAATCAATTCCCCAAACATCAAAAATTTCAACTTCCAATATAGCTGTTTGGCGGCATTTCGTGCTTTTTTGAAATAGTTCGTTGGCATGAATCACAAGACATAATAAAAGCTCGAGCATCCTGTAGGATGGTAGGCCAATAAAAACCTGATTCAAGGACCTTAAACATCGTTTTAGAGGGTCCGGCATGACCTCCATATGGTGATGAATGGAAGTGGTGGAGTACACCATAGACTTTCCATTCCGGAACACATTTCCTGTATAAACCATCTGCACACTCACGAAACAAGTTAGGGTCATCCCAGAAGTATCGCTTGACATCATGCAAAAACTTCTTTTTCTGCTGATAAGTCAAATCGGAAGGTAAGACACCTCCTACAACATAGTTAGCAAAATCAGCAAACCAAGGGGAAATTAAAACAAACTGCAAACAGCAACAAATTTTCATCAGGGAGAATCTCAATGGGGGTAGAGATTCCCCCTCATCATACCGTATCCTCGTAAGGTCACGCTACCACATTCTTTGCTCCTTCTTATCACGAATTTCAGATCAAACTTGAAGACAACAGAATCCACGAAAGCCGTGTTTGGCTTCCTCATTTCCAAGAGGTATTAAGAGCTGCATGGTCAGTGTAAACAATAACTTTCGAACATCAGATAAGCACGAAATTTATCTAAGCATAAACATAGCAAGCAGCTCTTTTTCTGTGTGGCATAATTACTTGAGCTTCATTAAAGTCTTACTGCATAATAAATAGCGTGCAGACCTTATCCTCCTTTGACCTAAACTGCAAAACTGCAAATCATAGCATCACACATCATTTCAAAGGAAATTCCAATCGGGGGATGTGTATATGGGTGCGAAATTAGTGCTTTTTGATCATATTAAGGACTCAAGACATCATCAAGTGAATTTAAATTCAACATCTTTTAGCAGCATTGGTTAGTGGTTTCGCACTTTTAGAGAAATCCTTATAAACCTGCGATAAAAACCCGCATGACCCAAAAAACTTCTTACCCTTTATTCACTGGAGGTGGCAGTTGCTCAATTCCTGTATTTTTGCCTTATCCACCTCAATGCCACGTTCGGAGACCAAATGTCCCAAAACTACTCCTTCATTGACCATGAAATGACACTTTCCCAATTTAAAACCGATTACCTGTTCAAATCTTTCGGAGAACTTTAGTCAAGTTAGTCAAACATGAATCAAAATCAGACGTAAACACTAAAATCATCCATGAAGACTTCCAATAGACTCTATGAATCAGAAAAAATGCTCATCATACAACGTTGAAAAGTAGCATGGGCATTACATAAACCAAAAGGCATTCTACGATAAGCAAAAGTACCATAGGGACATGTAAAGGTCGTTTTCTCCCTAATCATCAGGATGGATGGGGATACTGAAAGAAACCCGAATATCCATCAAGATAACAGAATACGTATTCTTAGCTATCTTTCCAACATTTGATCGAATAAAAGGAAGGGGGAAATGGTCTTTTTTAGTGCAACGTTCAATTTCGGTAATCAATACACATCCTCCATCCTGTGACAACTCTAGTAGGGATTAGTATTTTTATCCATTACGAACAACAGTTGTCCCCTTTCTTAGGACTACTGTACGGGACTTACCCACTGGGAATCAGGCACGAGTAATAATACCTGCATCTAGAAGTTTAAGGACTTCCTTCTTCACTACCTCCTGCATGTTAGGATTCAACGACGTTGACCCTGTATACATGGTTTATGCCTTCCTCTAAGAATTCTATGCATGCAAAAATCAGGACTAATAGCACAAATCATCAATTGTATAACCAATAGCCTTTTATGAGACTTAAACACAGACAAAAGTTATTAATTGATTATCGGTAGGGAAGCACTGACATAACGGGAACAACTCTTATCATCTAGGAAAGCATATTTGCAATAGAGGGGAGGGGTTTCATCTCAGTTGGGTTACCTCTTTAACAGAACAAACATCTTGTGGTAACTCAATAAATTTCCGCTCTCCACCGAATTTATTCCTCACCAGTGAGATCCTGTACCAATTCATCGGCATCAATTGTACCTTCACCTGCCACCAACATCAAGGCAAACAACGGCACCAGAAGATCCTTTGTGGTGGATCGAGGCATATCATCATTAACATTTCATCAATGACATCAATAACATAACATGACTGTTCCATCATATGACTCTAAGTGCAGCATTAAGATTAAAGTAACTTTATCATGCCCCTAAAGAAAGAGTCAACTACCTTTTTGACATTAATAACGGCACCTGCAGTGTGTGAAAGTTTACCGAGTATAATTGGGATATGAGCATCCTCAAATCTACACAACAAATCAACAGGAATAAAAATTCCTGACTCTCACCGGACATCCTCTAAATACCTTTAGGGTATTTCACTGTCCTATCTGCCATCCTGCAAGGTGTAGTAACCTTTAAAGCACCCATATAAGTTTTTTACAAATAGATAAAGGCATGACACTAACACTAGCCCTAAATCACATAAAGCTTTATCAATGAACAGTGGGCTAATATTACAAGGATAGAAAAACTTCCCGATCCTTTAGTTTCGGTGGTGACTTGTTGGGCAATATCACTGCATTCTCCGCCTAAGTGCTACGGTCTCCACCACATTCAACTCACGTTTCCTGCTTAAAATACTTTCAAAATTTAGTATAAGAGGAATTTGAGTGATCAAATCAGTAAATGGAACAGTAACCTGCAAATTTTTCACAATATCTAAAAATTTATGATCATTCTTACTCCTGGTACCCTATTCGGAAAGGGTAACCTAACCTGTGACCTCGGATCGCATCAATCGGACTGTCATCTACCTTCTTCTTAGGTGCTTCGGTTCCTTAGACTGGAACTGTCTCCAAATCCTCAATCACCACATCACTGGTTTTTCAGCTCCACCTGCAACATCAGAATTAAATCATCAGTAGGCATTTCCGGGCCTCATAAGCAGTTCCACTCCTCAAGTGATGGCATTGACATGGTCCCTCGGGGATTCTGTGATGCCTGTGATACTGGAGGTGTAGGTTGTGATGGAGGTGGCCTGGTTGCCTTTGAGCATGGATTGTGCAATCTGAGCTATCGGAGTCTCCAGTGCTTGTTGTGAGCTGCATTGCCTCCATATTTTTCTGCATTTGCAACATCATATTTTTAACTCTGAGATTTCTCCACTAGGTTGAACTGGCATTGGTGGTGCTGATAGTGGTGGCCTACTGAAACTGGTGGTGTGGTGGTACATAATCTCTGATCGCTGGGGTGGTCGTGCTGGGGTGGCTGCTGAGGTGGCATGGCTTGCTGAGGATTCTGGACATTGCTATGTCTTGTAGGAAAAGTATGGTGATCCTTCCAGCCGGATTGTATGTATTAGAATATGGGTTTGTTCTTATAGGCTTGAAAGGCACACACTTGCTCTACTGAACTGGTCATGACTGGGAACTATGACCAAATGAACCACAGGAATCACGAGAAAGGATCAGTACATCCCGAAAGGCAGCTACAGGTGAGGTGTGGTGGAGGAGCTGTAGTACCAATCTTATCAAGCTTCTGACTTGGCATTGATCTGTGCAGCTAGACTCTCATACTTATCATCAACTACATGTTTTCCACCCTTCTTAGAATGCCCTCTAAGGTTACCAAACTGTGAATTATGGGTGGCTTTTCATCAATCATTCATACGCAGACATTAACCTCCTGGTTCATAAACGACCATTAGCAGCAGAATCTAATAAAGCTCTACTCTCATTACCCAACCCATTGTAGAATGACTGAACTAGAAACCATTTCTCAAGCCCATGATGAGGACACATTCTCAACAACTCCTTAAACCGTTCCCAAGCATCATAAAGTGAATATCTGTCTCCTGATTAAAGTTGTAATTTGACTTCTCAATAAGCTGTTCTCTGTGGTGGAAGTACTTCCTCTGAAAAGCAAGAACTAAATCCTCCCAACAATTAATTGTGGCCATATTAAGATCATTACCAGGTTCTAGCCTATCTTTCAACAGAAAATGGGAACATCTCCTCCTAATGTAATCCTTAGAAACGTTCATTTTGCTTGATAGTATCACAATATTGGAGGAAATTTTGTAATGTAAATTCGAATCCTCCTTCAATGTCCCTGAAAACTGATTTCGTTCAACCTATTCACAAGAGCCGGTTTTCAGTTCAACATTAGCACCATCGTATCAGTACTGATAACCTCCAGCCATAGACTCCGTACTAGGCAAGGAATAGTTCTCAATGAACGGGCCGCAGGTGGCGGTGGTGGAGGTGGTGGTCCTCTACCCTGTCCTTCTCCTTCGGCAGCCATTTCGACCTCTAAATAACCTTCAAACAACGGGTTGAAAGTGAACTCGAAAACTGAGACGATCAGAAACGGTTTCCCCTCCACAGATCGGGGAAGAAAAATTCGGCGTCTACTACGTCTCAACCGCTTCAAATACTCGCTCGGGCTCAGGGAAAATGAAAGTGTCAGGCTCGTGGTCGGTTTGCATAAACCTATAAACTGCACAATATGTAACTCCGAGCAAGGATGAGAACTGCCTCAAAGAACCAAAAAGTTCTTGAGACTAAGAAAAATAAAAAGAAAAACAGTATAAAACCGAGTAATAGAATTAAAAATTGCCTCCCCGGCAACGGCGCCAAAATTTGATGAGGCTATCGCACACCTATCAAAAATAAACCAAACGACACTAACTAATGTAGCTAGGGAAGTAAGGATAGAATCCTCAGGGAAGCAATTGAACTCTATTAGTTCTAAAAAGCTTAAACCGTACAAAGGGCCTTGGTTGAGAAATGTGACTAACTAACTGACTACTAATTAAATACTAATTAATTACGGAAATGACGAAGATTAAAACCAATAAATTAAGCCTAGGGTCATTCGGGTCAAAGAACAACTAATGGATTCACAAGAAAGACGTTTCAATCTCACAACTATCATCAAATTAGGGCTCACTAATTCTCTCGAATCTAGACTCCCTCGAAACTCATCTAGCGGCTCTCGCTCATGCCTAGACTAATTCCCCCTATTATTCAGTGGTCTTATTGTGGTATTTTTACCTCTCGGCATCAAATTCAACAATTACCAAAATTACAACTAAATCTGCGCATAATTCAATTGTAAACGAAAAACCCAATAATAGGAAATTGACTACTAATTGTGGAATTGAAACAACCTAATTTAGTTAGTCCGTTAATTAATCAAGGTTTCCCTAACCCTAGAAAAACGACTACTCACTCATGATTATGAAAATTAAAGCCAGAATGATTGTAAAATTCATAGTTGAATTCATGAAGTAATTGACAATTAAACTAATTAACATCAACAATTAACTAAATTAATTAGACTAAAGAGACTAAAAAGCATAAATTAAATTACAATAAAGAACAAAAGTAAAAGAATTACCAAATTGAAGAACAAATTGAAGACTTGAATTGAATTGAAATTTTATTGTCAAGAACAAAAACCCTAATTCCCAAATTAATTAGAGAGAGAAAAAGTGCTTAATAATAAAACCTAAGAGAGTAATTCTAAATTATGAAAAGCATAAGTTATTTTGCCTAGAAAGTCGTGCCTATTGTACCCAAAGTTGGGCTTACAAAGCCTAAGTACGAAGAAAATAAAAGAAGAATAAAAATCCCAGAAAACTGGCTAATGCGGGCGCATAGGAGATTTATGCGCCCGCATCAACCTCCCAGAACGCCTCCTTGTTTGCTTTTCTCCTTAAATGCGGGCGCATAGGGGATTTGTGCGCCCGCATAGGATCCTCAGAAGCTCATTTTTTTTCCTTTTCTTATTTCTTCACGATTTCTTCAAGACTTGTTTACACACTTTTGGCACGCACTTCCATGCATCTTCATTTTTATTCCGTCCAAGCTTTCCGGCTTCGTTCCGAGCCTCGGTTTCCGTGCCTGAAATTACAAAACACACCAAAAACCGAGCATAACAACCGCAAATGATAAAATCAAACTAAAATGCTCTAAAATTGCCGGAAATCAATCAAACTTGGCGAAACACTTCAAATTAGCTAAAGAACACCAAATGAGCTAAAATCAAGCCAGAATAACAACCACTAGACATAAAATTGGCCCGAAACAAGGGGGAAAAACACCATAAAAACCGCACATATCATGAAGCAGAGTTTATGGCAGCCACGGAAGCTGCAAAACAGGCCATTTGGCTTCAAGAACTTTAGGCTGAGGTGACTGGTAAAGAATGTGAAAGGATAATAATTCGGGTTGATAACAAATATGCGATAGCCCTTACCAAGAATCCAGTGTTTCATGGACGCAGCAAGCATATACACACGAGATATCATTTATTCGTGAGTGTGTCGAGAATGATCAAGTAGAGGTTGAGCATGTTCCAGGTAATGTACAGAAAGCTGACATTCTGACAAAAGCACTTGGAAGGAACATGTTGAAGGAAATATGAAGTCTTATTGGAGTTCAAGATATAAATCGCAGATGGTTTCAAGCTTAAGGGGGAGAATGTTGTCGTAAGCTTGAAATAGATTAAGTTCTAAGTCAAGTATGTTTAAGAGTTATCTAAATATATTAGGGATTATATTTAGGAATAATTAGTAACCTATTAGGATAAGGAGTGGGATAAATTTTCTTATAAATAGATAATAGGATTTAATCATAGGTAGAGTGTGCTAATATTGTGTTTTACATATTCTTTGCTTTGAGTTTTAATTTTACTAATTAATTTGATTCTGAGAATAATAAGAGAGATATTCTTATTAAACGTGTGTGTTTATAAATCGTGAAACTCAATAAAAACCAAATGACATCCAAAATAAATGCTAGTCTTCATAAGCAATTAAAATAAAGTAAAGCTACAAAACACAGCAAGCGCTCTCACTCTATCCCATCATGAAATGACTTATGCCCACTTGTACCTGCAGCTTTTCTTTTACTAGACAACTACTCACCATAAGTGGGTCATCGTAGGGCCAAGTCCAAGACAAAGCCATGCACACAAAACAAACAGTCAGCAAAGCTGAGTACATAACTACTAAAGACTATGCAACAACAATAAGAAATAAAACATGCACTCAACTTACCTTTGACAACCTTTATACCTGTACATGGACTCAATTAAATTAATTACTATGTTTAAAATTATGGATCCCGCATCGAACGGGTTTCCTCCTTAAAAATCATCGCCCTATTGGGCACTAACTTGGGAGCAACTCCAAGAAGGTATTACTATGTCACATAAAGTAACGGATATCAAACGCATTAAAAATAGAAAATAGTACAACGTCTTGTACCCCAATTAGAAGTCATAGATCACTGTTCCATACGACTCCTCCCATTGTTCATAGTCTAGGTATATACGTTCCAAGAGTTTTGATGCAAGTCCTCTTACACTTTACATGATTTAACAGGTTTAAAAATGTTATGACTCTCATGCAATATCACATAAAGACATGCATCCAATCAAGTAAGCCAATTTAATTATCTTCAACTTAAGGTGATTCAAAATTAATCTTTTGTGTGTCCTTTAATCAAAGTGAACCTCCTGTACCACACATTAACTGTGAGTGGCTAATAACTTGCTTTCTTCTTAACCACACATTAAACTGTGCATGGCTACATGTCTAAAAATAATTGCTCATAACTTCTATTAATGATGTGAATAAAAATTCACAACTATCTTTCTTGTTGATTAAGTAACTAACCAATTTAAAAATATCTTTCTTCCTTGAACAATAAACTATTGGCCAACTTAAACTGATCATAACATTCCAATTCAAGCTTATAAAAATTAAACTTTCTATTTAACATGGAATGTCATCAAACTTTAAGAACATGCTACTAAAAAACTTGCCATGCACATAAATTCATGATTTAAAACAAGCATACAAGAGTTCATGTAATCAAGAATTGTTCAAGCAAGCATTCTAACTCTTATGTTTGTCTGTAGTACTTACGTACCTTGTAAAGTAACTATGCTCCGCCACAATTTCTAGAAGTGGACTAGTTCAAAGTCTCCTACATAAGGAAAAACAGAACTAAATTAAAACCTTGTTGACTAAATTTTACAACAACTATAACTAACTTCTATATTGGAAACTTTGTCCAAAACTTTCTTATATGGTCTCTATTCAATTCCATACTTCACTTTAACTGTTCTATTGCAATACTACTTAGTTTTCGGGACTTATTTATGCTTTATAAAACCTTAATAAAAATTTTATGCCACTTTAGAAAAGTGGACAGCAATCTAAATTTATCAAAACTCCTTGAAAACTTCCGAAAACAACACAAATCGATCATACAATGTATTACTTAACTTATATGATTAATTTATGTTAATTACATACTTTAATTAATTAATTTATAAAATATGGATAGCATGTTACACATGCTTAAAATCACTTTTAAACTTCATAAAACATACTAAAATTTATATATATCAATATAGAATTGATGTGTGATCATACTAGTACAATTTGGACACTTAAAACTTAATTTATCTTGTTTTTATTAAAATTTCAGATTTATTTATATACTTTAAAATCATGAAAAACTTATAAAAACATCATATTTTCATGCCAAAACACTTCTACAATCTACTAGCATATTTATGAAATCAATCTAAGCTTTAGAACAATTTTTCATATGCCAAAACATGTTTATAATATTTTTTCAACTCCAATTCATTATTATAAAATTAAATTTGGACAGATTTATAAATTAAGTTTAAAACCCTTAAAAATCAATCTAAACTTAATAACATCATTATAAATGCACCCAATAATAATCTATGATCATAATATCAAAGTTTAGAACATAAAAATTCATAAAATTATAACTTCATATATAAATTTTCAAACCCTAATCTATAATTTTATGAACAACAAAATTAATACATGCCATTAAAACAATTCATACTTATATCAAAACATGATTAAACTTGTAAAAATATGATTAAACATAATTATGAACATGAATTTGCAAGATTGAATCAAAAATAAAGAAGTAAATTTTTTTATTTTTTTTTTAAAAACTAGGTTCAAAAATATACCAAATCGGGGAGGAGGTGTAGCGTGGTGGTCCGGCTGCGCACGGATCCCGAGGCAGCCCAAAAATTTTTTTCTTCGGATTTCCGAACTGATTTTTTTTTCCTGAAATCTCAACTTTTTTTTCCTGAAATCTCAACTTTTTTTTCTCTTTCTCTCTGTAGATTTTTTTGGAATCCTAATGACTAGTATGATCATGAAAATTTGAAATTTTAGGTTTTATAGGGTATTTATAGGCCCCAAAGTAGGATTTTGGTGAGGCCATAAATACTCCTAAATAAATTAGGAAACCTTTGAAATCTATTTTTAGAAGCTTTTAAAATATTTTTAACCATAAAAATTTTATTTAAGAACACAAATAACTACTTTCAACCAAAACTTGTTATTTATTTTATTTTTATTAATTTCTTTTTATTTAGTATTCCTATTGAACATAACTTTTCAATAAAAATATTAAAATTATACGAACAAAATACAAAAATACTTTCTTAAAATACGTGAAAATATGGGGTATTACAGTCTTACCCCCTTAAAAGAAGTTTCGTCCCGAAATTTTGTGTAGGTTAGTGTATGGAATTTGAATAGAGACTACTTTTACTTCATACTTTGTTACTGAAGCACTATGTTGTTGTAGACTTTAGACACTTACTGGACAACTTTTATTAGACAAACATAAAACTTCTTACTTAAAAGTCATACAAACTTGCAAAATTGAGGGTAAAACGCGTGAAACAGGTCGCTTTCTACCCCCCTTAAGAATTGAGTTACGTCCCCGTAACTCTACTACTAATCTGAAAGAGCTCTGGGTATTTTTCTCTCATCAAATCTTCAGCTTCCCAAGTTGCTTCTTCAGTTTCTTGGTTAGACCACAATACCTTCACTATTTTGACACTCTTTCTGCGAGTATCCCGGACCTTACTATCTAGGATTTTATTAATTGGCCTCTCCTTATAGGTCAAACTTTGGTCTAACTCTATTGTTTCAGGTTGTAACACATGTGACTCGCCTGGCACGTACTTCCTTAATTGATGGAAAACATTATGAACTTCGCTCAACTCCATTGGTAGTGCTAGCTTATAAGCTACCTTTCCAACCCTTTGAAAGATCTCATAGGGTCCTATGTACTTTGGGCTCAACTTTCCTTTCTTTCCAAATCTCATCACTCCTTTCATTGGTGATACCTTAAGTAACACCTTGTCACCAACTTCAAATACAACTTCTTGGTGTTGTTGATCCGCGTAGGACTTTTATCTATCTTGTGCTGCTTGAATCCTTGCTTGTATTACTCTAATTTTCTCGGTGGTCTCCTCTATTAATTGAGGTCCTAGAATCACTGTTTCACTTATGTCGTTCCAACACAAAGGGCTCCTACACTTCCTTCCATACAAAGCTTCAAAGGGTGCCATGCCAATAATTGCATGGTAACTATTGTTGTATGAAAACTCAATGAGATCCAAGTGATCCTCCCAATTCCCTTGAAAGTCCATTATACAAGCCCATAGCATGTCTTCCAAGGTTTGCATGGTTCTCTCTGTTTGTCCATCAGTTGCTGGATGAAAAGTTGTACTCATCTTTAATGTTGTACCAAAGTTCTCCTAAACCCTTTTCCAGAATTTCGAAAGAAACCTAGAATCCCTATCTGACACGATATCCTTTGGAACTCCATGTAGCCTCACAACGTGTTTTATGTAAGCCTTTGCAAGTTGTTCCATTTTCCAAGTCTCTTTAATGGGTATAAACACTGCTGACTTAGTGAATCTATCCACCACTACCCATATGGTATCATTCTGATTCTTCGACTTCGGTAAGCAAGTCACAAAGTCCATCGAAATGCAATCCCATTTCCATCCTGGTATCTCAAGTGGTTGGACTTTTCCTTGTGGTCTCTTATGCTCAAATTTAACCTTTTGACAAGTAAGACATCTACTCACAAATTCATCTACTCTCTCTTCATCCTAGGCCACCAATACATCTTCTTTAAATCCTTATACAGTTTATCGCCTCCAGGATGTACTGAATACGGGGTATTATGACTCTCCTCATTATTTTTCGCTTCAAATCCTCACATTTCTGTGGTACACACCATCTTCCCTTATACCTTAAGCTTCCATCCTCATGAATCTTAAAATCCATAGGCTTCCCTGCTTTTAACTTTTCGTTAATACTGTCCAGTTTCATATCTCCGTCCTGGTTCTTCTTACTTACCTCGAGTATTGTTTTTTGGATACTAAGATTACAAATAATTCCTTCCAACTCTCCCTCCTTCACTATTTCCAAACTCAATCTCTCTATGTCCTTACATAGCTCAATAGCATCCACCAAGGTGTTCACTCCATGTTTTGTTTTACGACTTAGAGCATCGGCCACCACATTGGCTTTCCCTTCATGGTATTGGATATCTAGGTTATAATCCTTGATCAACTCAAGCCATCTCCTTTGTCTCATATTTAAATCCTTTTGAGTGAAAAAGTACTTTAAACTCTTGTGGTCTATGTATATCCTACATTTCACCCCATACAAATAATGTCTCCATATTTTCAAAGCAAACACTATTACTGCTAACTCGAGATCATGAGCAGGGTAGTTAACCTCATGTGGTTTCAATTTCCTTGAAGCATAAGCTATCACCTTCCTATTTTGCATTAATACACTTCCCAAACCATTTTTAGAAGCATCACTACACACATCATAAGAGTCACTTTAGGTAGTGCTAGCTTATAAGCTACGTTTCCAACCCTTTCCATGATCTCATAGGGTCCTATGTACTTTAGGCTCAACTTTCCTTTCTGTCCAAATCTCATCACTCCTTTCATTGGTGATACCTTAAGTAACACCTTGTCACCAACTTCAAATACAACTTCTTGGTGTTGTTGATCCGCGTAGGACTTTTGTCTATCTTGTGTTGCTTGAATCTTTGCTTGTATTACTCTAATTTTCTCGGTGGTCTCCTCTATTAATTGAGGTACTAAAATCATTGCCTCACTTATGTCGTTCCAACACAAAGGACTCCTACACTTCATTCCATACAAAGCTTCAAAGGGTGCCATGCCAATACTTGCATGGTAACTATTGTTGTATGAAAACTCAATGAGGTCTAAGTGATCCTCCCATTTCCCTTGAAAGTCCATTACACAAGCCCTTAGCATGTCTTCTAAGGTTTGTATGGTTCTCTCTGTTTGTCCATCAGTTGTTGGATGAAAAGTTGTACTCATCTTCAAGGTTGTACCAAATTTCTCTTGAACACTTTTCCATAATTTCGAAAGAAACCTAGAATCCCTATCCGACACGATATCCTTTGGAACTGCATGTAGCCTCACAACATATTTTATGTAAGCCTTTGCAAGTTGTTCCATTTTCCAAATCTCTTTCATGGGTATAAGCACTGCTGATTTAGTAAGTCTATCTACCACTACCCATATGGTATCATTTTGATTCTTAGACTTTGGCAAGCAAGTCACAAAGTCCATCGAAATGCAATCCTATTTCCATCCTGGTATCTCAAGTGGTTGGACCTCTCCTTGTGGTCTCTTATGCCCAAATTTAACCTTTTGACAAGTAAGGCATTTACTTACAAATTCAGCCACTTCTCTCTTCATCCTAGGCCACCAATACATCTTCTTTAAATCCTTATAAAGTTTATCGCCTCTAGGATGCACCGAATACGGGTATTATGACCCTCCTCCATGATTCTTCGCTTTAAATCCTCACATTTGTGTGGTACACAACACCTTCCCTTATACCTTAAGCTTCCACCCTTATGAATCTTAAAATCCATAGGCTTCCTTGCTTTTAACTTTTCCTTAATTATGTCCAGTTTCACATCTCCGTCCTGGTTCTTCTTAATTTCCTCGAGTATTATTGGTTGGATACTAAGATTACAAAGAATCCCTTCCAACTCTCCTTCCTTCACTATTTCCAAACTGAATCTCTCAATGTCCTTTCATGCTCATTAGCAACCACCAAGGTGTTCACTCCATGTTTTGTTTTACGACTTAGAGCATCGGCTACCAAATTGGCTTTCCCTTCATGGTATTGGATATCTAGGTCATAGTCCTTGATCAACTCAAACCATCTCCTTTGCCTCATATTTAAATCCTATTGAGTGAAAAAGTACTTGAAACTCTTATGGTCTGTGTATATCCTACATCTCACCCCATACAAATAATGTCTCCATATCTTCAAAGCAAACACTATTGCCGCTAACTCTAGATCATGAGTAGGGTAGTTAACCTCATATGATTTCAATTGTCTCGAAGCATAAGTTATCACCTTTCTATTTTGCATTAACATATATCCCAACCCATTTTTAGAAGCATCACAATACACATCATAAGAGTCACTTCCATCTGGCAAGGTCAGCACTAGAGCTGTAGTCAAACACTCTTTCAAGGTCTGAAATGCTTCTTCACACTTATTAATCCACTCAAATTTACAGTCTTTCTTCATTAACGAAGTCATGGGTTTAGCAATCCTCGAAAAGTCCTTCAGAAACCTCCTATAGTAACCTGCTAACCCTAAGAAACTCCGTACATCCGTTACATTCTTCGGTGTAGGCCACTCCTTAACCGCTTCAATTTTGGCTGGATCTACTTCAACTCCCTCTTTAGACACAATATGCCCCAAGAATGCTACTTTCTCCCTCCAGAATTCACATTTCAAGAACTTAGCATATAACTCGTTTTCCCTTAATGTCATCAAGATTGTCCTCAAATGTTCCACATTTTCTTCCTTACTCTTAGAATACACCAAGATGTCATCAATGAAAACAACCACAAAGTTATCCAAAAACCGTTGGAAGATTCTATTCATTAAATCCATAAAAATTGTTGGCGCATTGGTCAACCCAAAAGGTATAACAGTGAATTCATAGTGTCCATACCTAGTGCGAAAAGCAGTTTTTGGTATGTCCTCATTAGCAATCCTCAATTGATGGTATCCTGACCTCAAGTCAATTTTTGAAAACATGGTAGCTCCTTTCAATTGATCAAACAAGTCATCAATTCTCGGTAATGGATACTTATTCTTGATCGTCACCTTATTTTGCCCCCTATAGTCAATACATAACCTCAAACTCCCATCTTTCTTCTTCAAAAACATTACTGGTGCTCCCCAAGGTGAAGCACTAGGCCTAATTTAACCCTTTTCCAACAAATCCTGCAACTGCTCCTTCAACTCACTCATTTCTGCAGGTGCCATCCTATAGGGTGCTTTGGAAATAGGTGTTGTTCCTGGGACTAAGTCTATGGTAAAGTCAATTTCCCGCTTAGTTGGCATTCCCGGAATCTCCTCCGGAAACACATCAAGAAAGTCCCTCACTACTTCAATATCCTCAGGTTTAGCAGTCTCAACATGATCCACATCTCTAACACTAAAAAGGTAAATTGGAAAACCTCTCTTCACAAACCTAGCAAACCTCATTACTAACACTATTTTGTTTCGGTCTTCCTACCCTCCAATAGCTCACCTTCTTACCCTTATTCATCAACGAGATCTTCTGTGGTTCACATAGAATTTCTGCCTTATGTTTACTTAGCTAATCCATCCATAAGATCACTTCTAAGTCCCCTAAATGAAACTCGATTATGTTAGCCTTAAACTCCACTCCCTCAATTTCGATAGGAACATCTTGATATCTCCTTGAACATTGCACTTCTTGTCCTGAAGGTAACATTATTGACATATCTACTGTATCTACTTTTCCCAACACAGGTTTTAACTTTTTTAGGAGTTTAGTGGAAAAAAAAAGAGTATGTTGCACCAGAATTAAACAAAACTTTAACAGGAAGAGAGTGAATAGAGAAAGTACCAGTGATCACATCTTTATTAGCATCCACTTCACTTCGAGCCATCACATTCAGCTTTCCAGTGTTTGAGATCTTAGTCTGTCCTCCTCCATTCCCACTCCTATTGCTATTTCAGGCTTGAGATGTTACCTTTCCTCCCATATTTCCTTGGAAACCCTTTTGTTGTCCCCCAACTGAATTCCCCCTAGCTTGAGTCCCTCCTTTTCCTTTGTTCTTAGAGAAGCACTCATACTCACGGTGTCCAAGTTTGTTACACAACCGACAAGTCACTGGGTTCCCTACACAGTCCTTCCCTGGGTGGTTGTTGGGACACATCTTGCAAAAGTACACACTGTCACGTGCTGACTAATTCCCCTTAGTCTTTTGCCACGCTGCCCACTAACTTCCCCCTTGGATGCTAGTCAAGGCTAACCCTTCCTTAGTATATAGCTAAGTAATGCAACGAAAACTTGAATAAAAGAATAAGAAAAGCACAAGTTTATGAGTATGAGTTTTTATTTCTTTGAGAGAAAACTGAATACAATACTTATATTACTCTTTCTATCTCTCTCTTAGTCTCTGTGGGTTGGTTCGTGCTGACACTTTGACTCCCTCAAAGCTAGTCAACCCCGTACAACACTTGCTCAACAGCCCGTCGTGAACAAGTCTGACTTCCCCTTGACACGCTCCTCGTGTCTGCGTAGCTCACCCCTTGAGTTGATTATCTTAATTAGCAAGACACGTCCCTTGTGTCTAGCTCCCAAGTATTCGTCCCAGACGAATGTGTTAGTGCGTTGGACAGATCCCGTTAGCCCTTAACACTCACCCCAATTAATGCACCCCTTGTGCTCAAATTATCCCCACACACTCACCCTCTCTAAGTTTATGTGGAAGATGGTTGCTGGAAGGAACACACAATAAAACACACAAGTGGTAGAGGGAATTAAACTTTATTAATGCTCACTAATAAATGCTACACTTGTTTACAAAGGTGAATACTGTGCTCTCCAAGTTCCTCCTCTCTTCTCTTCTTCTGAATGGCTCAGGTATTTATATACATCACCTGTCCTACTATAACTAGAATATTCTAACATTCCTACTACATTTAGAACATCCTACTTCCCTACTGTACCTAGGAAATCCTACTTTCCTACTGAATCTAGGACATCCAACAATCCTAGTGTATCTAGGACATGTGAGAATTCCCAAAAATACCCTCCAATGTTCCGGTCCCTTCTGGAATATGCTGAACTACTTTAGACCTTACAATGAGGTTCTAGAGCCTTCCATACTCTTCCAAGCGTAGTAGACAACCTCTTCACCATGTATGAACCTCGTTTCACCAACATAGCACGGCCATCCCAAAAGTAGTGCTCATCTTCAGATCCAGTATCATGGTACAGCATTACTACATCCTGCAGACTGTCTACTATAAGGGTGAGGGTGCTGCTTGACAGCCCATGAGCAGCTCCCCCTGGGGATCCTTATGCCTATGCATAAGGACTATGAGTGGGACAAATTGTCGGCCCGTGACAACACGCCCTCCTTGACTAGCCACCTGAGTCCTATTCCCATTTCCAGGATTAGGCTTTCGAAAGTTTCCTCTATTACCCTGGAAGTTGTTGTTGAAACGAGGTCTCTTATATCCACCATGATTCCCTTGTTGGTTGAAGTTTCCTCCACCATCTTTCCTTTTTTCCCTCGTCTCGCTTTCCTTCTGTACCTCCTTCTTCTTTTGGTCTATGGCATACAAGTGTGCAACTTTACCATATAAATTGTCTAAGGATTTAAAGATCTGTCCAGCTAGTTGTGACTGTAAATTTAAAGGTAACTCTCTCTCAAAACGACTAGCTTTCAACCTCTCACTTGCTACAGCCTCATGAGCAAACCTAGACAATTCTATAACACTACAAGAAAACGGGAAAATAGCGACGGATTTTTACGACGGAAATAAATTCCATCGCAAATTTAGAGTTTGCGACGGAAATCCACTTGTTTGCGACGGAAATAACCGTCGCAAAAAAATGACAAACCAAATCAGATGACCAAATAATTTTTACGACGGATTTTTGTGTTTGCGACGGAATAAGCCCTCGCAAATTTGCAACGGAATTAATTTCATCGCAAAATTCTCTCATAAATTTGCGACAGAATTAATTTCATCGCAAAATTCCCTCGCAAAAAATCGACAAACCCTTGTGTTGCTTTGTCACGAAAAAAATCAAACCAACACAACCTTTCCCACTTCTCCCTTCTCACTTCTCCTCTTCCGGAAACCACCGCACCACCCTTCTCCTCTTCTTTCATTCTCCTTCTTCCTCTTTGCCGTTCTCCACCCAAAAACCCTTCTCCTTCTTCTTCTTCGCCATTCTCCTTCTTCTTCTTCTTCTTCTTCTTCTTCTGCTTCTCCTTCGTAGGAATTTCAATTCAAATACAAACTCCAAAAGAAGCTTCAATTCATTTTCTTCGAACAATAATACTAACAGTAAAAGCAGTAATCAAATCAACAAGAAGAAAAAGACGACGAATTAGAAAACCCTAGGTGTAGTTTGGGGCGCTAATTCTCTTTCCTCCTCTCGCTCTTCCTTTCGCAGTGCTCTATTTTCCGATTTTGGCAGGTAATTTCTTATATTTTCGTCATAATTCGTTGAATTTCGGTTTTAGTTTTTGATGAATTAGTTGAGTTTCGGTTTAATTTTTCGTCAATTTTTTTGAACTTCGCTTTTAATTTTGATCAGAATTAGTTGAATTTCGTTTCAAATTTGTTAAATTTTGCTTTAAAATTTCGTCAACCTAGTTTAGTTTTGCTTTAAATATCGATCAAAATTAGGTGAATTGCTTGATTTATTCCTGAGATTCTCTGCTTCCGAATTACTTGAATGTTGATTTTTTTCTCCCCAAATCGATTTCAGATTTCAATTTCATTTTGATTTTTCGTATTTTTTTTCATGTTTAATCTCACTTAAAGCTTATTATTTACATTTCATCATTGAAAACAATATAAACTGCAATTTGAATTGTGCATTTTTTGTCAATTGCTGCAAACTTCATTCTTTATTCTGTGAACTTTACTCTAATTTGATATCAACTGTTGTCAGTTGCAGGTCTGAATTGAAGAAGGTTTCATATATTGCGCATTCTCTAGGAGGTCTTGTTGCAAGATATGCTATTGGAAAGTTGTATGAACCTCTGGAAACATTCGACCCTTTGGCTGCAAAGGAAAACTACAATGATGGAGAGAATTCAAGTGTTAAGGTAGAAAGGATTGGGGAATTTTGCAGTGGTACAATTGCTGGACTGGAACCCATGAACTTCATTACTGTTGCAACCCCACATCTGGGTTCACGGGGCCACAGACAGGTGAATATTTTAACTCCCAACTGAAATTTTACAACATGTCAACACTCCTTTACACTCACCTATTGGTTTCTAACTTTCTATTGAGTTTCTCATATGAATTTCCAAATTTAGATCCATTGAATTGTTTGTGTGTATGACCACTTATCATTCACATTATACAACATGTATATAATTTTCGTTTCCAAAGAGCTTGGTTTTCTGTTCAAACAATTCATATTGAAAACTTATTTAGCCCTTCATCTTTTCTTTAAATCTTGTGGACGCCAAACCTAATTTATTGGTTTTGTCGTACTCAACTTGTTGCTGTCTAATCTGCCCCTTTATTGTGTAGTCCTTGTATCTATGTCTTCCTATTATAAATAGTACCGCAAAGTGGGTTTACATTGCAGTATGGGCTTGTTTCCCTTTTCTCAAATATTAGTGTTTTGAGGACTCTGTATCTTTGATTCCTTGGAGAAAGAGTTAATATAGGTTCTAACTTTAAGTTTTCTGTAAAGTCTATTATAAGATGTTGTTATGTTTTATACCACCCTCTCTATGTGGGAGCAATTTTAGCCTCCAATGTTGGAGCAAGAAAGATATTAGCAGTGTTGCTGATTATACATCCTTTTCCAGTAAAAATTAGCAAGACAATTTCTAACGTTTTTGCTGTAGCAATTCCAGGCCTGAACTGGCCTAGATCAATCTGGAATCAAAATCTGTAAAAGAAAATAGGAAATACAGCTTGTTACCTCCAGGGCCTGTTGAGGCCCGGAACTAGTTGATCCTTGTTCAGTGTGGCATTAACCATCCAACTCTGTAGCCCACCCCCTTGGCTTGACATAGTTCACCTGTGACAAGCTTTAGTGCTTTATATCGTAATTTTTCTCCCCTTAGCCATTTGGAGTTTTTTTAGAAGCTTCCGTATTCTCATTGAAATGTTGTGTTTACCACAGTTACCATTCCTTTGTGGCTTTCTTTTGTTGGAGAAACAAGCTTCACAAACTGCTCATATAATTGCTGGAAAATCTGGGAAGCATCTCTTTCTAACTGGTACTGATGAAGGCAAACCTCCCCTTCTTCTTCGAATGGCTTCTGATTCATATGAACTTAAATTCATGTTGGTATATCATTAGTTTCCTTAAAATTGACTTGTGATTATTGATTTCTTTCACCAACATAATCTATTTACTTGCTTGGACCTTTACAGTTCTGCTTTGCACTCTTTCAAGCGGCGTGTTGCCTATGCTAATGTGAACTTTGATCGTATCCTTTTCCTGCTTAAATTTTTTTTCCGTCCACTAAATTTGTAGGATTAGCAATATAAGCATCCATGTGTAGTTTCTCTGTTCTTAACTGCCTCTTAAGACATAGTTGGGTGGAGCACCTCATCAATTCGCAGACTGCAGGAACTACCAAAGGTTTGTTTATTTGTTATCCTGAATTTTATTTTATATAATTGAATATTGCTTTTGTCTCCATATAAAGTTTTATGACATCTGTTCATCCATATTTTAGGCAAATTTACTTGCAAAATATGACAAGTATCCTCATATTGTTTATGTTGAACATGGAAATCTGGATGATGCTCGCAATAAAGTGTCTTCCGATACTGACAACGAGACAATTGACATGAAGGTCTGTTCCTTGGAGATTGATGTTGTTTACAGAGTAAAAGTTTATGCTGCTGTCTCTGTTTGTAATGGACTGATCTCGTACCTTATGTTCTTGAACTACCAACTCTATCTTTTATTCCATAACCACATGAACAGTGGAATTGTTATGTATAGGTTGTTGAGTTTTATTTTGTTTGTTAGATGTATAGTTTTTGGAGCTGTTTTATGAGCTGTGTAGACTGAACTGAGTCAGTTTGGTTTAGGGTTGGCTTCATAGGATGTATTTGTTTCTCCTTTGTGGTAATAAAATCACTTACATTTTTATAAAAAAAAAAAAAGTTAATTTATGCCCTTTTATGTATTATTAATGTCTTTGTAATAATTTATTATTGTTATTCATCAATTTAATATAGTATTTGTTATAATAATTTTAATTTTTGGTTATTAGTATTATTATTTCATTACAATTGTGATTTTATTTGTTTTTTTCTTTTCAAAAATCTCTATTAGTATCGTTTTTTAAAAACAAACGATACTAATAGCTATTTTATTATATTTAAAAACTACCATACTAATAGACTGTCTATTTGTATCGTTTTACAAAAACGATACACATAGGTCATAAAAAATGATACTAACAAACTATTTTTCTACTAGTGTTTCCGTTGCAAATTTGCGACGGAATTTTCCGTCGTAAAATAGCTAATTTTGCGAGGGAATTTTCCGTCGCAAACTTCAACAGTTCCGTCGCAAATTTGGAAATTTGCGACAAAAAATTTAGCGACGGACGTTTTGCGACGGAATGTGCTAAGTTTGCGACGGAATTTGTCCGTCGCAAAATAGCTGTTATCTTGTAGTGTAAACTTAGAGTAGTACTCAGTAACAGACATACACCCCATCTTAAGTTCTAGAAACTCCTCGGCCTTCTGTTTCTGAAGAAACACAGGGTAAAACTTATTACGAATCTACTCTTGAAACATTTCCCAATTAAATCCTGGTAAAGCCCTTATTACAGCCTCATTTTGTGACCACCATAAATCAGTTTCTCCTCTAAGATAGTACACATCATGGTTCACCTTAAGCTCCTCTGGACACTTAACTGCCCCAAACAATTTATTAACTCTCTCAACCATCCCTCTAGAACAGTTGGATTGTGCTCTCCTGCACAAAACTTAAAACTAATGGTTCTTCCTTCCCAAAACAAAACAACAAAAACTAACAGTTCTACATAAAAGGGGTCTTGTGGCCAACATACAATTTCCTTTACACCCAACTATTCACATAAGCATCACCTTAAACATGAACTTTAATGCATGAAAGAACAGAAACAAAGTCTATCCTATATGCCCAAACTTCCTACCCAAACTCACCACATGGTATTAAAGCAATAAAACATAATACATACCTGAATTCCTTGCATACCTGCACACATAATTTATTTTTCAAAATTTTCCACTTTCGCAAATTACTATTTTTAGAAAGATTCCATTTTCAAAAGGTTTCCAATTTAAGAAATTCCTCTTTCCAAAAATACAAGTTAGGGTACCGCAAAATAAAATTCATTTTATTTCAAAATCTAAGCTCTGGTAACCACTCTGTAACACCCTGGATTTTCCTAACTTCCTATTTCTCATTTTTCCGGAAAACATATTAAATTAATAAATATTATATTTACTAAAACTACTAAATATGGAAAAACCAAAGTATTACTGCCACTGTGATAACGGCTAAGACATTTAATAAAGTACTATAGCGGAAGTCTTAAAACCAAAACAATTTAAAAACTAACTTCAAACAATTTCAAATTAAAATCAACTTCAAACTTATTACACTTCGGAACCATATTAATGGCCTTTAAAACCAAACCAAAACTAATATTAAAAGTCTTTAGAAATTAAAACATCCAAAATAAATGTTAGTCTTCATAAGCAATTAAAATAAAGCAAAGCTACAAAACACAGCAAGCGCTCTCACTCCATCCCATCATGAAATGACTTATGCCCACTTGTACCTGCAACTTTTCTTTTACTAGACAACTACTCACCACAAGTGGGTCATCATAGGGCCAAGTTCAAGACAAAGCCATGCACACAAAACAAACAGTCAGCAAAGCTGAGTACATAACTACTGACTATGCAACAACAATAAGAAATAAAACATGCACTCAACTTATCTTGTCAACCTTTCACCTGTACAAATTCAATTAAATTAATTGCCATATTTAAAATTATGGATCCCGCATCAAACGGGTTTCCTCGTTAAAATCATCGCCCTATTGGGCACCAACTTCGGAGCAACTCTAAGATGGTATTACTATATCACATAGAGTGACGGATATCCAGCGCATTAAAAATAGAAAAGAGTACAACGTCTTGTACTCCAATTAGAAGTCAAAGATCATTGTTCCATACGACTCCCCCCATTGTTCATACTCAAGGTATATACGTTCCAAGAGTTTTGATGCAACTCCTCTTACACTTTACGTGATTTAACAGGTTTAACAATGTTATGACTATCTCATGCAACCTCACATAAAACATGCATCCAATCAAGTAAGCCAATTTAATTATCTTCAACTTAAGATGATTCAAAATTAATCTTTTGTGTGTCTTTTAATTAAACTGAACCTCTTGTATAACACATTAATTGTGAGTGGCTAATAACTTGCTTTCTTCTTGACGACACATCAAATTGTGAGTGGCAACATGTCAAAAAAAATAATTGCTCATAACTTCTTTTAATTATGTGAATAAAAATTCACAACTATCTTTCTTGTTGATTAAGTAACTAACCAATTTAAAAATATCTTTCTTCCTTGAACAATAAACTATTGGCCAACTTAAACTGATCATAACATTCCAATTCAAGCTTATAAAAATTAAACTTTCTATTTAACATGGAATGTCATCAAACTTTAAGAACATGCTACTAAAAAACTTGCCATGCACATAAATTCATGATTTAAAACAAGCATACAAGAGTTCATGTACTCAAGAATTGTTCAAGCAAGCATTCTAACTCTTATGTTTGTCTGTAGTACTTACGTACCTTGTAAAGTAACTATGCTCCGCCACAACTTCTAGAAGTGGACTAGTTCAAAGTCTCATACGTAAGGAAAAACCGAACTAAATTAAAACCTTGTTGACTAAATTCTACAACAACTAATTTGGAAACTTTGTCCAAAACTTCCTTATATGGTCTCTATTCAGTTCCATACTTCACTTTTCTTTTCTATTGCAATACTACTTAGTTTTTAGGACTTATTTATGCTTTATAAAACTTTAATAAATTTTTTATGCCACTTTAGAAAAGTGGACAACAATCTAAATTTATCAAAACTCCTTGAAAACTTCTGAAAACAACACCAATCGATCATACAATGTATTACTTAACTTATATGATCAATTTATGCTAATTGCATACTTTAAAAGCCTAATTAATTAATTTATAAAATCTGGACAGCATGTTATACATGCTTAAAATCACTTTTAAACTTCATAAAACATACTAAAATTTATATATATCAATATAGAATTGATGTGTGATCATACTAGTACAATTTGGACATTTAAAACTTAATTTAACATGCTTTTATTAAAATTTCAGATTTATTTATAAACTTTAAAGTCAAGAAAAACTTATAAAAACATCATAATTTCATGCCAAAACACTTCTAAAATCTACTAACATATTTATGAAATCAATCTAGGCTTTAGAACAATTTTTCACATGCCAAAACATGTTCATAATATTTATTTAACTCAAATTCATGATTATAAAATTTGGACAGGATTATAAATCAAGTTTAAAACCCTTAAAAATCAATCCAAACTTAATAACATCATCATAAATTCACCCAATAATAATCTATGATCATAATATCAAAGTTTAGAACATAAAAATTCTTAATAATATCATAACTTCATAAAATTTTCAAACCCTAATCTATAATTTCATGAACAACAAAATTAATTCATGTCTTTAAACAATTTATACTTTTATCAAAACATGATTAAACTTATAAAAACATGATTAAACATAATTATAAACATGAATTTGCAAGATTGAATCAAAAATAAAGAAGTAGAATTTTTTTTTATATAAAGAGCTCAAAAAAATACAAAAAACGGGGAGGAAGTGCAGCGGTGGCCGGCTGGTGGCGCGCGGTGGCTGCTGCAGTGGCACGGTGGCTGCCCCGGTGGGGGTCCGGCGCTGCACGGATCCCGAGGCAACCAAACTCTTTCTCTCCCTTTTTTGGAAATTTGCAACCTTTTTTTTCTCCCTTTTCTCTCTAGATTTTTGGAATCCTAATGACTAGTATGATCATGAAAGTTTGAAATTTTAGGTTTTATAGGGTATTTATAGGCCGCAAAGTAGGATTTTGGTGAGGCCCATAAATACTCCTAAATAAATTAAGAAACCTTTGAAATCTATTTTTAGAAGCTTTTAAAATATTTTTAACCATAAAAATATTATTTAAGAACACAAATAACTACTTTCAACCAAAACTTGTTATTTATTTTATTTTTATTTATTTTTTTATTTAATATTCCTATTGAACATAATTTTCGATAAAAATATTGAAATTATATGAATAAAATACAAAAATTATATGCATAAAATACAAAAATACTTTATTTGAATACGTGAAAACGTGGTGTATTACACTAGTGGTGGCTATCACCGGAGAATAGGTGTCAAAGAAGTCTAAGACTTTCTTTTGATGATTTCCACAAACCACTAATCTAGCTTTATATTTATTTATTGAACCATCAGGTTTTAGCTTCTTTTTGAATACCTGTTTGCTGCTCAAAGGCTTGCAATCCCTAGGAAGGTCGGTTAAAATCCAAGTGTTGTTACTCATAAGAAACTTTATCTTGCTGTTTATAGCCTCTAACCAATAACGAGAGTCAATAAATCTCATAGCCTCCCCATAATTCCTAGGATCATCTTATTATTCGAATTGCTCATCTGTAGTTTGTTGCTCAACTAGAAAATTTGTAACAAAGTCAAAACCAATTTTTTTCTCAACTTTGACTCTCTTACTCTTTTTAGGTTATGTGGCTTCACTAGATGATGCAATGTCATGTTGTGCGGAAGTAGAAAATGATGCAACATGTAAAGATGGATAATCATGCATTTTCATAGGGAAAGTATGTTCAAAAAATTCAACACCTTTGGATTCCTTTATAGCGCCAAATCCACATCCATCTTTAAGAATAAACCTATAAGCAGCGTTGTTAGTAGCATAGCCAAGTAAAAATACAATCCATGGTCTTAGGCCCAATTTCCTTCCTTTGAAACTTAGGTAGACCTATCTTTCCTAAGCACCCCCACACTTTTAGGTAATTGGGGTTAGGTTTGAAGCCTTTCCACAATTCGATCATAAGGAGTACGTCTTTTTTCAAGGTTTTTGTGAGGTACATGGTTTTGAACATAGCAAGCTGAAAGAAAAGCCTCTCCCCATATATTGGTAGGCATACCAGAACTTATAAACATAGCATTCATCATATCTTTAAATGTTCTATTTTTCCTCTCAGCTATCCCCATTTTGTTCAAGAGTGTAAGGAGTAACGAATTCATGGATAATTCCTTTTTCTTCACAAAACTTCCTAAGTGGAGTTCCACTTACTTACCACCCCGGTCAGACCTAAGGTTGTTTTTTTTAATCTTTTCCTCGGCCTCATCTTTTGAACTTAGCAGATAAATCTTAGTGAAACGAGAGAAGTCATTAGCAAAAGTTGTGTAATAATATTTCCCACCCCCTGCTCATAGAATTTTTGAAGTCACCTAAATCTGTGTGAACTAATTCTAATAAGGTGGAAGAACGATTGAGATTTTGTTGAAGGGTTTCTCAGGATGTTTAGCTTGATTTGCCCGTGAAAATACATTCGCCATCACCAACCTGTTCATAATATTGAAAAGTTCCTTGTTAGAACAAATATGGCGAGTTTCCCAAGTATCAACAATCCATTTAGTTACATTACTAACTAAATTCACTCCAAAAACTACTGCTACAATGATATCTTCAGCTAGATTAACCTATGCCTTAGAACAGCTCCCTTTGTTTTTAGCACTGGTTCCATGTCCTTTAGGACAGAAACCTGGACGAGTGCCCAATTTCACCACAAGTAAAATACTTCCCTTGGAAAGATCGTTTCTGATTACAATCCCTGTTTTTGGTAAACTTGTTTTGTCTAATGCCATGGAATTGATTAAGTCCCTTACCCTTGAATCCTTTAGTTTTACCTGTAGACTTAGATTTTATTAGATTAGCAGTTGAAGAAGAATGTTCTTGAGGTTTATATTTCACCTGAATCCTATTCTGTTACTCCATTTTAATGTGAGAAGCCAGTTCTTAGAGGTTAAAATCCTTCTATTGTGCTTCATAGAATGAAAATAAGAGTCCCAGGAAGGTGACAATTTTTCAAGCAAACAATTAGCTTGAAAAGAATCATAGATCTTCATGCCCACAGCAATAATATCATCACATAGAGTCTCGTATTCGTGAACTTGATTGAGAACAAGTTTATCATCGGTCATACGGAAATTCAACCAACGACTACAAGCATATTTTTTAGTTCCAAAGTCACCAGTCCAGTCTTTAGTTTTAAGAGCATCCCAAATTAAATGTCTTTAGTGTATTTAGTCTTGTTATAGATTAAATAAAGGGATGGAGTCATGCAATGTAAGATCATTCCACGACAGGTTTTGTTATCTTTAGCATAATATCTATTAAAATCGTTTGGGGCAGAATCAGAACTAAGGACATAATCCACATCAATTTGACCAAGAAAGAAATCCATTTTGTCAGACTACATTTAATAGTTTTTAGATCAAAGGGATCCATTTAACAATAGGCTGTGCAAGAATAGCATAATTCAAAGGAACAACAGTAGGAATAGAATTTCGAATTTCGTTACTAGCCATAATCAAAAATAATTTTCGACTTTAGAATGTAAGGGTAGGCTAACAACGATTATGAAAAAACTTATCTGGAATTAAGAATAAGGTCATGCCGTGACATAGTATCTCTACCCTAAAGTCTAATTTGCCCCGCACTCCTAACATGACCTCTTGGCAATTGACCCCCCCTTGGGCTACATGACGTTTACTCTAATGGTTACAACCAAAAAAACAATTTGAGAACTCGATCAAAACAATGCCCAAAGATAGTGTTTAGTATTTGAGAGAATGAATAACGTTCATTGTTTTTCAATATGTTTTTTTTTTTTTTTTTTTTTTTTTTTCTGTTTTTTTTTGTGAAGAAGAAAGAGAGTATTCATAGAGCCCTTGGTCAAAGGTAAGTTGCAATGGTTACAATAGCGATAAAGATGTTGTAACTGACATAAACCATTAAACGAATTTTGACAAAACAGTTAGGCACATATGTAAAACTCCTTGTCGAGCACACGCCACTTGCCCAACACTGCCCAGTGTGCGCACAAGTGTGATCCCATGTCCCTCCATGATGAAACTCAACCTTAAAGAAGCTAATGATATACGCCCTTTTTTCTTACTACGTAGTTGCAACATTTCAAAAGTTGCACTATTCATTTTTTAAGCTTTGATTTAGTTCTATGATCAATGTGTAAGGAGAAATATAGTCAATATGCGTCTCTTTTGATTCGTCTTGGTGTGCACTTAAATAATATATAACTTATATATTTTATACAAATATTTGCTAAGTGTGAAAAGTGATTTGTTGCAGCTAAAAGAAACGGAAGGAGTATAAACGAAGTAAAGTAGTGTATATTTTTTCAATATGGGACAAGGAGAGAGAAGAAAAGTAGATATTCTTTGAAGCAACATAAATAGAATAATAACAACATTAGTCCAACAAACACAAGTAAGACTGTCAATATTCCCAATCAAAATTGATTTTTTATTTTTATAAAAAAACATTTTTTTTAATTCCATTCGACCATGAGTTTGATAAAATACTACCAAATCATACTCATATAAACATCCACAAAACATTAAATTATTATTATATTTATTTAATGCTAGTGAGCCATAAGAAAGGAACAAGAATTATTCCTAAAATCTTCTAAAAATTGGGAAGAAATCTTTAACCACAAACATTAAATCATTAAATCATGTACGTAGTAATTAAACTACAAATCTCACAAGTATTCCAACTTAACTACTCTCTTTGTTTATTTTGTCTATGTCTATATTCATTTTACTCTTTCTTCTCTTTCCCCTTTATCTCCTCAACTAAGGAACTCCAGATCCAAATTGAATTTGTATACATTTATTTAGTTGGTTTGGGATTTCAAAAAAGAATATGCTCTTTTTTTTTTTTTGGAGACATTTTCAAACACTAATTAATAGTCGGTTTTTTATTATTAATATTACTACGTACTAGTATTTTATTTTCCCCTTCATTTCATTGATTTATAATCATAAAGATAGTTCACAAAAGCAAAACTATTAACACCGACCAACCTTCTTGTTGTTATTTTACATTCATTCTCATACACGTTTCTTCCTCCTCATTCCCACAATTCAGGTATACCCTTTTTTCCAATTTCCAATTTTTATTATCTGTTAATTTACAATTTTAATTTGGGCCTATTGTATTTTTTTGGGTATGATTATTTTTTTTTTGTTTTTTTTTTCCTGTTTTATTAGTGTATGTGAAAAAATTGATTGAACCCTAATGCTGTATTTGTTATTAGAGCTGAAATGTTAATTTGGATATGATCCAAATTTAGATTTATTAACCCTAATTTGTGTTTAAATTGGGATTGAAATTTTGGGTATCAAAAGATGGAGTGAAGAATGAATGTTTTAAGTTAATGAGCTGAAAAGCTGAAGTTGGTTTTGCTGCTTTAATTAAATGTATCTTTAAGATTCTAAGTTAATTATATTCTTTTGGTTAGAAATAAAGTTACCAAAATTGTGGGGTTTACTTTGTTGTTATTGATTGTTTTAGAATTAATGGCTGTTCACTTGATGCAGCTGTTGTGTGTTAGAAGTAAAAACTGTGGTCTTTATTGGGATTACAGTAATATAGATTCCATTGACTAGTATAGCCGAAGAAAATCACAACTTCCCGCGGAATTTATCTACAACAACTAGCAAACCAAAGCAATATGTATAAATTTCAGGAAAAGAAGTGAAAAAAATAATTTATATATAAGGATATTCTTAGTGCTTAGTAAATAACACCACAAAGCTTGTAGAGGGATTGAGTATGAAGGACGAAGTATTAACCTATAGAGCTTGCATTGTCGCTGAAGTCATAGGGATGTTGCTTTCATGGTGTTGATAGAAATTCATGTTTTAGTTAAATGAATGAGATGTATGCGCATAGGAACCTGATTTTTAGAAAGGATGGGATAGCATCAACTATTACAATAGATTCCTGAGAGAATCTTCATAACACCATTATATTTAAACAATTGTCAAATGTTGAAATATCCATGAAAGTACTTTGAAGCTAATAACCTCTTGTATATGTTCTCGCCAACCTCTTATTCTTGAAGTGGTTTGCTAATCGTCCATATTTATTCTAAAAACAAGTATGCATCAGTCAATACTGATTTCATTTGGTTCACTTGTTTAAGATGGAGTAGAATTTGGCATACATGTATCTCTAACCTCTACGTTCACCTTTTTTTCGAAAAAGAAAACAAATATCTCATCATTTTCTCTCTTTTGTTCTTTTCATTCTAAAATAAGTTGTGTTCCAAGTTATGACATACTTTCATCAAAGCAAGTTTCAACAACTTATAATTTTATTAATTATAAGTAGCACTGACCTAGAACCAAGATTATATTACGTAATACACACATCTACTATCATTAAGATGCAGATAAAGGGTTTTTTGAATTGGATTTGAGTCAATTTGGATACGTCTTGCTATTGTTTTGGGCACAGGTTCCGTTCAGTAGGGTTCTTCATGGCCAATTGTATTTGGGTTGGATGTGGGGTGATTATGAGAAGAAAACTCACCAGCTATTGTGATTTGTGGCTCTTGAACTCTTGATAGACTCAATATCTTAACATGTTGAATCAAGCAATGATAAATTCTTTTGTAAACAGTATATGAAGTAATTAATTTTAAAAGATCGATATTAAATTATTATCATTTTTGTTATGACATCTCATGGATGTAGCTTGTATTCGTAGCATGTCAGGGATTATGATATATGGAACCATGACATCTTTTGTTATTTACAAATTTTGTTAGACATCATTTTTAATGTTTACCATCTACGCATTTTCTAATGTGTAAAAATCTGTTTCCTTCTCATTGTGTGTCTGAATTTATTTTCTGTGTTAGCTGTGAACAAAAGTATTCTGATCCATCTTGTTCTTGTTTGGACGTACTAGTGAAGTTTACTGAGTTTTCTATTTTAATTGCAATAGGTCCCAATTGGTTTCAGAACAAAGAAGCTGAGATTGCTGTGCTACACCACTGCAGGAGCTAATTCCTTATTGTGGAATGGGCTCTAACAGGCCATCTACTGGCTTACTAGATACAATTACAATGGAAAGTTTCAGGACTATACTGCCTCATACTTATCCTTATCCACACGAACATTCCCGTCATGCTATCATAGCAGTTGTCACGGGATGTCTTCTGTTCATATCATTTGACAATATGAATACTTTCATACAAGGTTTAGACACCAACATTAAATGGTGGTCAATGTATTTATGTTTGTTTGGATTCTTCTATTTTTTTTCGTCACCATTTATGGGGAAGACCATTAAACCTAGCTATTCAAATTTTAGTAAATGGTGAGTTTTGCATACATTCAATTATATATCATTATGACATGTTTGATGATATTGTGTTTGTAACTATATATGGGCTCACTGGGTGATAATACAGGTATATTGCCTGGATTTTTGTGGCAGCTGTATATCACCTTCCAAGTTTTCAATCGATGGGAGTTGATCTAAGAATGAACCTTTCTTTGTTCATAACAATCTATGTATCCTCTATATTATTTCTTTTTGTCTTTCATTTGATTTTCTACGCACTTTGGTATCTTGGTTTGGTTGCTCGTGTGGCTGGACAAAGGCCAGAGTTTTGGACCATCCTTCAAAATTGTGCAGTAAGTTTGATTGACTCTTTCAATACACCTATGTGTTTTTTTTAGTTTGTGTGTGTTTTTTTCATCTATATTTTTCTTTCATTTTGGTGATGTGCAGGTAATCAGTGTTGCGTGCTGTGTCTTCTATAGTCACTGTGGAAACCGAGCAATTATAAAAGAGAGAAAGAGCTCAAGTTGGTTTCCCTTTTGGAAGAAAGAGGATAGAAACACATGGCTTGCTAAGTTTTTGGAAATGAATGAGTTGAAAGACCAAGTGTGCTCTTCTTGGTTTGCTCCTGTTGGTTCTGCAAGTGACTACCCTCTTTTATCAAAGTGGGTGATCTATGGTGAGGTATGTGATCAACTTTGTATTGATTATTTGTTGGTGATACATTTTTCTACTTATCACACTATGATTGGCTATTCTTTTTTTTTGGGCAGTTAGCTTGCAGCGGCACATGTGCAGAGTCGCCAGATGAAATTTCCCCTATATATTCTTTGTGGGCCACCTTTATTGGTCTTTACATAGCTAATTATGTGGTTGAAAGGTCAACTGGGTGAGTTATTTGCGTATTAACCCCTCATTTCCATTTTTGTTGCAAAACTATGCCTTTTACCGGTCCCTGTTGTGTCATTAAATGATTAAATGTAGGGAACTGTAAGTTCAAGCACCTAATACTAGTAGTGGACTAGAGGTTCCCATCATGGTGATTTAATCTTCGGCTTTGTGCCCTATTTAGGCTGAACATTTCATTATGTTTGTTTTACTCTATATTGTTTTTAGACATTTAATATAGTAGGGGCCAGTTCCAATGTCGTCTACCATGTACATGTTAAAATGTAACATTTTAGCTTCCCTCCAATGTCCAAAGGATTCATTGCCCTGTATTTAATTTTAATTATATGACGATGAAGTGCCTGTTCACGTTCTGTGGATTTTTGTTGAATTAAGCTTAAAAAAGAAGATTTAGGACCATGATTATTATCTGATGTTTGAGCTGTTAACATCTTAATATATTTGAAATTTTATATCCAGTGAAATTATTAGATATTTTGTATCTTTTTAGAATTATGTTTTACTGCAGTCAATAATACATAATGTTATTGATTCTTATTTTCCTTTCTCACAGTATGTACCATAATGCCTTCTCATATTCTCATTCCTTTAAGTCTCTCCACTGATCTATGTTAACCTACAGATGGGCTCTTACGCACCCTTTGTCAATAAAAGAATATGAGAGACTGAAGAAGCAGAAAGAGAAGCCTGATTTCCTGGACATGGTCCCTTGGTATTCAGGGTAATGGTCATCACCTTGTTTTATTTGTCACATATTGTTGGAATCTCTCTCCTTCCCTCTTGTGTGGTGAGGTGGTTGAATATTACTTACATACAGGATCTTTTTGACAACCATCTTCCAATTTCCAGGACATCAGCGGATTTATTCAAAACTGTATTTGACCTTCTGGTGTCTGTGACAGTGTTTCTTGGGCGATTTGACATGCGTATGATGCAGGTATTGATCCTCTTTCTCGTCTTATGTTGGACCTTACATTATTGCACCTAGATGATTGGAAATTCTTTGGTTTCTGACATTCTTGCAAGATTGTCTCTCTAAAAAAATCTAAGTTCAGCACAAGCAATGTGTATGAATGACATGAAACCAAAACTATGGTTAAATTCGTACAGGAAAAGATCCTCTTCCTCGTCTTAAGTTGGATATTACATTATATTGCACCTAGATTGGAAATTCTTTGGTTTCTGACATTCTTGCAAAATTGTTTCTCTAAAAAAAATCTAAATTCGGCACAAGCAATGTGTATGAATGACATGAAACCAAAAATGTGGTTAAACCCATACAGGAAAAAAGCTGGAGGCTTGGATATATTCTGAACAACAGAAAACTGCTGTTTTGTTTGAACTTCTAACAATAGCAGCATGACTTTATTCTGGTGTTTATGTTTATGCTTAACTTCAACTTTGGTTTTCAACGATTAGGCAGCAATGAATACAGCTCAAGATGCAGAGCATAGGGATCCTTTACATGATCATTTCAGAGACAAGGATGATTTTTGGTTTGACTTCATGGCAGATACTGGTGATGGGGGGAACTCTTCGTATACTGTTGCTCAATTACTTGCTCAGCCTAAACTTTACCTGAAAGATGATGACGGTGTGCGAGCTCTTCCACGTGGCAATTTGCTCCTTATTGGAGGAGATCTCGCGTAAGTTTATGCTTTCGTATAGTTTTTTCTTGTATATGTGTACATGTTGAGCGATAGCCTATAGGTTACACATGATGATTTGTCGTGAGAGTGAACTCAGTGAAGTGACCTCATCTATTAACCGTGTTTCATAATTTGTAACCAACTTGTGAATAAAGTGAATCACTCGGTACATCTTAATTCTTGGATCATTGGGGTCATTTATTATTCCGGGCCAATGCACATCTTAACTTGGATTTTGTTTACTCAATTTGGTACAATCTATCTATATCCTATACTATTGCGGAAGCTGCTTCTAGGTTTCCCTCCTAAACCCCTTTTCTTTTGATATATTTTTCGGCTTTTTCATGGGGTATCCTCATTGTTTCAGAAATGCACCATATGCCCATGAACTTTACCTAAATTCATAAGGTGCCCCTATTTTGTTAAATTTACTTTAATTATCTCCAAATTAAATAATTAAATCAAATTAACTACGTAGTATTAATTATCATAATTAAAGCTAATTAATTGAATTATCTAAATTAATTTTACCCCAACCACCATTCCAACATCACCAGCACATTATTGTCTCTCCCGCTGCCACCACCACCCCCCTCATCACAAATGCCACCGAGGTAGACCACCACCCGACCGCCATCAACAATTCAAACCTAAACTGCCACCCTTCGAACCTAAGCCACCACCACCCACGTCAAACCACTAATTACCCATGACCAACCAGCAGTTCATCAATCTTTAAAACCCAGCAAATTTGATCCTCCATGACTAACACCAATTAATTTGGCCCAACAAATTCGTCATCCACCACCAAATTCGACCTAGTTTCTCGACCAAGAAACTTCGAAACAATCCACCATCATATTCAAACCTATCAAACACCAAATCCTTTAATTGAATTCAAATCTAGAGGATTTGAGTTTGCGGTATGTGGTAAGGGACGAAAAGAGAGTTTGTGGTGGTAGTAAGTGACGAAGAAGAGGGTCGAATTGAATCAAGGTTTGTAGTGATTGTGATAGGTGGTGGTTTGTTAATCTGAATTTTTGTGTTTTTGGTTGGTTGTGGAGGGTGTTGGTTTTAGGTTGTCTGGTTTTATGATTGGTATTGGTGGGTTGTAGTTTGTGGTCTATCGGATCTAGTAGTGGTGGTGACGTGTGGTTTGTGGTTTATATAATCTGGACGTGGGTAGTCTGCCTCAATGGTGTTTGTGGCGGGGGAGTGTGGTGATGGAAGAGGTGGTGGTTGGAAAGAGTGGCGAGGAGAGAGAAAAATGTGGTGGTGATGGGAATTGTGGTTGGGGTAATAATTAATAGTTAATTAATTAGTATATTTAATAGTTAATTACTTTGTTTAAAAGTAATTATATTAAATTTAACAAAATAGGGGTACCTTGTGAATTTAGGTAAGGTTTATGGGCATATGGTGCATTTATGAAACAATGAAGGTGTCCAATGCATTTTGCAAAAGTTCAGTTGTACCCTGTGAAAAAGCCGTTTATTTTTTGTTTATTTACTTTCTGAATGTCATGAGCCCATGAACCAAGGGATAATTCATCTATGTCCTATACTAAAGAAAGTAAAGAGGGAGCGGCTAGGTCAGGTTTAACTCACAAAGTTTTCTCCCGACTTGCATTAAATCAGGATTTTGAGTTGCTTTTTTTTCCTTTCTTTATTTATTTTTTATTTATTTTTTTATTTTTTGTTAGATTGCGTTGGAACTTCAACAAATTAATTACTCAATATTGTTTTGTACTTTTGTCCCCTATTAATCCTGGCTTGACTTAGAGATTAAAAAGTTTCTTATAAACATTGTTCATTTTCTAAATTTCTATCTTGTTTTACAGGTACCCAAATCCATCTGAATTTACATATGAAAATCGTTTCTTTCGCCCATTTGAATATGCACTCCCACATCCATCTTGGTGTAAAAAAGATCATATAGCTGTAAAGAAGCCAGAGCTACCACCTGGTGTGTCTGATTTGAAGGATTATGATGGACCACAATGTTTTATCATCCCTGGAAACCATGGTTTGTGTTGATGTCTTGTAGTTTTAACTGAATAGGATCTTCCATGTTATCTTTACATCTCGAGTTATCTTTGTGTTCAGACAAATAAAACAGCTCTGTCCTGTTTCTTCATTTACAGACTGGTTTGATGGATTGCACACTTTTATGAGATACATATGCCATAAAAGCTGGTTTGGTGGATGGCTTATGCCTCAGAAGAAAAGTTATTTTGCCCTACAACTTCCTAAAGGATGGTGGGTATTTGGTTTTGATCTAGCACTCCATGGTGATATAGATGTTTATCAGTTCAAGTTCTTTTCAGAACTAATAAACGACAAGGTACTTAATGTTACGCTTTTTTTTTTTTTGATAATATTTTATCTTGCTTGTATCATATCTTGTTCTGAGAAAGAGTATGTAAAATGACTCTTTTGACAATTAATTCTGAACTTTCTGGCGCATCTGCAATTTAAAAGTTAAACAGAGTTTAATTCCCTAAAGCAGTAATGCAAATTAAGCAAACAATTGGGAACTAACTATATTATCTATATGATATTTTATTTATATAATTATTTTATTTATTTGATGTATAGGAACCCCTCCTTTGGAGTTTCTGCTGTCCTAATGTCCTCTTTCCTTTGTGATTAATTTAGGTTGAAGAAAATGACTCTGTAATTATTATGACACATGAACCAAATTGGCTTCTGGATTGGTATTGGAATAATTCTTCTGGAAAGAATGTGACGAATCTAATCCGTGACAATCTAAAGGGAAGGTGCAAGCTCCGTATGGCTGGTGATTTGCACCATTACATGCGTCATTCTTATGTCCCATCTGATAAACCTGTTTATGTTCACAATTACCTAGTAAATGGCTGTGGTGGAGCCTTTTTGCATCCCACCCACATCTTCAAGAATTTCAAAGAAACCAGTGATACTGAAGCCCCCTATGAGATGATGGCTGCATATCCTTCATGTGAAGATTCAAGCAAGGTAAGGCAGCTGCCACTCTGCCAGAGCTTTGTTTTTTCCTTGTTTTGTTTCCTATGACATATTTAAGTTGTCTGCTTCAAATATTTTGGCAGATAGCTTTAGGAAATATACTGAAGTTCAGAAAGAAGAATTGGCAATTTGATTTCATTGGTGGAATTATCTATTTTGTTCTAGCCTTCTCAATGTTTCCTCAGGTAATTCTCCATTTATTACTTCTATCTGACATGCTTATGATTTGAAAATTGACCTGTGGGGTACCTTTGTGGTACACATTGTGATTATTTTTACACAAATTTTCCAAAATTCTAATCTGGGATTTTTATTACTGCCTCCGTTTCAAAATAGATGTAAAAATTTGTTACCCTGGCTTCTAGTCAAATTTTGTAAGGGCAAAAGGAAGAGAGGGAAATAGAATAACATGTGATAAAGAGAGAGATAGAGAGAAATACATATAAGGGGGAAAAATACATTTGTTGCATTTAATTTGAAGCATCCATTTTTGGCAATTGTTACTTCCAATTTGAAACGGAAGTAGTATATTTTTATTTATTTATTTATTTTTGTTGCTATAAAGCTATTGGCTATTGCATAACTTTTGGCTGGTCTCTGCATTCAACCGTGGTTCTGACCACCGCACTATTCTTTTTCAGTGCCAGCTTAATCACATCTTGCGACAAGATTCCTTTTCTGGTCATTTGAGAAGTTTCTTTACCACTGTGTTGGATTCTTTATCGTACATGCTAGAATACTCTTATGTGTCTTTTGTTGGGACACTGCTATTGCTGATAACAGCAATCTCCTTTGTCCCATCGAAAATCTCACGCAAGAGGCGTGTGGTCATTGGAATACTCCATGTATCAGCGCATGTTTCTGCTGCTCTTATCTTAATGTTGCTGTTGGAATTGGGTGTTGAGATGTGTATTCGGCATCAGCTTCTGGCAACATCTGGTAGGCATTATGTGTCAGCTTATTTTCTTTTGAGAAACTGTGCATGTTTAGTATGCTTTTTTCAGCAATGAGATTTTTTCCTGTGGCACAGATGCTGGATTATCCAACATTTACCTTAGTACTGTGTTTGTTTTAGGCTATCACACTTTATACGAGTGGTACAGGCAAATGGAAAAAGACCACTTCCCTGACCCAACTGGCCTTCGAGCACGTATTGAACAATGGACTTTTGGTCTGTACCCAGCATGCATTAAGTATTTAATGTTTGCCTTTGATATTCCTGAGGTACTTCGCTTTGAACATTCCAAAACAAGCGTTGCTTCCTTATTTTCTTGACTAAACCTATGTTGAAAATTATAGGTCATGGCAGTCACGAGGGGAAACATTTGCAAGAATGGGATAAAGTCCTTGTCTAGAGGTTATACAACAATATACTATGCCTCTGTTTTCCTCTATTACTGGGTTTTCTCAACTCCAGTTGTGTCTTTGATATTTGGAAGTTACTTGTATGTTTGCATCAATTGGTTTCACATACATTTTGATGAAGCTTTCTCCTCCCTGCGGATTGCCAACTATAAGGCATTCACTCGCTTCCACATCACGGATACAGGTGCTTTGGAAGTCTACACCCTAGCTGTTGATAAGGTATACTGCTATCTGTGATTCTGTGTGCTGTGGCAGCTGTTGTCATTGTTTTCTTGTACTGTATTTAAAGTAAATTCAATAATAAGTTACAAAAATACTAGGCTCTCCTTTACCCTTTCCTCTTATGCACACGAGGTTTTATATTGGACATGCAATGCTAAAATGAATGCTGTCTGTTGTTACTTATTAGTCAATATTAGCACGCCCAGCATCAAAAGGCCTGACTGCTTTAATAATGTTCTCTGTTTTCATTATGCAGGTTCCAAAGAAATGGAAGTTGAACCCAAAATGGGATGGGGAATCCCAGCAGATGAGCCATCGTACGAGGCACCCAAGCCAATGGACTGCAGCTATCAAACACCAGGATCCGTTATCCACAGTTAAGATTGTAGATAAATTTGTCATCCCAAGGACTCAACATGGTGACATTATTAGCAATGGCCCGATCCTGAGCTCACCTCCATAGGACTTTGTTGACAGATTTAGCTTATTTTTAGAAAGCAGCTTAGGTTAAGGTGCAAGTATATATAGTCATAATTATCGATTTCTGTACATATATATTTTCTGGTTAGCCCTACTAATCATCTGTTGTATTTACTGGACTATTAAATGTAGAGCTCAGTGAAAAATGAAATCGTTAGTTCTCTTCCACAACTGATTACATCATTTTGAAGCTTGAACAGCAAAAACTGGACATTGTGGGTGCTAGCCTAGTATAAAGACTATAAATAGGGAGCTGTTAAATAGCTTACAATTGCCCTCCCTTCTCTCCTAACAACGTGAAGTACTTGGGTCTTATCCTTGTTCCTTTTCGAAGAATTTCTTTGGCAAGACGATGACTAGTTCAATATAAATCATTTACCTCTACTCCTAACTTCAAATGTGTAATGCTCGCTATAAATTCTTAACTGACCCATCTTGAGCTGGCTTAAGACATGACAAAAATTTCAACTTCATCCAAACACTCAATGTAACAGCTCTATCTGTAATCAGCATGAAGGAACCTCGCGTAAGATGTTATCTCAAGTGTGCTTTTTAACTCGTCCCAATTCTCGACTTGGTTGGCTAATGGTCCTCCGTGTATCTTAATCTGACGGCTTTTAAGCCTTCTATAAGGAATTTGCAGAAACTCTTGAACTTGTCGCAATTTTTTCTGTGATTAATTTTGAACAGAAGAAAATTGTTAGTACATGTAGTTCGAATCATGTTTCTGGATAAAAAACTAATGTGTTGAAGAGCCATAAAAACTCACTTTGCGGTTGGATATTAGATCCTCATAGTAGACGACAATATGTTGAGTGGTGTTGAAGAACTGCAGAGCATTTGTTATGGTTGCTTCTTCTAGCTTCAATTTATGCTCGATTTCTGTAGCATTAATTTTTGGCCTGTAACTTGCCAGTATTTGAGCCTGTGAAACCATTGAAACAAAAAAGAGCAGGGGCAAAAAGTAAAATAAAGTACAAGAAAAAACACAAAAAAACTTGTAACACACAAGTGACACAACTAATCTAAAATTGTTAATGAGCTATGGTAGTAAATCGAATAATATCAAAATTATCAGTAACTCTTAATTTACTCTCGAGAGCACCTAGACCTAGTAACTAACTGCGATAAACTATTACAATAGTTGAAAGTTTGACATGTACCTTCTGATATTCAATTATGTCCTGGTTAAGTGATTGATGATTAAATTCTATAAAAACTTATACAAAATACTAGAAGTGGCGAAAAATTCAACAAAAATAGCAATGGAACTACAAATTAAAGTACCTCAACTGGGGAATGAACATGAGATTTATGGGTTCCATTGAGAAGTTTAGCATTCCTGTCATGAGAATTTGCCAACACTGATACCATTCTCCTTAGTAAATTTCTTCTGAACAGAAATATTACCGAAACACCTCTCTTGTTCATATACTTTACTATTTCTTCATGATGCGCCATTAAACCCTGAAATTGCAATACAAAGTATGTTTTATTTGTTTCTTTCGACTTTAATCAACATTGCACGGTCCCAGCAGTAGGGAGTGTCTCCCAAAATGGTCCGACATGCATGTAGTGAGACGTAGTGACTGATGGTTTGATGACACTCAACAGGATATAGGGCAATGAAAAAGAAAAATAAACAAATTAGAGAGTTTTGCCAAACCATTTTGTAAGTGAATCAATAGTATGGATTGTTACACAAAGACAAGTTATAGTTAGCGTTGTTGGTGTCAAGTTTTACGCTTCCTGTTACCTGATTGAGCATCCATTTAAGGCCAACAGCGGCTGAGCACTCGTTCTTTGAAGCACTAGTGAACCAATCAAGATTGTAGACTTGATCCAGAGTTGTCAATATCGTTGATGCATTGCTTCTTCTTTCCTTTACTGAAAATATTTCGCCATTTGAGCTTACATTCATGTGGTTATTCAGCATTGTTTCAAACCATCCACTTCCTGATCTTTGCATTGAAACAATGGCGAATGACCTGATTGGATTGCATTCACATTCTTCCCTGTTATTTCACATGAAAATTACCATTAAGGAGTATCATTATGCATTTAAATAACTAAATATGTTGTAATGTCCAAAAGCAAACTAACATTTAAGTCATCGTACATTGGTTACTAAGTTTCCTATGTGCCACATCTATCACTTTTAACGGTTGATAAAGAAGTGGAAAGGTCGATAACAAAGTCATTGAGCGATTTCAAAATGTCGTGCTTCTTAAATTACGAAGGTATCAAATATATTTGTCAAAATCGAAGGTATACAACATGAATACAAGGTACAACTAAAAGTAAAAAACAATTGTTCATTTGAGTTTAAATGAACAATTTTTCCCCTTTGGTGGTACTAAAAAAAAAATGCCGCATAAATAATCAACATTTCAATTGTGAACCGACAAGAATCCAAAAGAAAAGGCACAATTTTTATTCCATCAAAAGGAAACACTTGATATCATTCTAATCAAACTCTAGTTTTTCACTATTGTTGTAGTGAGTAAATTATTAAGCTATATATCATGAGACCATATATCCAATTTCAATAACCAATATGTAAACTATCCCCTCTAATATGTGAGACATTTGATTAAAGAATATGTGCTAAATCAAACTATGTGACAAATACACTCCAAACCATATGATAAAAAAACATATAATAGCAATAATTATTATTACCTCCGTTTCACATTATTTGCAACGATTTGACATGGAGTAGAGAAGAAAAATGTCTAATCGTTGTAAATAATGTGAAAAGGAGGTAGTACGGAAAAAAAGAAAAAAAAAAAAAAAAAAGGAAAATAATTGAGGGCATTGTGGAAAATACCTGTTGAAAGAAAGAGGTTTTGGGTAATGCAAATAATGAGAATCTAGTAGAGGACATTGATGAATGTTGATTTGAATATTGTTGTTGCTTTTGATGAACTTTGAAGCTGCACTAGATTTTAGTTTGACTAAATTGAAAAACCCTGTATTGCAAATATATACACCACATAACATTATCATCACTAAAACTCCCATCCTCAATACTAATGGTGATCTTTTTGCTCCTTTTATCACCCATTTTTCCTGCCATATCGATCATCATCGTATACATTAATACATATACCATATGTTAGCTACGAACAGAAGGCTAAACAAACGCATCCTTATATAATAAAATAGATCAATGCCGCGTTACAATATATAGAAAACTAAGATGATATGAATATGTATGTATGTATGTATGTACCTTGTCAAAGAAATCTCTCTTCATTGAAAATCTTGATTAGAAGAAGATGATATGAACATACGATGTTGGACTTTTATGTTTAGAAAAATGAGGAAATAAGTGCAAGTTATCTTATGTTTGGCTCTTTAAATTGGTGAAAGCCATACAAATTTAACGCCTGCAATTGGACGCAGTCTTATATTATTATTTAGTTAATTTTGTTGAGGAATATTGTATTGTATTTGTCATTTTGTTTGGTATATTGTTATAAATTTGCAATTTAGATAACAAGGTATCCATGATCTTTTCTGTGTCTGCTTTAGCTAGATGTGGTCAAAAGTTGAGTTTTCTAGTACTAGATTTTAGTTTTTTTTTATTATAAGAATTTGTTGTCAATGTCTTGGATTTATGGAGATTTTAGTTTAATAATGTGGATCATGATGGCGATGATTGTGAATCCATCATGCATGTACGGATCTAAGTGGTAACACAAGTCGCAAATTACATGTATAATTATGGTCTTCGATTTTATTTTTTGGTTTGGAATCATGATTAATCGCTTTTTTAAATTAACTGTGAATATTTGTTACTTGCACTATTTTTGGTTAACAAATTGTTGTATATAGTTTGTATGATATACGATATTTGAAAAATAACAATACAGCATCAGTGAATGAGAAGAACTTCATCTTATAACCAGCTTTACCATCATATAAGATATATCCAAGACTAATTTAATTGATATATGTTGCAACTCGAGACCACCAAAAGCTTAAAAGACAATGTTGTTTGTATATAGGAAATTGCCTATGGATGTTTATTGATATTTACTAGACATTGATAGTTATTTCAAATTCAATTTATGTGATGAGTTCCTTTTTTTTCTCCAAAATTACTTGAAAATGTCATATGATGAGTAATTTTGGCATATGAACAATGAGATAAATTAGAAACTCATTGTCATTAACACTTCATATGCAAATCCAAAGTGCTAATATTTATAATTTTCTACAAATAATCAATTGCACTATATGCCTAGTACAACCAAGACTATTTTTTAACTTTGTTCTTATATCTTGTGAACATGTGACCAAAATGGTACTCTTAGTTGCACCATATGAAATTACGAATTACACCCGAAAAATTGCCAAGTACAATCGATTCGATGGTAAAGATCCTAGTCCATGGCTCCATGGTGCATAGCTAAAGGTTACATGGATAAATCTTTACTTACTGAGTTTGAGTCAAAATGAGTACAAAAGAATGAAAACTTGGCAACATGATTAAGTAAATGTGTTGCTAGTCATTCATTAAATTTCACAAAATTACTTTATGAAATGAAATAAAACTCACCACTCAAATATATTATATGTTACACTTACTAATTACGGAGTAAGAATAATATTAATTAAGCNAAGAAAGAGGTTTTGGGTAATGCAAATAATGAGAATCTAGTAGAGGACATTGATGAATGTTGATTTGAATATTGTTGTTGCTTTTGATGAACTTTGAAGCTGCACTAGATTTTAGTTTGACTAAATTGAAAAACCCTGTATTGCAAATATATACACCACATAACATTATCATCACTAAAACTCCCATCCTCAATACTAATGGTGATCTTTTTGCTCCTTTTATCACCCATTTTTCCTGCCATATCGATCATCATCGTATACATTAATACATATACCATATGTTAGCTACGAACAGAAGGCTAAACAAACGCATCCTTATATAATAAAATAGATCAATGCCGCGTTACAATATATAGAAAACTAAGATGATATGAATATGTATGTATGTATGTATGTACCTTGTCAAAGAAATCTCTCTTCATTGAAAATCTTGATTAGAAGAAGATGATATGAACATACGATGTTGGACTTTTATGTTTAGAAAAATGAGGAAATAAGTGCAAGTTATCTTATGTTTGGCTCTTTAAATTGGTGAAAGCCATACAAATTTAACGCCTGCAATTGGACGCAGTCTTATATTATTATTTAGTTAATTTTGTTGAGGAATATTGTATTGTATTTGTCATTTTGTTTGGTATATTGTTATAAATTTGCAATTTAGATAACAAGGTATCCATGATCTTTTCTGTGTCTGCTTTAGCTAGATGTGGTCAAAAGTTGAGTTTTCTAGTACTAGATTTTAGTTTTTTTTTATTATAAGAATTTGTTGTCAATGTCTTGGATTTATGGAGATTTTAGTTTAATAATGTGGATCATGATGGCGATGATTGTGAATCCATCATGCATGTACGGATCTAAGTGGTAACACAAGTCGCAAATTACATGTATAATTATGGTCTTCGATTTTATTTTTTGGTTTGGAATCATGATTAATCGCTTTTTTAAATTAACTGTGAATATTTGTTACTTGCACTATTTTTGGTTAACAAATTGTTGTATATAGTTTGTATGATATACGATATTTGAAAAATAACAATACAGCATCAGTGAATGAGAAGAACTTCATCTTATAACCAGCTTTACCATCATATAAGATATATCCAAGACTAATTTAATTGATATATGTTGCAACTCGAGACCACCAAAAGCTTAAAAGACAATGTTGTTTGTATATAGGAAATTGCCTATGGATGTTTATTGATATTTACTAGACATTGATAGTTATTTCAAATTCAATTTATGTGATGAGTTCCTTTTTTTTCTCCAAAATTACTTGAAAATGTCATATGATGAGTAATTTTGGCATATGAACAATGAGATAAATTAGAAACTCATTGTCATTAACACTTCATATGCAAATCCAAAGTGCTAATATTTATAATTTTCTACAAATAATCAATTGCACTATATGCCTAGTACAACCAAGACTATTTTTTAACTTTGTTCTTATATCTTGTGAACATGTGACCAAAATGGTACTCTTAGTTGCACCATATGAAATTACGAATTACACCCGAAAAATTGCCAAGTACAATCGATTCGATGGTAAAGATCCTAGTCCATGGCTCCATGGTGCATAGCTAAAGGTTACATGGATAAATCTTTACTTACTGAGTTTGAGTCAAAATGAGTACAAAAGAATGAAAACTTGGCAACATGATTAAGTAAATGTGTTGCTAGTCATTCATTAAATTTCACAAAATTACTTTATGAAATGAAATAAAACTCACCACTCAAATATATTATATGTTACACTTACTAATTACGGAGTAAGAATAATATTAATTAAGCGCTAACCTCGATGTATTATTTACTGATGTTTTTAATGGTAAACAAACTGACAGGAAGCTTAGCAAGTTATCACAACACTAAACTACAAAGGTAAGCCACATGACTAATTGTTCTTCAGCCATAATTTCCGGAGCATATCAAGTTATCCAACCAGACCCTAAATCGCCTCATGCTATTTTTAAGAAATAATACGAAGTAATAATAATTAAACAACTTGTTATGGCTTCCCAAAACCAGCAAATAACTCAATGTAATGTGCAAGTTTTCCAGTGTAATCTTCCTGTTTAGTTTATAAATTCCGTAAATTTAGTTTCCTGTACGGCTTTGTTCTTTTGGACCGAAGTTTTTAGCACTTCAGTTCAATTTAGTTCAGTTCAGCTTTATTTAATTCGGTTCAGTTTAATTCAGCTCATCTCCATTATACTTCAATTCAGTTTAGCTCACTTTAATTCAGTTCCTTTCGATTCACTTCACTTCAATTCAACTCTATTCAATTCAGTTCAGTTTAATTCAACTCATCTCTTTCATAATTACTACTTTATTTCAATCCACTTCAATTCAGTTTAGCTCACTTTAGTTCAGTTCCTTTCAATTCCATTCAATTCAACTGTCTCAGTTTTAAAAAACAGGCCTACTTCCCTCTTTTGTTTTACGCTCATGCCAAGGAGGTCAATTGATGTTGGGGCAGCATCGGCTAGATAGACCGATGTGATGAGTTGTGCTCCTGTGGATGGCTTAGGCTGCACTTTGGTTCGAAAGCACAAGCGACGCAAAGACACTTCAAAGAACAACAAAACTAATGAAAGTTGTTCTACGCATGCAGACCTAACTCAACTTGATGGATATGTGGATTAACACGGCCTTAGACAATTTTGGCACAATACAAACATGTGATCAGGCTTAATATGATACGGAGTAGTCTTTAAGATAACAATAGAATGGGAGAATCTTTCAATGATCACAACTCTCTATTACAAACATTTTGTGTCACAAGAAGTAAATACAAGCACATAAGGGTTTAAAAGATGTGCTACACAAGACTGACAGAATAAATCACCCCAATTAACCTAGCATCCTCACCCTGTGCAAGCATGTCAGTCACTTGATTGGCTCTCTTCCCGTCAAACTACAGTCTCACATATTAGGTTTTAGGTCTGAGTGAACACCCTGCACATTGGACTTGGGTCCGTTTGGTAGGACGTAAAACATTTTTAGATGAAAATAATTTCTATGAAAAATCTTTTACATTGAAAAACTCATTTTTATCAAGAATTTCCATTGTTTGTTTGCATGTAAAATGATTTTACATTTTAATCATTTATGATTGTTTGGTTGGATAAAAAATCAAGTATTTCAATTGTAAGGAAAAGTATTTTCCTTTCAAGTGTGATGGAAAATGTTTTCCTCCCAATTTTGGGAGAAAATATTTTCAACATGGTGAAAAACCATTTTCCATCCCAAGTTTTACATTTTAGTATTTTACCCCTAACCAAATGATGTAAAATGGGAAAACTGTTTTCGGGAAAAACATTTTACGCCCTACCAAACGGACCCAGATTAAACTATGGTGATTATAATAACCCATGAAAGTCATTGATGTGTTGCAATTAAAACATAAAAATAATATAATGACATATAATCATCCATCTTCCCTGCTCCAAAGGATGCTTCTCTTAATGACTACAAGTTTTTTACTTAGAAACTCAGCAATCCAATTTCCTTAACGGTGGATACATAGCACTGCCAGCTTTGCTGATGACGAATTGGAGACAAAAAAAGCAAACAAATTGATTTTTAAAGTTCCCATGAGTGGGGGAGTCTAGAAGGTCATGCTGGCCTCGGTGGTCAATTGTCTAATTCTCGCTACTAGGTCGCAGGTTTGGACGTACTCTAGAAATATACTTGTAAAAATCAAGGTAAGACTGCGTACGGTTTGATCTTCCACCCACCCAGCTGTGGAAATAGCCATGAGCAAGAGTCCACAACTTTGGGGTTATTTTTTGGTTACATATCATCATCTCATATGAAAAGAGTTCAGAAGCTAAAGTTTGAGGTTATTTAGCCAAACAACACAATTCCAAAGATCAAGAGATATTGTTATTGGATGAACTTATTGACAGCAAAGATTGAAGCGGAATAGCAAGGTTAACTACTATTTCAGGCCTCTCTTGTACTATTGCAATCTCTTCTTAAGGCATGACTGGTGATTTCAGGGGAGTTAAGCCGAAAATGCAGGAGTCAGATTACTCCATTTGAATTCTCCACAAGTAGGACATGGTAATCTATCCTACATAGAAAGACATTTAGATTTTAACTTTAGGAACTAGGTCCAACAGTGAGATCTTTCTCCATAAAAAACCATAAGTTTCATCGGCATTAATTAAGTCCCAACGCCTAGAGAACGGATTGGGAAGTCCTTAGAGGGAAATCGAGACCAAGTATTACAGTTCGAGGGTAAATAAGGTTACTGCCTTTTGTATTCTTGGGTTGCTCAAAGGTGATTCAAGTGCCCTAATTACATAATCTGTTTTACATAATTGCTGTCACTTTTTATAGACTTAAAACTCACTGATATCATTGTTCTTCACAAGTTGCAACCTACTCGCTTTATTGTGCATAAATTACAGCCTGATGGTTGTCTTGTATGTTCAAAGAGAGAGCAAAGTATGACTCAAACAAATCACTAAACCAACCTCATATATACATTTTTAACTTATGAAAGAAATTTAAAATGCAAACTAAGTTATGTGTAGTTGTGAATCATACATAGTTTCTAGAATTTTAGGTTCTAGCAGAAGTTTTGAGCAAGCTGTTACCATACCATTTACAGTGTGTGCTTATAGCACCAATACTTCCAAAACAGGCGAAAAAATTCCTCCTCCGTCTTCAATACGTGGAAGAGGCTGCTTTCCAGAGGAATAAGCCATCAATGCACTAGGGAATCAGCCAGCCAGCTCCCATCTCCCTGGCCCATTTCACTCAGATCTAGTACAAGTAGCCAGGGGAGGGCAGAGTTGTTTATAGTACAAGCAGTATGCAACACTGAATCTCTATCAGGAAGCAGAATGCATGCATAAATGTGCTTAAAATGGTGTTATTGGTATGAGAAGAATCAGATTACAAACAAATGGTATTTCCTCGGTCTCAATGCATGCATTCTAAGGATACGTCAGAAGTGGTAAATTGATGTACTACCCAAATGAGCCTTTGTCATTGAAAAATGAAGCAAGAAGAAAAGGTTTAATGGTAAAAGATGCCAGCTTACCATGACGGGGCAAAATGAAGTCATTTCAGCTTCTCTCACAAGATAATTAAGCGCACTATCTGTCCTAGGTATCGAAATGACTTTGTTGCCTCTTTTAAGCATTTATTTCTATCATCACGAGACCAATGCTGCAAAATAAACATACAAAACTTCCTCAAGTGAGTTCAAACAGGCTTAGAACTTGTAAGTAAATATATAAGCAATAAGGGAAATCAACAGGTGAACCTCATGTACAGACCTCACCAAGCATGTTAAGCTTATTTCTGACTTGTTTCAAGAATTCTTCTTCATCTCCTTCCCAGGAGAAAAACTCCAATTGCCTTCCCTCTACAAGCTTCTCAGCAACCTAATAAAGATCAAAAGCACTTTCTTTTCATTACTATTAATCAGAACAAAAGAAGTTGGTAAGTAAAAGTTTGAAAGAAAAGAGCTATAGATAGTCAAACAGATCGATGCACTTTCTAGGAATTTAAACAACACCGTATTGAGGCATGATAATAGCAGTCGCAACTGGCTGAATGATGCCATTGGCAACTTTACAGAAAAGTCAATGCGGGTTTTAGCCTTACATTGGGCAGGAAAGTCATAGCAAACATCAGATGTTCACAGGAAGGAATCCGCCATCAGCATTTCACACCAGCAAAAAAAGTGGAGAAAATAACTACAGTAGGAATATATTTGGCGAGGAATAAAGGTCATATAGCTTATAAAGTAAAGAGTCATGCCTTCTGTTTTTTACATGAAGACAACAAAATGTTGAAACAGATCAATAAGTAGACAGTAAAAGAAGATAAATTGTAGATTTTAGGGACATAATTTATGAAACAAGGATATGACTTGTGAAATTATAAACCAGAAAAACTACAAATAATAAACCAGAAATACTATAATCGAAGATAGATTGTCAAGTATTTTGGTGACTTGGCACACTCCCACACACAAACTAAAGCAAAATGGAAGTTTCACAATATTCTTCCTAAATTCCTGTTCTCTAATATCCCATATTCTAAACGAAGTAGGGATTTATTTCAATTTCCTCTCTCACTCTCTTTTCAAACTACAGGTTGTCAAAGAACTCTTTTGTTGTTTGATGGAGTACTAAGAACTACTTTTGGTAGAGCTAAAATGTAGTCCAAAGCAACTAAGCATAAGGCTTACCTGTTCCAACTGCAATTCACACACACAGAGTCGCTAGGCATTTAGAAGATACTAGAGGATGAATCCAATCTCAAAGTGGCCTGTGGAAACCTCATTATGGTAAGCAACAAAATTTCCCAAGAGTTTTCATTTAATATTTAATTTAAATATTTGTTTACTTGTTAGTTTTGTTGATTTATGCAATGAATAGAACAAGGGGGAGGGACACTACAGGCAACACAGCAGTGTTATACTATAGTGTTTCATAGGTCGTCTTTAGAGTTGAAGAGTTTGTTATTGGTATTGTATACACTATAAGTGTCAATGTATTTTATTTTTTGCTAGTTTATATTTATATTGTTGCCTCCTCCAGTCATCAATCCTACATGAATTAGTTTTCTAACCCAGAAGAATAGCAACCTTTTCATCTGATCTTAAGTTTTGGATCAATTGTAACCCTAAAAGTGCATGGAAAATTAAGAGAAGAAACATTGCAATAAAATTTGTACAACATGAGTTTTAATTTTCCATTAGGAACCATCAATGAATAGGTGAAAAATAATGTAGTTTGTTTTATACCTCACACCATGAAAAAATAGTGTTAAATGACCACTAGTAAATTAGTAGCATTAAATGACCGACAAAAATTGAATAATAGTTGAGGTATATAGATGGATCAATTCTTACAATTAAACACCACTAGAAATTTCCAAGTACATCACCATGCCAAGCTTCAAAGTTAAAGAAATCATACTTAAAACATGGCCAATTGTTGAAAGTCATTTAAAGGTGCAACATAAAAATGAGAAATAAAGCAAACACACCTGTTTTGCTATCACTTGCCCACCAGCTAAGTGAGAAAAGTAAACATTGTAGAAGTGAGAGAGAAACAAGGGGGCACTATTTTCTGCGAGTTTCTTCAGATATGAGGCATAAGAAATTCCAGGTTTGCTGGGCTCTGGGACTGCCAAACCTTCTTGGCTGAACCATTCGAGATCCCTTGCCAGACTTTCTGATCTTTCTAATCCAGTTTTCCTAAAGTATGTATCTGCTCCACAATAAACATTAAAGCAGTATGAAAGATAATCACAGTAAAGTAAGAGCACTGTAGCTAAGCTCATGCCTCACGGTCATTCTCGATTTGTCTATTCTCAGTTTACACATATGAAGAGGTCAATCGTAAGAAAAAATCTTCAAACATGGGAAGTATAGCCACTCTCTTGACAAATTATTCCCATTCCAATGCAACATTACTTGAACTACAACTTTTAACATGATCAACTAGGCATCTGTTTATCAATGATATACTTCAGTGCGAATTTAGAGGGGAGTTTTGCATGATAAAAACAAATTACAGCTGATACCCTAAATTCAGTAGCTGATTGATGAAGTAGTGCATAATGTTTCGTTGAAACAGAGAATAAAAGAATAATTGATATAGTTGAGGGCATTCATAGCTGCAAACGCATTCATAAGGATAGCAATGAAAAGCACTCCTCTATAGAGCAATCACTACTAAAAGCTCTAATGAAACTAAACTAAACTATCGGACTTGAACTACTTAAAGAATGTTCAGCCTCATAACGACATACTAAACTAGAATCTCAATTGTAAACCTTGGGAGAACAAAGTCAAAAGGATGCTGGAAGGCTGAATGTGGGTCAAACTAGGATCAGGATTCGATCAACTTATCCAATTAACCGAAGGTTGAGCATACAATAAACTACCAAGTACCAACTTACTAAACAAAAGGCTGAACACCAATAAACTACCAACACAAGTAGCAATACAACTCAAATAGGTTACAACAGCACCAAGTATGGGCTGGGTACACTCGAAAACACAAGTTCGAGCGGATGCAAAGGGCAACACAGGATAGCAACTAGGATACAGACACAGGAAGAGCGAAATATCAACTTCAAATACTATGCGGTTGTACCCAATTTGGCCAATACATTGTACCAGGTAATCAGTAATCTATAAAATATATCCACTTTACTCTTTCTCAAACTAAAAAGAAGAGTAAGTAATGCTAAATCAACCACTAATTAGTTGCACAAACTAGTAATAATTCGTGGCGGAGGTAGTAGCAATTCCGATAAAAGTAACCAATTAATTTACCCAATAAACCCACAACCCCACAAAAGCCCAACACCTCAAATAATGAACACAATCAAAATAATACCAACAAAATTCCTCAAATTAAAAACATTAAAAAAAAAAAGTTAAAAAAAAAAAAACTCACAAGAAACATCAGTAGAATGCTCAACAACACCTTCAATGGTTTCAAAAACAAGCTTAGTATCAACCAAATATTTAAGAAACCCATCAATGGTAGGCACCCAAACCCCATCAAAATCATCACCATTAGAAGAAGAGCCTTTATCATTGTGAAGTCTCATAGCAACAAACCTCATTTCTTCAGTAATTCCTTTACTTTCACCTGGGTATTCTTTTCTGTACCTCTTCTTCTTCTTCACCACTGGTGGGGCCAACCCTCCTCCTCCTCCTCCTCCTCCTCCTCCATTAGAGGATGGTGAATCAGAAGTTGATGTTTGGGGGAAGCAAACACTGGGTTTTGAAGAGGAGAGTTTGTTGAGGTGTTTGTGAAATGGGGTTTTGGGAAATTGGGATATTGTGATGAAATTGAGGTGGTGTGATGATGTTAATGGAGGTACTATGAGGTTTGAGGAGAGAGTGTTTGTAATTGGTGTCATTTTTGAGTTAATTTCGTTCAAACTCATGAATGAGTTGGTCTTAATTTGCAAGTCTTTGATGGTTGTGCCCATACGTTCATAAATTAGTACTTGTCAAACACAAATCACTAATATCACAATGATATTTTAAGGTAATAGGTTAGAAATTTAAGGGTAAAGTCATTTTTTTATCTGCATTTAAGGGGTAATGAGGTAATAATATTTTCTACCTATTTACGAAAATACCATGTAATACCAACAAAATATCGCAGTGATTTATTAGATATTATCCGCATGAAATTGTGTTCGGTATTGTTTTTACTTTTAATTACTATGCAATAAATTGAGTATAACTCATAAAACTTAATTGGCCTGAAATCTACTACTACTTCCATATTATATTAGTTGCAACGATTTGATATTTTTCCTCTATACTTCATGTCAAATCGTTGCAACTAATATATAATATAGAGATAGTAAACTAAATTAAAATGAATCACCTAAAGTGACAGAATTGTAATGAGATATTAAAAAACCTCCCTTATTTTTGGAGGGATTGGAAGGGAGGGATAAAGATAAGTGAGAAGGGATTCGAGAAGTATTTTGTTTGTTTGGAAGGATAGAGATAGTGAAAGGAATGGGAATAGGGATAAAATGAGCACTTATCCCTCAAAAATAATACCTAGGGGGGTGGTATAAGGGAAGGGGATAACTTTAATGATGTAAAAGACGATTTCACCCTTAGTGAAAGAGAAGGAGAAGCAAAATTAAGAAATTTAATTAAGGGTAATTATGTAAATGTTGTGGCTTTCCCAATCTAATTCCCTACTCATTCCAAACAAGAGATTGTGTTAGTTTTACCTTTATCCTACCTATTAATTCCCTATCCCTATCCCACTTTCTTATCCTTCTTATTCCTATCCCTCAAACCAAACGCCTCGTAAAAGTATTCAATAATTATAAAGTAATTGGAGTCTGACCCTACTCCGCTCCGAGAAAAAATTCGCCTCTGAATCCACCTTAAAATAATCCGCTTCTGACTCCGCTAAAAAAATCCAACTCCGAGTTCAAATCAGAGTCGGGGGTCGGATGCTAAAAATAATCCGAGTTATCTGACAATTAATCCGATTGTGCCGGATCTCCGACTCCGACTTCGCCTTATATTTCTTTACTTATTAGGTATAATAATAATTATTATCATTATTAATATTTTTACTAAACTAATACACTACCATAATTTATGTGTTAATGTAACTAATTACACATATATGGCCGCTACAAAATGGTTATCAACTTATTATCAGAGATGACAATCACTCCACTCCGACTCTGACTGCCTCTGCTTAAATCCGAGAAAAATAAAATCCGTTTTGACTCCATCACAAAAATATCCGCATCCGTTTAAATAATCCAACTACAATCGGAGTCAGAGGTGGATCCTACATAATCCGATCCGACTCCGACCCGTAACCATCCGTACTATTTAGGATGGAGTATTTTACTACTCTACTACGAGCTATGAAGCACGGGGTCGGCTTCCTATGGGGGAACCCGTGTTGGGGACGTCTGGGGGTCGGGGACGGTACGGGGACGGCTCAAAAACGTCTCGGGGTCGCCATCAATCGGGCGGGGTCGGGTGTGTTACTTCAGGGACGATTCGGGGACGGTTACGGTAGAGCAAAAACGTCCCCACCCCTTTTGAAGGTAAAAGGCCAATTTCAATCATATGTATTATGTAAAAGACTAATAGCCCAAGGTCCAAAAAGGCAATTAACCAAACCAACTAACCAATTAACCAAATTCAGTACCCTCTGTCCTCTAGGGTTAAATTATCAAATATCAACTGCATTCATCAAGCTATCAATCCTATCATCAACTGCATTCAATTAACGAATATCAGTTTTTGAAGAGGAAGACGAGTTCAACTACTATTGTTAGTCAACTGTTTGTTTTCTCAGGTAAACCCTTGTTCTTTTCTCCAATTCAAATAATTCTAATTTTATTTTCTGCTAGTTGAACATTTAGTTTCAATTTCATGCATTTACTGTTTTTTATTTAATTTTATTTTTTTGCTGAGAATACGAAGTTACTTTAGCTGGTTTTTAGTGGGTGTTGCTTTTTAATTTTTAGCTTTAGTGTTGCAGCTGTAAATTAAATCATTGATATCATTTTATAGGGAAAAAAATTAATAATGGAATATTACTAAAAAGTTGAAATTTTGATGAATTTCTTTGAGGAAAAAAAAAAAAACAAAAACAAATTTAGTTATGAAGTTCTGTTATTTTGGATCAGAAGCTCAAAGCTACTGGGTGATTTTTTTTTTATTTGTGATTTTGTTACACTGGTGTTAGCTGAACAATTTGACTGTATTTTTTTTTTTTTTTAATAATTTTTTAGAATATGTGTTCTTTAGTTGATACTGATAACTAGAGAAGGGAATTTGTGCAAATAATTTTTTTAATAGGTGGGGACACATTTGATTCAATGGATGATGTTGGATTATTAGAGTTTGCGAAACTTTCACTTGATGAGCCGGATTTAGAGAACGAGTTAATTAATGATAATGTTGTACTTTAACATAATGTTGTACTTTAAGGCTTTATGAATTATTATTATGTTAATGTTACATTAAAATATTAAAGACTATTGTATTTTAAATATTTTTGTAATTTTTTAATTGCCGATTCCTTACCGTCCCCGTTTTTAGAAATTTTGATTTTGCCGTTTTCCGTTCCCGTCCCCGTTTTTGTCCCCGTTTTTGAACCCGTGCAACCTAGACTACGAGTTTATGAATCTAAGATACTATTCCCTTCAATAAGTCAATGTCAATCACGGAAACCCTAACCCCGAAATCAATTCAAATCACATCAACCCTAACCCCCAAATCAATTCCAATCACATCAACCCTAACCCCCAAATCAATTTCAATCATATAAACTCTTAAATCAATCCACTCAGATTGACCTATAACATGCAGAATTCTGAATCAGATAAACGTAGTGACGATATTGCTACAACATCTTCGCAAACTCAAAGTCAAACTCTACCATACCACATTATAATGGACGAAATTCTTCCTCGATTTCCGGTAAAATCCATAATTCGTTTCAAATTAGTTTGTAAACATTGGAATTCTACTATTTCTAGTTACAAATTCGCAAAATTGCGCCTAAAATTCAACAATTTCTCGGATAATTTCTTTGTGATTGGTTCTTATTCAGGTCACTTTTGTGATTTTGGTCCTTTCTTTAACTTTCTACCACAAAATGAATATACTAATATGAATCAATTGATCAAAATTAGTGTGAATGTTTTTACTGATAGTTTGTTTCCACTTTTTGATTTGGAGGGTTGTTGTGATGGTCTTGTGTGCTTTCTTTATGGTACAGAGAAATCTAATGTATATTGTGTTTGGAACCCGGTTACTCGTGAATGTCGAGAGATTAGTATACCTGATAGTGTTACTCATGCTAGTTCTTGTGGTTTCGGTTATGTATCGTCTCGTGATGACTATAAAGTTGTTTTGTCTTTCAAGAGCAAGGACAAATGGCTAGGGTTTCATGAGTTTTGGTTGCGAGAAGGGAAATGGAAGCGAATTGGTGCTTTAGATGATGACATTGGTAGGCGTGGAATATTGTACCATCCAGTGTGGATTGATGGCATTGTGTTTTGGAGGTCTATTTTCGCTGCTAATGACATTATTATGTTGAATTCTGAAACTGAAGAACTGAAGGTGTACTCCATGACAATTTGGCTGAATAATGGATACCGTGAGATGTGTTTATATCGGCTACATGGGTGCTTGTCGTTGCGTAGGTTTAAACCAGATGGTACTTCTAATTTCTGGGTGTTGAAGAAATTCGATGATTGGAGTTCTTGGGAGGAATTGTTCACGATCAATCTTTATAACATCTTCTTTGTTGGGTTATTTGACAATGGCAAGTGTTTGTTACGGAGTTCTGATCAGTTTAGGTTAGTTGATTTGTCCAAGGAAGCTCTCGAACGTGCTCATGGGGATTTCAATGGTCAAGGTATTGATACCAATCTTTATGGCAAGGTGTACATGGCAAGTTACACTCAGAGTCTAGTTTCGCCATTTGGAACAACCGAGTCAGATGAGGAGGAAACGGAGAATTATGAGGTCTGATGATCATGTTGGCTTATTTGTCTATGCGTTTTGTGATATATCTAATCTGTGCTGCTCATACATGTGATATTTGTTGTCAAACTTCATAACTAGTCATTTTCTAGTATTCTAAAATCTAAGGGCCTGTTTACTTCAGCTAGCTGAGCTAAGGTGTCCCTGAGTTAAACTGAAAGTTTTTTACGAAGGATTAATGAGTAGCAAAATAAAAGATGAGATGAACAGAACTAAACTGATCTGATTTTAAGTTGAAGTAAACAGGCTCTAACTATTACCTTCCGCTTGTATATATATTTTTTAAAGTAGCATTCATCCATACACCATGTTTATCTACTATGTTGTATCTACGTATTTTGAAGGTTGGATTTCAAGCCATGTTTGTTTGAATGGCCCATGAAACCTTTTGTGAGGTTAGGTACATGGAGGTGTTGAAATGATGAGCTTTTAGTCTCTATAAATCTATAATGAATGAATCATTAGTTCTAGCAAATGCGTTAGGTGTTGGGTGCGTTGAAAAAGCAGGTTTATTGCTTACAAAAGGGTGAAGAATATGATGATAGCTATTCCCTTAAAATTGATTACAATAATATTTACATTTGAATAGTTGATGTAAATATTGGTACTGGTAGGAAAATTGGTACTCTATAGAATTTGGTGATGAAATGTATTTGCTCTAATTTAAGAGCTTGTTTGGTCGGAGGAAATTGGGAGGAAAAGAAGGGAATGGGAAAAGGTTAATTTATCATGTTTAGTTCAAATAATTAAACGAAATTTGATAGGAAATGGAGGGAAAAAAAAAAGGATAGCTTATTACTACCTCCGATCCTGGATCGAAGGTAGTAACATTTTTGTTTACTTTTCTTTCCTTCCAAAATTGGGAGATTAGAGAAGAAAGAGAATGTATGAGCATATTAAAAAAAATTAAACATATGTGTTTTTCCTTTCCTTCAATTACTAATAACAATGAAACATAGGATACCTTTTATTTTAGGAGTTTTCTACATGGTGGCTCTGAGGTATTGAGTTTTATACATTGTGTCTTCCCAAATTAAAACTTTCACGTGGTGCCCCTAAAGTTTAATAAATTACTAAGCCATAACTAGGGGTATGCAGAACCGGAAATCGGAAATTTCTCGATCCTGAAATTCGGATATCCGGATTTTCAGAACCAAAAAAAAATTGATTATGTATTCGTTTCGGAAAAATCGAAATTCCGGAAATTCGGATATTCGGAAAAACCGGATCGACAATCCGGTTCCGAATTATACACCAAAAATTTCTCTAAAACTTCCACTTATACCCTTAAAAACCGGATCGGAAAACCGGAATTCCCGATTTTGTTTTCCTTAAAAATCCGGAATCCTAATTTTTAAAAATCCATTCCGTATCCAATCCGGTTCGGATTTTCCAATTTTAAAAAACCGGATTGGGTATCCGGATTTTCGGAACGGAAAATTGGAAAACCGGACCGGATATTCAGAAATGGAATTTTTGCACACCCCTAGCCATGACCTTTTCATGAAAAATGTCACAATTTGAATCTCAATTTGGTGCCTCATACGCCTCTTTTCATGACCCATACTCGTCCATTTTCCCTTGAAATTAAAGAGCACTATGATCACTATGGTTCATACACCAAATAATTTACGAGCATTTAATATTTATTTAACTATAAGGTCATGGCATAGTAACTAATTGAAACTTAGGGGCACCACATGGAAGTTTTAATTTGGGAGGGCATAGCGTAGAAAACCAATACTTCAGGGATACAATGTAGAAAAACCCTTTATTTTATTTCTACTCTTTAAACCAAATATTAGAAAATTGAGTTATTTCCTTTTTGTTTTTGAACACTTCTACTTTTATTCCACATGTTACCATTAACTTTTGTAAAATAATGGTACCATGTGAAAAAATATTAAAATAATTTGGTACTATGTAGAAAAACCAATTTTACAATGGTATCATGTGGAAATCCCTTAAATTAATGATTCATGTATTACAAGCTTTACACCAAAAAAAGGTGGGGGATGATCAGCTATAAACATATATTGACCATTTATCTAATTGTTTTTGTCCTACAAAATTCTGTCTATAACGGTTATGCATTTATCATTTCAACGGAACATTGATTAGTGATGTAAATATACACATTGCATTAAGTAAATTACAAGTTAGTTTTTTGTTTATTTAAATAAGAATTGAAAATGAATATAGAAGTATATTAAGTGAAAAGTTACAAAAAAGTAATGCCGGTGTCAGACTGTTGTTACTCCTTTAAATCAATGACTAGTATAATGGTCGTGTGTGCACGACTTAAAGGTTGATTAAAATTAGCAATAAAGTTGTAATAAGTAAATTGTAAAGCTTAATAGTTATAGTGAAATATTTTTATTGTGTTAACAAAAAAAAAAAAATCAATAATGCCTACTAAAATCATGCATTAAATATATCAATTTTACTTTATTTAAATTAGTGAATTAACAAAATAATCAAAGTTGTTCGCATTATAAATATAAGATTTCATGTACGGAGTTATTTTATTAAAACAACTGTAATTCTATCGTTCTCACTGTGATCCCGTGCGATAATAATATTTTTTGTTACTTATTGATATCCTTTGCAATAGTTTTATTTTTGAACTATCAAAATCACATGCAATAACAACCAACTTTAAATATTGAGATCTCGTGCAATAAGAATAAACATGAAATATTGAGATCTTGTATGATGATAAACTTGAATAATTGAGTTTCCATGTAATAGTTTTATATTTGAACTATAAAATTCTTGTGTAATAGTAGTCAACTTTAAAATGTTGATATTCCGTACAATCTATATATATACACTCTTTTTTTTTCTCTTTTGTTGATTATTTAATTTTCTTACTATTACTTTTACTTTGAATTCACATTTTTTTCATTGATGGTTTGTTTTTGATTTATATTGTTTGTTGCAATTTTTGGGTCAATTCTTGGGCGAATTTGGGTGAATTTGAGACGATTTGTATGGACCAGAGGTTTTGGGGGCCCACGTTCCCTTCTCAAGGACATTGAATATCTTTTGTTAGTTTTGCATAGTGTGAGTATGCTTGGTTTGGGGAAGTCTAGAAGCTCAAAGCCCAAGTAGAGAAGTTGTCTATGTGCTCTTTTTGGGAGCTCACGGAACCCCATTAGGTCTAGCTCGAAGGCAAATTGACGCAAGAATAAGAAGGTTTCATATCTCTAGATTCAGGGAAGAGGATAAGGAGTTCACAACCCCCCCCCCCCCCCCCCCCCCCCCACTCCTCTTAGAGCATCACTACTAAAAGTCTAATGAAACTAACTAAACTATCGGACTTGAACTACTTAAAGATGTTCAGCCTCATAACGACATACTAAACTAGAATCTCAATTGTAAACCTTGGAGAACAAAGTCAAAAGGATGCTGGAAGGTGATGTGGGTCAAAAATAGGATCAGGATTCGATAACTTATCCAATTAACCGAAGGTTGAGCATACAAAAACTACCAAGTACCAACTTACTAAACAAAAGGCTGAACACAATAACTACCAAACACAAGTAGCATACACTCAAATAGGTTACAACAGCACCAGTATGGGTGGGTACACTCGAAAACACAAGTTCGAGCGAGCAAAAGGCAACACAGGATAGCAAACTAGGTACAGACACAGGAAGAGCGAAATATCAACCTCAAATACTATGCGGTTGTACCCAATTGGCCAATACATTGTACCAGGGTAATCAGTAATCTATAAAATAACTCACTTTACTCTTTCTCAAACTAAAAAGAAGAGTAAGTAATGCTAAATCAACCACTAATTAGTTGCACAAACTAGTAATAATTGTGGCGGAGGTAGTAGCAATTCCGATAAAAGTAACCAATTAATTTACCCAATAAACCCACAACCCCACAAAAGCCCAACACCTCAAATAATGAACAAAATCAAAATAATACCAACAAAATTCCTCAAATAAAAAACATTAAAAAAAAAAGTTAAAAAAAAAAAAACTCACAAGAAACATCAGTAGAAATGCTCAACAACACCTTCAATGGTTCAAAAACAAGCTAGTATCAACCAAATATTTAAGAAACCCATCAATGGTAGGCACCCAAACCCATCAAAATCATCACCATTAGAAGAAAAGCCTTTATCATTGTGAAGTCTCATAGCAACAAACCTCATTTCTTCAGTAATTCCTTTACTTTCACCTGGGTCATCTTTCTGTACTCTTCTTCTTCTTTCACCACTGGTGGGGCCAACCCTCCTCCTCTCCTCCTCTCCTCCCATTAGAGGATGGTGAATCAGAAGTTGATGTTGGGGGAAGCAAACACTGGGTTTTGAAGAGGAGAAGTTTGTTGAGTTGTTTGTGAATGGGGTTTTGGGAATTGGGATATTGTGATGAAATTGAGGTGGGTGTGATGATGTTAATGGAGGTACTATGAGGTTTGAGGAGAGAGTGTTGTAATTGGTGTCATTTTTGAGTTAATTCGTTCAAACCATGAATGAGTTGGTCTTAATTTGCAAGTCTTTGATGGTTGTGCCATACGTTCATAAATTAGTACTTGTCACACAAATCACTAATATCACAATGATATTTTAAGGTAATAGGTTAGAAATTTAAGGGGAAAGTCATTTTTTATCTGCATTTAAGGGGTAATGAGGTAATAATATTTTCTACTATTTACGAAAATACCAAGTAATACCAACAAATATCGCAGTGATTTATTAGATATTATCCGCATGAAATTGTGTTCGGTATTGTTTTTACTTTTAATTACTATGCAAAAATTGAGTATAACTCATAAAACTTAATTGGCCTGAAATCTACTACTACTTCCATTAATATAGTGCAACGATTTGATATTTTTCCTCTATACTTCATGTCAAATCGTTTGCAACTAATATATAATATAGAGATAGTAAACTAAATTATAATGAATCACCTAAAGTGACAGAAGTAATGAGATATTAAAAAACCTCCCTTATTTTTGGAGGGATTGGAAGGGAGGGATAAAGATAAGTGAGAAGGGATTCGAGAAGTATTTTGTTGTTTGGAAGGATAGAGATAGTGAAAGGAATGGGATAGAGGATAAAATGAGCACTTATCCCTCAAAAATAATACCTAGGGGGGTGGTATAAGGGAGGGGATAACTTTAATGATGTAAAAGACGATTTCACCCTTAGTGAAAGAGAAGGAGAAGCAAAATTAAGAAATTTAATAAGGGTAATTATGTAAATGTTGTGGCTTTCCCAATCTAATTCCCTACTCATTCCAAACAAGAGATTGTGTTAGTTTTACCTTATCCTACCTATTAATTCCCTATCCCTATCCCCACTTCTTATCCTTCTATTCCTATCCTCAAACAAAAGCCTCGTAAAAGTATTCAATAATATAAAGTAATTGGAGTCTGACCCTACTCCGCTCCGAGAAAAAATTCGCCTCTGAATCCACCTTAAAATAATCCGCTTCTGACTCCGCTAAAAAAAATCCAACTCCGAGTTCAAATCAGAGTCGGGGGTCGGATGCTAAAAATAATCCGAGTTATCTGACAATTAACCGATTGTGCCGGATCTCCGACTCCGACTCGCCTTAATTATATTATTAGGTATAATAATAATTATTATCATTATTAATATTTTTACTAAACTAATACACTACCATAATTTATGTGTTAATGTAACTAATTACACATATAGGCCGCTACAAAATGGTTATCAACTTAATCAGAGACAATCACTCCACTCCGACTTGACGCTCTGCTGTAAATCCGAGAAAAAATAAAATCCGTTTGACTCCATCACAAAAATATCCGCATCGTTTAAATAATCCAACTACAATCGGAGTCAGAGGTGGATCTACATAATCCGATCGACTCCGACCCGTAACACATGACTATTTAGGATGGAGTATTTACTACTCTACTACGAGCTATGAAGCACGGGGTCGGTTCCTATGGGAACCCGTGTTGGGACGTCTGGGGGTCGGGGACGGTACGGGGAGGCTCAAAAACGTCTCGGGTCGCCATCAATCGGGCGGGGTCGGTGTGTACTTCAGGACGATTCGGGGACGGTTACGGTAGAGCAAAACGTCCCCACCCCTTTTGAAGGTAAAAGGCCAATTTCAATCATATGTATATGTAAAAGACTAATAGCCCAGGTCCAAAAAGGCAATTAACCAAACCAACTAACAATTAACCAAATTCAGTACCCTCTGTCCTCTAGGGTTAAATTATCAAATATCAACTGCATTCATCAAGCTATCATCCTATCATCAACTGCATTAATTAACGAATATAGTTTTTGAAGAGGAAGACGAGTTCAACTACTATTGTTAGTCAACTGTTTGTTTTTCAGGTAAACCCTTGTTCTTTTTCTCCAATTCAAATAATTCAAATTTATTTTCTGCTATTGAACATTTAGTTTCAATTCATGCATTTACTGTTTTTTATTTAATTTTATTTTTTTTGAGAATACGAAGTTACTTTAGCTGGTTTTTAGTGGTGTTGCTTTTTATTTTTAGCTTTAGTGTTGCAGCTGTAAATTAAAACATTGATATCATTTTATAGGGAAAAATTAATAATGGAATATTACTAAAAAGTTGAAATTTTGATGATTTCTTTGAGGAAAAAAAAAAAACAAAAACAATTTAGTTTGAAGTTCTGTTATTTGGATCAGGAGATCAAAGCTATGGGTGATTTTTTTTTATGTGATTTGTTACTGGTGTTAGCTGAACAATTTGACTGTATTTTTTTTTTTTTAATAATTTTAGAATATGTGTTCTTTAGTTGATACTGATAAATAGAGAAGGGAATTTGTGCAAATAATTTTTTTAATAGGTGGGCACATTTGATTCAATGGATGATGTTGGATTATTAGGTTTGCGAAACTTTCACTTGAGAGCCGGATTTAGAGAACGAGTTAATTAATGATAATGTTGTACCAACATAATGTTGTACTTTAAGGCTTTATGAATATTATTATGTTAATGTTACATTAAAATATTAAAGATTGTATTTAAATATTTTGTAATTTTTTATTGCCGATTCCTTACCGTCCCCGTTTTTAGAAATTTTGATTTTGCCGTTTTCCGTTCCCGTCCCCGTTTTTGTCCCCGTTTTTGAACCCGTGCAACCTAGACTACGAGTTTATGAATCTAAGATACTATTCCCTTCAATAAGTCAATGTCAATCACGGAAACCCTAACCCGAAATCAATTCAAATCACATCAACCCTAACCCCAAATCAATTCCAATCACATCAACCCTAACCCCCAAATCAATTTCATAATATAAACTCTAAATCAATCCATCTCGATTGACCTAAACATGCAGAATTCTGAATCAGAAAACGTAGTGACGATATTGCTACAACAATCTCGCAAACTCAAAGTCAAACTCTACCATACCACATTATATGGACGAAATTCTTCCTCGATTTCCGGTAAAATCCATAATTCGTTTCAAATTAGTTTGTAAACATTGGAATTCTACATTTCTAGTTAAAATTCGCAAAATTGCGCTAAAATTCAACATTTCTCGGATAATTTCTTTGTGATTGGTTCTTATTCAGGTCACTTTTGTGATTTTGGTCCTTTCTTTAACTTTCACACACAAATGAATATACTAATATGAATCAATTGATCAAAATTAGTGTGATGTTTTTACTGATAGTTTGTTTCCACTTTTTGATTTGGAGGGTTGTTGTGATGGTCTTGTGTGCTTTCTTTATGGTACAGAGAAATCTAATGTATATTTGTTTGGAACCCGGTTACTCGTGAATGTCGAGAGATTAGTATACCTGATGTGTTACTCATGCTAGTTCTTGTGGTTTCGGTATGTATCGTCTCGTGATGACTATAAAGTTGTTTGTCTTTTCAAGAGCAAGGACAAATGGCTAGGGTTTCATGAGTTTTGGTTGCGAGAAGGGAAATGGAAGCGAATTGGTGCTTTAGATGATGACATTGGTAGGCGTGGAATATTGTACCATCCAGTGTGGATTGATGGCATGTGTTTGGAGGTCTATTTTCGCTGCTAATGACATTATTATGTTGAACTGAAACTGAAGAAATGAAGGGTACTCCCATGACAATTTGGCTGAATAAGGATACCGTGAGATGTGTTTATATCGGCTACATGGGTGCTTGTCGTTGCGTAGGTTTAAACCAGATGGTACTTCTAATTTCTGGGTGTTGAAGAAATTCGATGATTGGAGTTCTTGGAGGAATTGTTCACGATCTCTTTATAACATCTTCTTTGTGGGTTATTTGACAATGGCAAGTGTTTGTTACGGAGTTCTGATCAGTTTAGTTAGTTGATTTGTCCAAGGAAGCTCTCGAACGTGCTCATGGGGATTTCAATGGTCAAGGTATTGATACCAATCTTTATGGCAAGGTGTATGGCAAGTTACACTCAGAGTCTAGTTTCGCCATTTGGAAAACCGAGTCAGATGAGGGGAAACGGAGAATTATGAGGTCTGATGATCATGTTGGCTTATTTGTTATGCGTTTTTGTGATATATCTAATCTGTGCTGCTCCATACATGTGATATGTTGTCAAACTTCATAACTAGTCATTTTCTAGTATTCTAAAATCTAAGGGCTGTTTACTTCAGCTAGTGAGCTAAGGTGTCCCTGAGTTAAACTGAAAGTTTTTACGAAGGATTATGAGTAGCAAATAAAAGATGAGATGAACAGAACTAAATGATCTGATTTTAAGTTGAAGAAACAGGCTCTAACTATTACCTTCCGTTGTAATATATTTTTAAAGTAGCATTCATCCATACACCATGTTTATCTACTATGTTGTATCTACGTATTTTGAGGTTGGATTTCAAGCCATGTTTGTTTGAATGGCCCATGAAACCTTTTGTGAGGTTAGGTACATGGAGGTGTTGAAATGATGAGCTTTTAGTCTCTCTAAAATCTATATGAATGAATCATTAGTTCTAGCAAATGCGTTAGGTGTTGGGTGCGTTGAAAAAGCAGGTTTATTGCTTACAAAAGGGTGAAGAATATGATGATAGCTATTCCCTAAAATTGTTACAATAATATTTACATTTGAATAGTTGAGTAAAATTGGTACTGGTAGGAAAATTGGTACTCATAGAATTTGGTGATGAATGTATTGCTCTAATTTAAGCGTTGTTTGGTCGGAGGAAATTGGGAGGAAAAGAAGGGAATGGAAAAGGTTAATTTATCATGTTAGTTCAAATAATTAAACGAAATTTGATAGGAAATGGAGGGAAAAAAAAAAGGATAGCTTATTACTACCTCCGATCCTGGATCGAAGGTAGTAAACATTTTTGTTTACTTTTCTTTCCTTCCAAATTGGGAGATTAGAGAAGAAAAGAATGTATGAGCATATTAAAAAAAATTAAACATATGTGTTTTTCCTTCCTTCAATTACTAATAACAATGAAACATAGGATACCTTTTATTTTAGGAGTTTTCTACATGGTGGCTTGAGGTATTGAGTTTATACATTGTGTCTTCCCAAATTAAAACTTTCACGTGGTGCCCCTAAAGTTAATAATTACTAAGCCATAACTAGGGGTATGCAGAACGGAAATCGGAAATTTCTCGATCCTGAAATTCGGATATCCGGATTTTCGAAACCAAAAAAAATTGATATGTATTCGTTTGGAAAAATCGAAATTCCGGAAATCGGATATTCGAAAAACCGGACGACAATCCGGTTCCGAATACACCAAAAATTTCTCTAAAACTTCCACTTATACCCTTAAAAACCGGATCGGAAAACCGGAATTCCCGATTTGTTTTCCTTAAAAATCGGAATCCTAATTTTTAAAAACATTCCGTATCCAATCCGGTTCGGATTTTCCAATTTTAAAAAAAGGATTGGGTATCCGGATTTTCGGAACGGAAAATTGGAAAACCGGACCGGATATTCAGAAATGGAATTTTGCACACCCCTAGCCATGACCTTTTCATGAAAAATGTACAATTTGAATCTCAATTTGGTGCCTCATCGCTTTTTCATGACCCATACTCGTCCATTTCCCTTGAAATTAAAGAGACTATGTCACTATGGTTCATACACCAAATAATTTACGAGCATTTAATATTTATTTAACTATAAGGTCATGGCATAGTAACTAATTGAAACTTAGGGGCACCACATGGAAGTTTTAATTTGGGAGGGACATCGTAGAAAACCAATACTTCAGGGATACAATGTAGAAAAACCCTTTATTTATTTCTACTCTTTAAACCAATATTAGAAAATTGAGTTATTCCTTTTGTTTTTGAACACTTCTACTTTTATTCCACATGTTACCATTAACTTTTGTAAAATAATGGTACCATGTGAAAAAATATTAAAATAATTTGGCATATGTAGAAAAACCAATTTACAATGGTATCATGTGGAAATCCCTTAAATTAATGATCATGTTTACAAGCTTTACACCAAAAAAAGGTGGGGGATGATCAGCTATAAACATATATTGACCATTTATCTAATTGTTTTTGTGCCTACAAAATCTGTCTATACAGGTTATGCATTTATCATTTCAACGGAACATTGATTAGGATGTAAATTACACATTGCATTAAGTAAATTACAAAGTTAGTTTTTGTTTATTTAAATAAGAATTGAAAATGAATATAGAAGGATATTAAGTGAAAAGTTCACAAAAGTAATGCGGTGTCAGACTGTGTTACTCCTTTAAATCAATGACTAGTATAAAGGTCGGTGTGCACGACTTAAAGGTTGATTAAAATTAGCAATAAAGTTGTAATAAGTAATTGTAAAGCTTAATAGTTATAGTGGAAATATTTTTATTGTGTTAACAAAAAAAAAAAAATCAATAATGCCTACTAAAATATGCATTAAATATATCAATTTTACTTTATTTAAATTAGTGAATTAACAAAATAATCAAAGTTGTTCGCATTATAAATATAAGATTTCATGTACGGAGTTATTTATTAAAACAACTGTAATTCTATCGTTCTCACTGTGATCCCGTGCGATAATAATATTTTTTGTACTTATTGATATCCTTTGCAATGTTTATTTTTGAACTATCAAAATCACATGCAATAACAACCAACTTTAAATATTGAGATCTCGTGCAATAAGAATAAACATGAAATATTGAGATCTTGTATGATGATAAACTGAAAATTGAGGTTCCATGTAATAGTTTTATATTTGAACTATAAAATTCTTGTGTATAGTAGTCAACTTTAAAATGTTATATTCCGTACAATCTATATATATACACTCTTTTTTTTCTTCTTTTGTTGATTATTTAATTCTTACTATTACTTTTACTTGTGCTATTATGGCACATGCTTTTTGTAGCATTGGCTCCTCGTCTTTTGTTAATATGGTTGTAATCATATCGAAGTCATGTTTAGTAGCAGATGTTGTGTGGGCGGTGCGGGTGCGGGGGGTGTCGAGAAGGGAGTGCTGATTTTGTCATATTATTAGTAAAGATTAATGTTCGGACGAATTCCTGACCTTCTTGATTATGTGTATGCAATTTCTTGGGCAATTGTCTTACGTGAGATGCTAAGTAGGTCTCACGACCCTTATAGAGTAAGCAATGTTTTATGTGTATATTATAGGGTTGACAGGGAGGTATATATGATATGCCTGACACTAGAGGTTTATGTTCGTATGTGTCACCTCCCCGTTAGTTGGTATTAATTCGCAACATTACTATAGTCGAGGAGTGACTTATTGAATATCTTTTAGATAGAATCATAGAAAGATAGATTTGCAGAATAAGTAGTGCAGTGATCGCTGGTTGGGTTTTTTGAGAGTGTAGAGGCTCAAAGGCCCGAAAGTAGCGAGAGTGTCTATGGCTCTTTGGTGGGCGAGCGGTCAGGGCGGCCGATACGCCCATTGTAGATGTCCTCTTAATCCTCTTTTCCCTTTCCCTCTCTCTTTCTTACCCCCCCCCACCATCATGAATTGTAGAGTATTATGAAACCTGTCTTATGATTGCGTCATAGCTCTGAACGCTCACGAAGCATTTGACTCGTAAGAAAGTAACGCCAGAATAGAGTAGTATAGTAGATATAAGATAAGAACACTTAAGGAAACGAATATAAGGAAAAGAAGAACCTAAGAGGAATCGCAGCAAGAATAAAGGTAGTACCATAAGAATGGAAGAATATGATAGAAATAGATAAGAGTAGGTTTCGAGTTTGATCTCCCAGAAAAGCGATCAGAACTCATCCATCTACCGACACAACGCCCCCCCGCTTCACCATTATAGAATAAAGAGATAAGAAAGGTTTCATTATCTCTAAGATGACCGTTTGTGCAGGAGCGGCTAAGGGAGTCAAGGTAAAAACAAAACCCACACCCTGACACACACAACACCCCCCACCCCCAACACCAACACCAACCCCCCACCACCCACACCTCCCAAACCACCCCAAGCCCCCCACCACCCCCAACCCCACTCCCCCCCACACCACCACCCTCCACACCCATTACACTCCCTTATCCCCTCATTCCCCCAACCTTA
>PYUH01003999.1:92748-183418 GCA_016808085.1 Suaeda aralocaspica | reverse complement strand
CCCCCCCCCCCCCCCCCGCGCACTTTATCTCAAATGTAATTTCATGATTATATTATTGAATAATATCTACTATATTTCCGATTAATACCCTAAGGTAAGGACACATAGGAATTTAGTAGGCGAATTTATACAATGTACACATAATTTCTAAACATGCTTTTTGGGTGATGACTTTAGCATTAGTCAAGATTTATAGGTATCTAAGCCGGTTGTCCAACATTAATCTTTACTTTATGCAAAATCATACTTTTCCAATCTTTTAATTAAACATGACTTCTATATGATTAAAATATTAAACAATTAGCATGAAAATCACATAAACAACCCTAAAATATTGTTTCTACTTAAGGTTAATTTTAATTTAGGTTACCCCATAATTAATCAATATTTCATGAAATTAATTAAACATGGTCAAATATCTAAGAAAGCAATTAAATCACATAAACTAACTCAATTATTTGAAGAACTCAAGATGAAGATGATGTTGATGTCGGCCTCATTTGAAGTATCTTGCGTGCGGCGGTCAAAACAACTTCTTTTGATTGATGCTTGAAGAAAAACTAAAAGAATTCTAATAATAATAATAATAATACTAATGTGTCTGGGAGAATTAACTAATTACTTGAACGTGTTTAAGGGTGGCTTAAAATGTATTTTTTTGTAGAGAGAGAAAGAATAAAGAGAAAGAGATAGGTTGGCACAAATTACGAGAAGATACACGAAATTTGAGACTGTCAAGATGATCTGAATGGTCGGATAAGGTCACGTATTTATAGTGGAAAAAGTAAAAAAAATCAAGCGTACGTGCGTTGAACAAGCGCTAGAGCGCTCATGTTGAGCGTTGTAGGGGTCATCAAGCACTTAGGCGCTCACGCTTCGATTTTCAGAAGTTTTTGATTGTTTCCTTATTTTGAATATTCGTGTCATTTGAGCGTATGTGCGCTCAAAGGGCGCCAGTACGCTCGCGAAATCAAATTTTTGAACTTCCATATTTCCGATATTACTTCCATATTCCATTTTATACGTTTCCATAAGCTTAAAGCAGCTAACTATTTCTACATAGCACACTTAGCAAGTACTATTTATCCTAGTGCAGGGCGAATCCCTTGACGTGATGTGGAGATTTTGCTCAATCAATCGAATGGGTTGATTAGAGCTAATCAATCCTATGGAACAGTATCGAGCTCCTCCTCAGCATTTTGCTAAACTTGTTGCAGCTACTCGTCTTATTCTAAGGGTACTTCGCTTCAATTTATAGCTCTTACTGTTAAAAATGCTACCCTTGTGGTTTAGCTGGAATGAAATTTAGAATTTATCTGAATATTGGTTTAGAGCTACTATTATGTACATTGTGGTGGGTGTTGTTTTGCGATTCATGGGTACTGGTCCATACAAAACCTTCTTGAATATTCTAGAACGTTCGTCGAAATTGGCCATTTTGCGCGCTTAATTTATTTTCTAAGTTTTCAGATAAAATAAATAAAATAATAAGAATAGGTTTAAAATCAAAGAAAGTAATTTGAGCGCATTTCGGTCATCAGAGCTTATCATCGGTTATTCCAACAATGGTTTTAATTTTCATCGGGAATCGAAAAGTAATTTGACCGGGCAGCGGGACCCCCGTATAGATTGTTTCAACACACAAATTAGGTTATTTCTTTCAAGCAATCAACTTTAGACGACGGACCTATTGCAACGTGGTACACTTTAATAGTCGACCTTTAGGAGAGATCGAATGTAGGTATCTACAATTTCACAGTAGATCGAGTTAATTTCTCTCATTTTCTTCCTTTTTTTGATTTTTTTTTCCATTCGTATAACTTCATTTTGAATGTTTTGAGTTTGCGTTTTTGTGTGTAGCTTTATGATCAATTTTTTTGGCTTCAAGGCATTGGTTGCTTCATACATGGTAAAATTTTATTGTTAAATTTCATTTTTAATTCTATTTTGCAACGAATTGTGATATCATTTGATTCTTTTTTTGGGTTTGGATTTTCGAGTTTGAGGTTAATTTTGAAATGAATTGTTGGGGTTTCTTAGTTTGGTTTTGATTTTCTAGGGTTTTGATTTGCTGTTATTGTTTAGCTTGTGTTCAGATTTTAGAACTGATTTTAGAACAAATTATCCCCCCTAGATAAGTGAATGAATGCATTTTGAGAAGTGACGGAATTGAGTTTGTTTCGTTTAAAGAAATGAATAATGAATGAATGGATGCTTGAATGTGTGTATGATTGATTAGTGACTGAATGAAACAATGAAAGTATGAATGACTAGATGTAAGAGTAAATGAACGTAAGTATGAATAATAAATATAAGAGTATGACTAATTCGATATCATTGCATATGTGTCTCAAAGTAAAATAATTTTGGCTTTAATTACACATAACAATCAACCCATTATGTGTTAACTTAAGTAATTTTCACTCTAGATTTTGGCTCAATTTCTAGAAAAATATTATGCAGTATATTTGTGCCCCGAAAACTCTAGGTTTTGTTCAAATGTTCGTGCTTTATTATGTGTATTATTATGTGAGTGAACATGATTAACTCATAAATGGTGGAAATTTACTATCTTTTCCACTATACCCTATTACCCTGCTCCATAAGTATTCATCCACAGTATGAATAAATGCATGCATAAGTGAATGATTTAATGATGAGTAAAAGATTAAATGAGTGTATTAATGAAATGAATGATAAAGTGTTTGAATGAATGTTATGTACTTGATTGAATGCATGAATGTTTGCAATAAAGAATGATTGATTGAATGATTGCGATGATGGATGAACAGTTTAAAGAATGAATTGATTCATGCTTGTTTAAATTCAAGAATGGATAGGTGAGTAAATGGATGTAGCACCATGTATAACAAGTGAGTAGTGTGCGTAAATGATTGAGTAAGCGAGTAAATTGTTGAGCCCTTATAGGAATTATGAATTAGTGATTAAATGAATATAGCACCATGAATTGTATGATAGGTCATGCATGAGTCAAGCCAACAACTCCTCTTGGTTAGGTTAGAAGATGTGGTACAAGGATAGTTTGAAGCGACATTCCGATTTGCCTTCAAGTTTCTTAAAGATCTCAATCAAATTCAACAACGGGTGACCAAGACAAGCTCAATGAGATGGCCATCAACGAGTCTTCTAGCAAAGTGGCGCCTTAGAAGCTAGTGATCAGGTAGTCGTGCCTCTTCCTCTCTTTCAGTTTCTTCAAAAAATTCCTTTGATGGGAAGGGTAAAAGACTCGCCATACGTGAGCTGTTGTTACCCTCATATGTTGGAACCGTCTCCCTAGAGATATCTTGTGATTATGCAACAACTTATTAGTGATCTATCTAATAACTCTTTTCAAATTTATTTTCGGACCGATTGAAACATCATAGTGATGGAAGTCTCGTTAAGTGACCTGAACTAGGAAATGGTTTGCCCCTATAGCACAAGGCATTCTAATGATTCCGAACCTAGGTCGGTGATAATTCAATTTTTGGTGGAGATTGTAGTCATTGGACTCGGTATTCGAGTGCCCATATGTTGCAGCTGTTGTTATCGTTGCTATTGTGAACTCGATGATTTATTGTTCCCAGTCGTCTAGGGTACGAATTTGGCTTTTGTTTGCTTGTCTAGTATTTTTTGAACTCGTGTTTTGACCTTAGTTTCCTTGTTGTTGTTGGTTTCAGCATGCTGCCCTACCTTAGGAGGGGACTTTTGCGATGGTACCGGTAATGATCTCGTCATCCATGGGGTTTGCGGGGTTGAGCACCCCATCCACTAATACAATTAGGCGCCATCCTAGTGGGACCGAACTATCCATCACGGAGCTGCTGATGCATCATTATGCTCGATCATCGCCTCTGGCTACATCTGACTTGTTGGGCACTGCGGGGGTTTCAAAGTTCTTCTAAGAGGTCGAGGATGAGGACAAGGGGGAGCAGCAGGAGCCGATCGATGGTGGCCAGGTGTGATTGGATTATTTTTTGTATTGCATATTTGTTGAGTTTTTCAAGCGTTGCTTGGCCCTTGACTTGACGTACTTTGTATATTTTTACATATATTTTCCTCGATTTAGGCTCTTAGTTGTCCAATTTATTCTGTTTTTGTACAGTCCACTCTATCTAGCCTACATACAGTTATGTTTAATTTTACACTTGTACAAATATTACATGAGTACAAGGGAGCGTAGCGACTCTCTCCTGAAAAAAAATAAACTAAACAAGGAAAAACTAGGACAAAACAGTACAACTTGTGTGTCGTAAAGGACATTGGATAGGTACAATGATAACTATTCAGGAAAACCATTTAGAACTGTGAGAAAGGAGAATTAATTTTGTGAATTAATTAAAATATGTGGCAAAATGAAAATAATTTGTGAAAAAGAAAAAATTATTTTGTGAATGGAAAAATAAAATTAATTTTGTGGGGAAATTTAAAATATATATTTAATTTGAGGAGAAAAATAAGATTGATTTTGTGAGTTGGAAAGTAAAATAAAATTAATTTAAGTATTGGAATGTAAAGAAAATGAAATGAAAATGAAAATAAAATAAAAGGAGGAGGGAAAAGGGAGAAAAGGAGGGAATAAATGGCCAGAGACACTTGCGCCATGCAGACTGTGACCTAAACTATGGAGCAGGCTGATGTCTGCGCTGTGGAAAAATATAAACTGAAAAATGAGTTTGGAATTTTAAGTAGATATGTGATGTGTTATGCCACAGGTGTAGGTTTGCGCCATGGCGCAAGTGAGACTGAAGTTTTTTTTTTTTATAGACCTCGAATTGGGCGCAGAATTGTTGATTCATTGTTTTTTCTTTTGCTTATTTTCTCGAAAAGCTCCTACAAAAATAAAAAATTGCTTTCTTCATTGATTTCAATTTTGGTCTATACATGGCCAATGATATTCTGATCAACATGGCTTTACACAATTAGGTTTTGAGGCTGACCAGTGTTGAAAAGAGGGAATTAAATGATTGGGGTTGTGGTGTTTTAATGGCTTTACATGGGGTTAATCTAAACCTAAATTTTCTTATAGATGTTGTTTCGGATTGGTATACCAAATTACATTGCTTTATGTTTGGTTCTTATGATATGATCCCTTTTCCGGCAGAATTTGTTGCTGTTGTTGGAATGACTGAGTCGATGCTTCCTTGTTTCAGCACTTTCCCGAGGGTTTTAGACCTTTATCATTCTTTCCTTGTTTAAGTCGATGCTTTCCCGAGTGTTTTAGACCGATATCATGCAACTCATACTGCATTTTGTGTAGCTCGAATAATTTTTAAAACAAACTAGTTTACAAAGATATGTAATTCAACAAGAGTTCCTATATATTCAAATATCCAATCCTGCATTGACCCATGGATTATTCCTTATTGCATAATTTTTTGATCAGATAGACAATGTGTATACATGAAAAAAATCATTATGCTGCCCATAATATACTAGCATTCAAGGATTTTTTTTTTTTTTTTTTTTTTTTTTTTTTTTTTTAGTGGAGAGCAGTAAGAGGTTTGGTTTTAACGTGTTTTTAAAATTATTTTAGTGGGTTATAAAAATGTTTTATGAAATTGAAAAAGGTATCAAATTTCAATCACTTGATTTAAAGTGCCACTTTTTAAAGCAACTCAATTTTAGCTCTCTTTAGGTGCTGAAATTTTATTTAATCTCTTCAACGAACAACTCTATTTCTACAAGGTAACTATAATTTTGAGCACCTACTCAAATAAGTCACCTAAAATTGGTTTTCAAAGAATGCTCCATGTGTTGAGATTGCATTTAAGCTCTTCAACAACCAACATTATTTAGATAAGCTGAATGAAAACTTCAACACCTACTCGATCATTTAAGTTACTTGAAATGTGTTACCAAACAGTACTTATGTCTCTTTTTGGCAACATTGACAATATTGTGTTGAACTCTATAACTTATGCATTGAATGTATTTGATGACCACATAGCTACATAATGGATGATATAAGTCTATGATATATGTTTATATACCCTAAAAAGGTGCTTGCATTATGTCGGTTCAAGAAAGAAGGTTATTTCTAAATTCTAGGTGTTGTAAAAACCATATGATTTGAGTTGTTGCAAGCAATTGTCCATGGTCAATCTTGATAACATCTTCCTATCAGTTTATGTTAAGTGTTTGGTACAACATTATGATCAGTTTAGGTTAGTTGATTTGTCTGCTTAAGCCCTTGAATGTGCTCATATGAAACTTATATATATATATATACCTATATAGAGGGGGGATCCACTAAAAAACCCCACAAAAACTGAAAACTAAAAACCTTAAATATAGACCGTAGGATTTAGGAGATATAGATCAACGCTTTAGATTATATATGATGAATTAGGAGAGAAAAAATAGTGAAGAGAGAAAAACAAACAGCCTCTTCATCATTTTCATCTTCTTCTTCCATTGTTTCAACATCACCATAATATCACCACATCATATCTATTCTTCGACTCTACAATTTGTTTCGTTTCAAAGAGTGAAGTCACCGCCGTCGTCGCCTTTCTCTGCCGTCGCCGTCCGTCCACCACTGAAGTCGCTCTGTTGTTCGATTTCAAGTTGTTTTTATTTTAATTTTTACAGTTTTTATGTTTATTTTTTTCATTAATTGATATTATGTGTTATTCATGAGATTAGGAAATTGAAATATGTGGGTAGAAATGGTTTGGAGAAGAGGTTGGAAGTGATGAAATAGTTCGGAGTAGAAATCTTTGAGATTTAATTGATTTTGTTTGAATTTTATTTTTTCAGTTTTATTTTTATTTTTTTATATTGATTGCCGACAAGTTCACACTCATGAAGTGGGAGAACACTAACCAAATTTGAGTTTTTGTTGTTGTTGATTTCTCTCTCTTTGAGTAAAAGTAGTTTGGAGAAGATAGAGAAAGAGAACATTAGTGTTCAATTATTCCATTGACGTGAAATATATATCATTAGTGTGTTCTAAACAGTTAAAGTAGTTGCTAAGTAAGGTGTAGAAGAAGATATTCAACTATGCCTTATTCATGAATGATATGGCTAGTGTTCTACTGTTTGTGTACTCTCCATTAATGTGATAACTCTAACTTTGCGTATTTTGAACAAAAGAGATATGGTTGAGTTTACTACAAATGATAAAATATTTAGAACAATAGAGATGATATTTAGAACAAGAAGTTTGTTTTTTAGAACATTAGTATTTTCTCTACGTTGTAGCTTGTGCTCAATTCTCTGTGATTCTTTGCTCAAAAAATTTGTTTTTTACACTAAAAAATATATTTAATTATGAATACAAAAGAGTTATGGTTGAATTTTAATACAAATGAGAGAATATTTAGAACAATAGAGATGATATTTAGATCAACGACAAGTTTGTTTTCTAAAACATTAGTATTTTCTCTTCGTTGTAACTTGTGCTCAATCCTCTATGATTCTTTACTCAATGAGTTTTTTTTTTACATTAAAAAAATATATTTGCTTATACGTACACAAAAGAGATATGGTTGAGTTTTAATACAAATGAGAGAATATTTAGAACAATAGAAATGATATTTAGAACAACAAGTTTGTTTTTTAAAACATTAGTATTTTCTCTATGTTGTAGCTTGTGTTCAACTCTTTATGATTCTTTTCCCTTGTTCGTTTCAATTCTATGATTCTTTGGCCTAATGTTTTGAAACATATGTGAATTTATTTCTCTTTATGTTTTAAAAATGAGATCTATTGTGCTGAATAATGTTGCGCATGTTTGAATTTTTTTATACTCATGTACTAAATAGTTTGATTTTTATTAACTCTTGTTCTAAATATTGTTATACTTTTTTTTTGTATAAAACTCTTGTTTTATTTTATTTTGATAACTTATTATATTTGAAATTTCAGGTTATGGTGGAAGAAGTAGATAGTTAAGGTCAACGAGGAGATACCTTTGTTCCAAAATTTGAACTTTATCAATTATCTATACTTGGATTTATGTAACACATTTTATTAGTTTTTTATTTCATCATTTTATTAGATTTTTGAACAAATTCAAATGTAGTAGTTTTTTGTATAATTTATTGACACACGTAGTTGTCATGTAAGTGCAAAAAATGTAGAATGAGGTATAATTTCATTGCTTACGAAAAAAGTTCTAAACCTTAGTTTTGATAGGATGTATGTTCTAAAAAATATTACATATGTTCTAAAAATGTAACAAATGTTCTATATTTTCCTATAGGTGTTTTGAAATAGTTCATAATTTATAATAACAATACAAAAAAATAAAAAAAAATTGAATCAATATATAGTTTAAAATTATTGTATATTGAATTTCAATAGATAATCTTATATTTCAATTATATTAACACATAATAACCATAAATGTTTTGTAAGTGGAAAACATGTGGAATGAGGGATAATTCTTTGCTTAAGAATAAAGTTGTACAATTTAGTTCTAATGTTCTAAATAATATAACATATGTTCTAAAAAAGTAACAAATGTTCTAAATTTATCTTCAGGTGTTTTGAAATAGTTCATAACTTGTAATAACAATATTAATAAAAAAAGGAAGCAATATATACATTGTACATTGAATTTAATACATGATGCAAATGTTAAATCTATTGATACACAATAGCCGTAATTATCCAATGAGGCCAAAAAATGTGCATACAAATCAAACAACTAATCATCATTTTTTGATTTCCTTTTGCATTGTTCTTGCATTTTCCATATATTATACAATAGTGTAATCTATTCAACTTGTTTCTTGATATCTTTGCATAATACTCTACTCTCAACCTTTTCATCCTTGCTTCCTATAAGGAAAAAAAACATATATTAAATACTGAAAATGTGTGTAACTCATGTTCTAAACTCATGTTCCTGCAAGCTTACTAAAAACCTTATGTTCTAAACTTTAGAGCTAATGTTCTAAACTTTATAACTCATGTTCTAAAACTTATCAAATAGATGTAAGAAGAAAGATTAACATACAATTAAGCATGAACGTTCTAAATTTATGAAACACTTTTATCTAATTTGTTTATCTTACTTTTAAGCATGAAGGTTCTATTCACCAAACTAAACTTCCGTAAGTCCCATTATATACCTGATATAGTCAAGCTTTGTACATTTAGCATACTCATCTCAGCATCCTAAACATAAGCAACAGTAGCCTCCTAAGAACCCAATAGCACATTATGTAATTCATCTCACAAATCATCCTCTCCTTCAATTCCCTTCCAGTTATGTGTTAAAGGGCAATCCTACACAACCCTTAAACAACTAGGAATGATACAATATACCACATACAATTCACTTCTTTAAACTCCTTTGATATTTTCCTGCAAGATCATATATCGACAATATACACATTAATGCATTAGAACAACTAGAATATTAACAAACTACAACATTGTAAAACTAATCATAAACTTTGGTCATTCGATCACACATGATTGATTCATTAGTGGAAAAACTTTTTTTATAAACTTTATAGGTTACGTTCTAAAATTTATAACCAATGTTCTAAAATTAATAACTAATGTTCTAAAATTTATAGGTTATGTTCTAAAATTTATAACCAATGTTCTAAAATTTATAACATATGTTCTAAAATATTACCTATTTGAAGGAGAAGTCATAGAACCAACATTTTTAGATTTCTTGAAAGGAGGTTTGATAGTATCATCATCATCATAAGCACTGCAAGGACAACTAACAAGAGGAAGAGACAAAACGACTACTCTTTCCTGCTAAGTTAGAGACTGTTAGACAATGTTCAATAACTTGTTGGAAACAAGATGAGACGTTACTGAAGTACGCTGCAGAAAATCAACTTCACAATCAAACCAAAAAAGGCTTTAAGTGACTGCAGAGTAATTTCATTAAGCACTGAAGGATTGTGACACAAAACCACTTAAGTAAAAAATTTACAGGTTTATGAATGAGTACACAGGGGTAACACTATGTATATACCTCAGCTTACACACTTCCTTAAAGCTCAATGAGCTTATGATTAGGATGTATTTCGTCCATCAGATTATAGGGGATTCTTGATCCTGTTAGTGGATGGAGGCAGAATTGGTCGGTCAGACTTAAGAGTGTTAATTGAATTGGTCAGTCGATACAACTCTTAACAAAATAATAAACAATCACGAAAGCATAATGGAAAAATTACTTTCAATAATCCTATCTTTTAATAATATCAAGACAAAAAAAATAATATATAACAGTTGTAACGGTGTGTTTTGCTTTTACGCACTCAATAATGTAAATATAAGTCCACACTGATGCAAACAGAGTTGTGGTGTACAAGTAGAGAAAACAAAGGACCATATTTTACTGTCAAACCACATATTGGTCTCATAAATGGAGATATAATTCAAGACAAATCAACACTCAATATTGCAGAACTTAGATCTCCAGTAACTAGAAAGATCTTGACTTCACAAAGTTTAGCAAATTAGGACCCAACATATGGTAGAACAATTCCAAGTTTTGTTTTATGTAATTTATTTGGCATTTCCCATCAAGTTTTACCATTATAATTTTCAAGTGATTGAATAGTTGGTATGATGCTTACAAGATATGCATGGAAGAGACTATATTAAACAGGGGATTGCAAGAAAAAAAAGGCACACTGAATACAGTTTCAAACACAACATGTGACAATCACATTAACAAACTACAACATTATAAAACTAATCATAAACTTTGGTCATTCGATCACACATGATAGATTCATTAGCTTATAAAACTTATAACCAATGTTCTAAAATTTATAGGTTACGTTCTAAAATTTATAATCAATGTTCTAAAATTTATAACATATGTTCTAAAATATTACCTATTTGAAGGAGAAGTCATAGAATCAACATTTTTAGCTTTCTTAAAAGGAGGTTTGATAGTATCATCATCATAAGCACTACAAGGACAACTAACAAGAGAAAGACAAGAAAAAAAAAAGATAAGTTAAAATACATATGCAATTGAAATTCAAAACGAAAGTGATATAAATTAAGGTACTGCACAACATTTTCTAAATTTAAATAGAAGTTAAAAAAATTACCGATTTGCATTTGGAGGGGTCATAGCATTAGTAGAAGAAAAGGTAGCAGGAACTTCTTGGTTTTGAAGACTTTCATCACCATAAAGAGAAAAACTTAAAGTAATTAAATTAAATAAATAAACAAAAGTTAGCTTAAAACTAGTAGACATGTTACTTGATTGCATTTGAGTTTTCATGTATCAAATTAATTTGATTATGCAATGAAAGAGTAATAATAGAGTAACTATTGTGGAAATATGAAAACATTCAAAAGCTTACTAAAAACCTTATGTTCTAAACTTTACAACTTACGTTCTAAACTTTATAACTCATGTTCTAAAACTTATCCAATAGATGTAAGAAGAAAGATTACGTATTTGGATTTGGAGGAATCACATCATCAACACTTCTAGCTTCTCCACAAGTGTAATTGTTGGGATCAATATTAGCATTAGATGTAGAAAATGTAGCAAGAGCTTCTTCGTTTCCAAGACTTTCATCACTATAAAGAGAAAAATAATAGAGAAACTAAAAGCAAATTTAAATAAATAAATAAAAGTTAGGTTAAAACTAGTAGACACGTTACTTGATTCCATTTGAGTTTCCATGTTCCAAATTAATCTGTTCAAGCAATGAAGGTGGAACAACAGGGGAGGAAGGGGAGGAAGTGGAGTTGACTTTATCAACATCCTGATTATTTTGGTCCAAATTACATAGGAAAGAATGAAATTAAGCTTAAGATTAACCACTCAAATATGTAATTTTAGGACTATTGCAAAAATATCAAAAATTCAAATCTTACTCATTAGAAGGGTAGACAACTTGCAAAGGCTTGAGAGAAACTCCATAACCTATACCACTAACTTCTGCCATGGTGTTATGCAACTTACCCGTCAATAATAACATACTAAACGTAATTAATTATATATCTAAACAAAACCACATTCATATTAACTCCTCCAGCATCAATTGTTTTGTTTGCATTAACAAATAAAATACTTCTCTCCATTGAAAAACTCAATGGGCATCATTGCAGCATTATGTAGTCATTATTAAAGCAACCAAAAAACATACGAAATAAATTCACCGCCGAAACTGGCCGATGAAATATGCGAAGTAAATTCTTCAAACAGCTTAAAAATAACCGTAAAAATAAAAAGACTATGCAATGAGATTCTGAATGTTAATTAAATTGAAAGTACTTGCAGATGATAATACAATTTACAATCTAATTCTTTTAGTAGTATATTTAAACTAATAAGTCTTAAAATAAATCATGTATCCTATCAGAAGTTGGTTCTTTATAATCAGTCAAGAAAATGCAGAGGTTTCATCCTAGAATACTAAGAAAAATAACATCTATCGCCTTTTCATCTAATTACAGTCTTAATGTCTTTATGGAATGATTTATCTACATGATCAGAACTTACAACATCCCTCTCTGCTGTCTTAGCTAAATAAAGTGGAGGACATTTAAACAACTAGTGATCACTTGAACAACTATTAAAACTGTTTAATTCAGTTAGCTACCAAAAACCATGTTAATGTTGAAAGATGTGAGCATAAGTCAAACTAACTCCAACAAAACAATTAACATGATTGTATTGATTGATTGATTGTATTCATCTAATCCTAATGTTCAAATATCCCAACATTCAACAAAAACCATGTTAATTAATGTTGAAAGTTGTGAGCATAAGTCAAACGAACTCCAACAAAACAATTAACATGAATTCATACATACAACTGAAGTATAGTTAGTGCAGTAAGACTTTGTTTCAATTCCTGTAAGCATAAAATATGGTATAAATTAGAACAATGGATATGGCCTTTTGATTGCAAATTTCCAACAAAGTTAATATGCCACAAATACAAAAACTCTCTGAATATAACAATAAATCAAACTCTCTGAAGCGAAAATCGGGTTAAAATAATCACAAATACAGGAAAAACTTAGCATATGTTCATGTTCATTGAATCCCATGCCGTGTTCTAAACTATGCCGAACTTGAACATTGAAGTCCATGTTCTAAACCTTTTTTACTTATGTTCCAAATTTTATAGCATATGCCCTAAATGCATGAAGATTAATGAAGACACACAAAACTCAAATTCTGAAAATACAGTGCATAGTTTGTCAGTAGTCGGAAAATACAAAATTTGAAACTCAAATCAAATCGAAATTCAAAATCACATGCAACCAAAATGTTGATGATAATTGCGAAATTCGGACCTTAAATAGTGAAATTTGACTCAAATTGATTCTTCGCTTCTAATTTAACAATTCAAACATCGTCATCTTCGTATCATCATCATCTTGTTTGCTTCGCCAATTGATTGTTCGGTAAGTACTTGACTAAATAGAGAAATTTGACATCATTCATCAAAAAAAATTAAGCAACAACAATTAGAAACCTAAAAATCAAAGAAAATTGCGCAAAAAAATATAAACAACAAGTGGAATCGATGTAGCACAACAATTAAAGCGTATTAGATCAATTTAAACACAAATTAAAGATGCAATTGCTTACCAAAAACACAAAATTCAAATGCAGAAGCGATAGATCTGAGAATCGAGTTTTTGCTCAGCTTGATCGAGTAGTTCGTGAAGTAGAAAGAGAGAGGAGAGAGAAAGAGGTAGCGTGAAATTAATCAGAGGAGAGAGAAAAAATTAGGGAGAAAATTGTTTAATATACTTTGTATTAAATGGCTGAGATTTAATTAGATCTAAATGGCTATATCCTATGGCCTAGATTACTAGTTTTTAGTTTTTAGATCTAAAGTGGTTTTAGCATATATATATATATATATATGTATATGTTAATATTTGGATATAATATTTACTCATATGGTGATATATATAATTAGCCGCTAATTATGTGCGATTTGCTTTTAAAAAATCCACAATTTTTTTATCCTTTATAAATTCACCTTTCATAGGCATTTGCCTAAAATGCACCCTAGAGATAACTAGTTATCTTACCAAAAACCTCGCCAAATTTCATCTTTCATAGGCATTTGCCGTACTTTTGTAAGTTAATTTCTTACCAATTTGAGCGTCAAAATTTGATTGTGAATTCTCATTAGTAATGCACACAACAATAACAACACCAACAAGGAAAAACAAACTAGTTTTTCATGGATAAATCAGTCAGTGTAAACGATAGAATCGTATATCAATTAGATCATTAATAGGTCGACATCCAAGGCTAAGAAAAGAAATCGGGATCTTGGGGCTTCATCATCTTGGCCGATTCCATATCCTTATTATTGTTATTTTTCCTTTGTGCATTTGTTTCCCCAACTTCACCATCAGAGTCTTCTTCTTGACTTTCATACTCAACAGGTTCATATTGAGCAAGCGAACTGAACCTCCTAACGATACTAGAAAATGACTGTCGCGAGTTTATGTCTTGTTTATTCTCTCTTCTTTTATGACGTCTCCAAGCTGCTTGAATAAAGCAAGCACCCCATGCTCGCCATTGGTGAGAGTAGTATCGGAAAGTATGTTGCAGCTTTTTACTATGAAGCCTCCTAAATTGATTTGCCACAAATTTGAGGTCTTCAGCTTCCAAAGAAAAGGCTTCAACTTCTTGCAATGCTTTAACAGTTCTTGTGGAGGATGGTAAATTAGCGACATTTGGTAATAGTGCCCAAGCAAGAAGCTCCTCACCACAAAAATCCCCTGGCCTTAATATGGCCGAGTTGAAGAACCCTGACCGCCCTCCAGAAGTTGTCGAACTCTCTAGTTTCCCTCTTACTATGAACAACATTTCTGTTACAGGATCTCCCTCGCGAACAAGTACAGATTTTGCAGTGTTCAGTGAAGATTTGAGCCTCACACATATGGCATCAAGTAATTGATTATCCATTTGAGCAAAAAAAGGAACCTGCATCATATAAAGTGCATGTTATTTAAACTACTATTTCACTTTTGATTTCCAAAAATTTATTTATTTGATACTTTAATGGAGACTTGTTTAGAAACAAACAAATGCGGTTTTCATGAAATAGTTGGCATCAAAATAGCAGAACAATGAAAAATTTTCATCAAATGGCTGGGGTCAAAGTATCAATATAAGTATGTGATTACTTTTACTAACTGTTGACATCAATTTTTAATCAAACAGAAAATAGAGAAAGAACTTACTCGTCGAACAAAATCCAAGCACAAATGTCTTTGGATATCACACTGTAGATCTGATGGCAAAAAATTCAATATTTCTTCTTCATCGACTCCTCGAGTTGCCAACCACTTGTATTGAACAAATCGCCTCACTCTTTCCCGCATGTGGGGAGGGAGTTGGCGATGCTTCATCCACTCCTCAGTGTCCCGCTTCCTAAGCCTCCATGCTTCCACCCGTGAATATATAGATTGCAAATATGTCTACAACCAAATCAATCCTCCCTGTATTATAATTTAGCCCAAATTTGTTGTCCCTCTTTTTTTTATAAACATGTGTGCGCTAATTACATTCATTTGTTGATGTTAAATAAAGGCGCACTATTTGTCAATTTAAAATATAATCCCTCTGTTTTTTTTAGTTGCAACATTTCACTTTTTACACTTGACGAGTCACATTTTCAACAATTTATAACTCTAATTATATATTTGTATAATTTATAAAAATTATATATTAATAAAGTCCACACTAAGACGAATCAAACGAGATCCATATTGACTATATTACTATTCATACATTGATCATAAAATTAAATCAAAGTTTAAAAGATAAATAGTGCAACTTTAGAACTGTTGCAACTAAAAAAAACGGAGGTAGTATGTTATATTATCATTCAATTCATATAAAGTAAGACTTCATAAATATAAATATATAGGATGTGGAAATTTATGAATTATTAGCCTTGTGACACGACGCATGTGGCATTATTTTAATTGTATTACTATCATTGAAGCATAAAAACAAATAATATTAGAAGATAAAATTAAATAAAAGCTTGCTAAAAATAGTGATTTAGAAAAAAAAAAACTGCAATTGAAGATAGTATATTATGGCATGATCATTTATGGGTGGTCACTTATTTGACGTACTTGAATCAATCAATGGCATAAATAACAGATAATTTAATTGTCTAAAATGCTTGAAACTATTTAAAAAGGAAGGAATGATGAATAAGGGTAGTGCGTTAATCTCTTGTAGAAACTACACCCTCCCCTTTATCTTTATAGTGATTAGACTTGCTATGCTCGTCATATATTCATAAATTTATTATATGCAAAAAATAGCTTTATTTAGAAGGGGGGAAAAATAATTCATTCAGTTAATAAAAAATCTTTGGTGGCAAAGGAAAAAATTATGTGGAATAAAAATCAGTGTCAATCTTTCATATATATATATATATGCCAATAATTTTTGATTAAAAAAAAGTTATTTAAAAAAAAAGATTTATTTAGGAAAAATAAATTTCGTTAATAACTAATGGGGTGGGGAGAATAGGAACTTAATACTCCCATCAAACCTTAAAATTCTTGCCATTAGAAAATTGACACTATTCACACGTAGAGAGAATCATCTAACAATGTGTTCTCTTCATGAGTTAAGACGAGATTTGTTAAAAACTGAAGCAGGGCTTATACATAGGGGAAGCACAGCAGCGAAGCTTCGGAAGATAGACGAAGTTTCTTTAGAGTTGGAGAAATGCCCGACAAGGCGCAGAAGCGGCAGAGCTTCATAACTAAATTGGATCGGATTCGATTGAATTGGTTTGGAATGGATTATATTAAAGGAATTGAATGAGATTGGAAGGATTGGATTGGATTGGATTGAAAGGATTGGATGAAGACAGGATATAAATAGTTTGGATTGGATTGGATAGAAACTTATTGGAATGGATTTGAACTCATTGGGAAGAAATCAATTGAAGATAACACATTAACGCTCCCTAATTTCATGGCAGTACATAATTAAAAAAATAAGTAAATAAATTAAATAAAAAAGAAGTGAAAGGAGTACTTATTTTATTTGCCTCAAAGAATAATATATTCATACCTTATCCTTGTATTTTTAAAAAATATGTAATTAAAGATATTTAACACATTAATTATACATTAATAGAAGTAGAAGCGATAGAAATTGCAAGGAATAAAGGAAATACTCAGTTACTCACTACATCAAATTCATATATCTAAGACCATGTTCTCCTCGACTTATTTTTACTTATTTTCAGCAAAAATAAGTTTAGATCAGCAAAAATAAGTTCAATTCAGCAAAAATAAGTTTCAATTCTTAATAAATTGTTAATGATTTCAACAAAAATAAGTTCAGATAAGCAAAAACAAGTTGACGAAAACATGACCTAAGTGAATGAAAAGGAGGGTGCTCATAAAATAAATTACCTCCATGTTACCAATTAAGAGAGCAAACATAATGAGACCCATCATTGCAATAACGCAGCAAAATATAGTTTCCCATACAAATGTGCTTGTTTCCAATTCCTGACCAAATGTACTGCAAAGTGGACATAAAATCTGCTTAATAAGTATACATTTGCAATGCATACCTTTTTCCCTTTTGCTTAATAATGTGAAAATTTGAAAAACTGTATATTAATTGCAATGTTAACTATTGTATTTATTTTAAGGAACCAATAAAGGGTGTAAATCAAAAAATTAGTCAATATTCTCATTTGCTTTTCCGAATTGTTTCTTAAAAATGTTTAAATATTACCTTTGTTTCATATTATTTGCAACGATTAGACATTTTTCTTTTCTATTTTATGTCAAATCGTTGTAAATAATATAAAATAACGATAATAGTAAAAGTTGTAATTAATAAAAAGCAGAGTAAATAATATATATGTACGAAATAAGTGAATTACCTCAATTGTTGTAATCCCCACCATAAGCAATATATATACTTTATTATAAACCTCTCAGACAAAACACCTTTGTCAATAACATTTTCAAATATTCCATAGTCGAACGCATCATCTGATGGGTTATCTGGATCACATGTAGAAAATACTTTGGTAGCATTTGCCCAAAGAATTCGATCATTATCTTCTATAGTTGTACAATCTAAGTATCTGAGACGACAATTAATGGATGAATCTTCAGCTAAACAAGCCGATTTCCAACATGTTCTGTATCTTTCTGCTGATATAAGATACCAAGCTGCCCCGAAAATCTGTAGCAGAATTAAAGAGGCTATTGAATCATTTCTAAAACATCCTCATTTCATAGGAAAAATTGGTAGAAATACCGTCAACTTTCAAGTAAGGTCCACTTGTGTAATTTGGACGACCGTACTCCAAACTAAAAATAGGGTCCCAAGTAATTTGAAAAAAAAAAAAGTACGATCATAATGTTAAATTTTATTATCAAATAAAATTATATTACAATTTGCAAATATATGTATTATCAAAGGAATGAACACGTACAAAATGCTCTTGGTTGTATTAATGAGGTTGAAGGCTCCTCAAAATGGCTCTTGCTATATACGTTACTATCTTTGTTTCACTTTAGTTAAAACACTTTTTATTTTGGGTAATTACACATTAGTTGAAACGCTTAAAAACTTTCCTTTTTAGGTAATTTTTTGCTGGAAACTACATAACTACCCCTAATTTGCAACATTAAATTGTGATTATCCTATACTAATTAACCTATTATCATAAACTCATAAACATAATTAACCACCACCACCACCACCACCACCCCCCTCTCTTTCAGTCAAAATTACCCGGCCACCACCTACACCATCCCCTTCACCCAAAACCACCACCCCCTAGCTTTCTCTTTTTTTTTCAATCGACACTACCACCACCACCACCAGCCTTCTCTTCCTTTCATTCATAGCCACTAGTCCGGAGGTAGTGAACCTATAGTTGACTAGTGGTTCCAGAGGTAGTCATGAAGAGTTGATATTTTGGTGGTGGTGGTGGTCTCGGTGGTGAACTGTTGAATAGTGGCGGTTGTGGTGATTTTTCTGCTTTCAATATTCCTTAATCACATGGCTTTACTTTTTGCTAATGACCATTAACAAACTTTGTCTAGAGGCACGTGCAACTCGAAGTGTATCAACTAAAGAGAAACGAAGGTAGTTTATTTTTTTTTAGAATTCTTAAATCATTATTCTACCTTTCTTTGTTACTTTGAGTCTTGTTAGAACTTGTTCTTTTGGACTGAAATTTGTGGCACTTCAGTTTAGTTCAACTCTATTTAGTTTGCTTCAGTTCAGCTCCATTCATTTCATTTTATACTCCATTTCAGTCCGCTTCATTTCAGCTCTATTCAGTTTAATTCACTTCACTTCACTTCACTTCAGCTACGTTTCCGTTCAAAAGAATAGGTCTAGTCTTTTTTGGTTTCTTGGATATTTATTCTTAGGTTTTTGAGTGTTTATTTAATTTTTCTTGAATTAGTTTGATGTTTTCTTAATAAAATTCGAAAATCAGTTTTAGGTTTCACTATGACTTAATTTCAGTAGTGATGTGTAAGTTTGATTAAGTTGGTTTGCTAGGGTTAAGCCATTAGCTTTGTTTTATGCATATTTAGCCTAGTATAGATATATAGGCTTGCATGAATTAATAAATAAAATCCATATTAGTTTTGCGTGAATCGAAAAGAACGCAATTCTTATCTATCTCCTTGTTTCACGTACATTGTCGATCAACATAGCGTTCAATATCACCATCATTCAATCAAGTCTATCGATTTATTAAATTCCATTCCACACTCATGATTTTACTCTAATTTCGATTGAATCCCTTATTCAATCATCATATTATCTCCATTATTGGAATTTTACGCACAAAATATAATATAGAACCCTATCTAATTTCGAACCCTAGCTAATAGAACCCTATTTAATTTCGAACACTCAGCCGATTTTTTCTCATAAACTTTCAAGATAACTAGAAAGCTACGAGCATTCCTTATTAACATTTTTGGAAGCATTTTTATAAACCTTGCAGTTTCGTATCCTAATTCCAAGCATCCTTTTAAAAAATCAAATTTTGGGTAACTAAATAAGAGATAGAAACAAATATAATCTAAATAAGAGATAGAAACAAATATAGAGAAAGAAGCAATTGAAAGCATTATCATTATCTTCATTAACTAACACTAGTGGAAAATTTGACATACAATGCACCACACTGAGAAAAGGAAATAAATAAACTTGAGTATATGTTGCAAAACAAGCTACTATGGATTTATAGAAATTCCACACTGAGAAAAAGAATTTAGAGAATTATATATTATGATACCATTAATCATCCTAGAAGGAATAATTGAAGAAGAATCTAACTTACCATCATCGGTCCAAAAACTAACCAAACCAGGCTTAGAACATGCCCTGTGTGACCTTAAGACTCTGTTGTGGGCTCCACACTTCTTAATACAAGACTCATAATTTTTTTTCCAATTAAATTTCTTAAGTCTGAGTCAAGTCTTAAATTGAGTCTTGAAACCAAGAATCAACTTAAGACTTAAGAAAGGTGGGTACCACATTAAAAACAATAGTACCTATATATGTTGATGGATCTTAATTAATTGAGTCTTAGGGTAAAGAGCTAAAAGTAATTGAGTCTCAAAGAATCTTAGCAACATGGAGAAACATGAAAGATTAATTAGTAAATGTTATGGAAAAGTTGATATGATATATGTATTGAGTTTTAAGGCAAAACATAGCTAATCAAGCCCTAAAGTAGTAGAAACTTCTCCTATAAGGAAAAACAAACTCATGAAACATCATATCTCTAGAAATATAAGAAGTCAAATTATGTTCAATAATATAATTTGACTTCTTATATTCACGACAAGGAATTTATTCTCCCTTTGTTTTCACGACAAGGAATTTATTTATATAATTTCACGGCAAAAAATAAATGAAATGAATGGAGTATATTCATGACAAGGAATTTATTTATTTCACCTTGGATAAGGAAATATGTCCTAACCTAACATACATAGCGTCTAAGACTCTAGGCTAACATCCTTATTGTTTCTTAATACCAGTCAACTATATCTTACAACACTTATGTTAAGTTGAGTTGAATTAATTAAGTTAAGTTCAATTCAATTTAGTTGAATTTAGTTAATAAGTTCAATTTAGCTAAATTAGTTAATTTTAATTAAGGAAAGTTGAGTTATATGCAATTCAGATCACCTCAGTTTAGTTTAAAACTAAAGAACAAGTTTTGTGATGTCACTTGTAACACATTAATTATGCAGCTTATCTATAAAAATAGGTGTTGTTTCAGGCAATTTTCCCATACATGATTACATTAAAGTAAGAAAATAAGACACCATTTGTTTAGTTTGATATGAATGCAATAATGAAATTCATAGATGAGATAGAAGTTTCTTACATGACTAACCAACATGTACAAAATAAGATTGTATGCAGCTCCAGCCCAAGCCGTTTTTGTTACTACTCCAACAGCATTTATAATCTCAGAACTTAGTTGGTAAATCTGATATAGCCTTGGAAAATATTGGACGAAAACAATTAACTGCAACGCATTATAGGTGTTTCTTGATCTGGACTGCTTGATTGCTGGAATGATGAACCATATCACAATCTGCATATGATGAATTTTTACAATTAATATTTTCGGATAAAGATTATTATTCCATAGATATTATAAAACAATCTTTCAAAACAAAATCGTGTACTCCATATTAGCTCATGCACCGCAGTGGTTTCAATGCTAGTATATATATATATAGGTAGAATAATTGGGCACCATATCAATGGCAAATAAAATCTTATCCAATTTATATATACCAATCACATTTAAGATAACTATTTTTATTTCAATAATTAACATGTCTCACAATTAAAAAAAAAAAAAAAAATTCATATGTAATAAACTAGGTAAACCTCGTGCCAATGCACGGTTTAATATATATTTACTTTTACTTACAAAATAATGTTACTTTTAGCAATAATGAAGGTTAATTGTATGCATAAATAAGAGTTTTTTGTTTTCATTATAAACTAGCTTTGGTTTCCGGGCGTTACCCCGAATCATTTGATAAAATTTCATTTTAAGATTTCTTTCATTTGTTTTGCCTTTTTCATCAAAATATAAAATTTTGTAATTATATATTAATTTAATTTAATTTTGTAACAAACTCAAAGGTTGAGTGAACAAAAAGAGTATTATTATAAGATATTTATAATAGATAACCATGAAATATTTGATAATTGCGATATAAAAGTTTCAAATAATTGCGATTATAATGTGAGTTTAATATGTTTATTGATAAAGAAATAAATATAGATTTTATATTTGAACTGTTGAACACATGATTTCAAAACAAATTTAATGGGTCCAAATAAAACATCAATTGTGATATTGACAAAGAGATAAAATGAACATTTAATTATCATAAAAAAATATATTCATTATTATCCATTTTTCACATGTTTTATTTATCAACGTAGAAAAGGAATTATTAATTTTAATGAGATATTACTTTTTATGATGTTATAATAGTTTTGTTATGGAAATATTGACAATAATATTATATAGCTTAATTGGTAAATAATGTGTCTCGCCTTGCGTTTTAATATATAGTAGTTGATAAGGTTTGCTCAATAATTTTAAAAAAAAAAAATAATAATAGTAATAGCAATCTTGAAGTAAATTTGTTGAAAAATTCTAACAGATCATAAAATAAATATTTATACCCAATACATCGAAAAATTTTAAACACTAGTAAAGTATAATTGTCAATGGTCACTTTATTAGTTTAAAATAGTTGCGTGAAAATGTTGGTCTCTTTATTTAATTAAACAACACATGACCCGATTGGCTTTAGTCCCCCTTTAGACAAGCAGTAAAGCAATTCTAGTGAACAAATACAAAAGCCTAAATTAATCATTCCTGAAAAAGATAAAACATTAAACTTATTTTATAAAATAACAAAAAGCTAATTTTATAAAACAATTAGACCATATATATTTATTTTAAAACAAATAACACATTAGGTCTATTTATTGAACAACAAGTGGTAAAACAATTTGCAAACTTTATAAAATACTAAGAGGAAATCAATCAATTTAGAACCGACAAAACATTAGATCGATATGTTTTATAGAACAACAAGCGGACAACATAACAATTGTATAAAACACTAGTTAAATTTTATAAAACAATAAGTGAAAATCTATTATTATTTTAATAATGACCGATTATTTTATCCGAGAAAAAAAATGGCGTATATCTTCCCAGTGTAAAGTGCCCAAATTAACAGTCAGATACATAAGCGAGTTTAGCCGGCCGCAACCTACGTGTAAAAAATTACATAAATGACCAGCTATACTTATTTATTTTTATTTTTTTTGGCAGCATCCCGGTATACATTATTGGAGATTCCACTAGATTTAGATATTCATCGATGTATTGTTAATGACTATCTTTGCATCAAAAAATAATTATTGACTATCTTAATCTGAACTATATCCGATTTGCATAAAGTATATAAACTATTTTTGTATCTCAACCATCAGATTAAGCTTTTAGTTGAGTTGGTCTTCTAATATAGTATCAGAGCTAACGTGACAATGGTTATGGGTTCGAATCTCATAATCTCATCCACCCCTCCCTTCTAAGTGGAATTATTAAGAGTAGGGTATGAGGGGACTCATGCTGCATCCACACTTCAAGCCTAATGGGCTTTCGAGTAAGGGGGCGTGATAGAGTATATAAACTATTCCTGGGCCTCAACCATCAGTTTAAATTTTTGGTTGAGTTGGTCCTCTAATACCGCATAATCATAGTCGGTTATTTTTTTATTTAATTTTTCCTAAGGTTGTAAAGTCGTATTTGATGTTAATGTTAGCAGCACCCAACCAATAACATGTTAGTACTTACTACTTAGTAGGTGTTATTGATGCTAATTTTGCACAACTAATACGGATTACTTAATAAAATAATTAAAAATGCTATCAATAATAAAAATAAATACAAAGTAAGTTAGGACAAAAAAAAAAAAAATAAGTACCTGAGGCAAAGGCAATGCAGCGATTAGATCAAACAAGAAAGTTGATCGGATGTATCTCTTAGCAATCTCTTTTCTATCTCTAACAAGTTCACCTTTACCAAACACCCTTGTACTAGGCGCTACAAAAGCGAGACGAAACCTTAAAAGCACATGTAACAAATAAAAAAAATCCGCGACTGTGCGAATGACAGTAACTACCGTACCCAATTGCATATCCATTGACATACATATAGAATCACTATCTTCATCTTCGTCGGTTTCTATTGTTTGTGGGAGATAAAAGAAAATGGGGTCAACAAAGAGTGCCACAAGACTTGCCACTAAGAATATACGGTTCCATATTAATGCCACCTCGCTTGATGGGTCTAATGTTCTCAAATACCATGGCTCCTTGTTGTTGTTGTTGTTGTCGTTGTTGTTGCTGATAAATTTTCGAGTAACAAGTTTATTGTTACCTGTTGAACTCAAAACTGTTGAAGTTCGAAATGTGAAGCATTCTTTTAGTCTGTAAATCACAGACTTTAATGTGTTCATGTTTGTATAACCAGCTGGGGGGTTTGCTAGTAATGGAGTCGTTTGTCTATGTTTTGAAAATAGTGGGTTTGATGATGTATTATCTGGTGAAAAATTACCGTTGAAATTCTGATTTTCTTGCTCATAGAAGCTGTGGAAAAAAAAAAAAAAATGTATCAGGCGTTATGTTTACGACAAACTCACTAATTAAATAACCGGAAGATTTTATACGTAATATAATATATTAACTTGATTGGAACTTAATTTAGTAGCATAAATTAAAGATTCTAACGGTATTTATAGTCCATTCACCTAGTTTTATTTTAAAATTTTACTTTTTAGGTTTTTTTTCATTATTATATCATTTGAAACTTGATTATATAATTGAAAAGTAATCAGATACTCATCTGAAAGATAATAACATCATCGAGAAAGTGATTGTATTATTATTTAGAAGGTGAATATGTAAATTAAAATATGAGTATATGATTTAAAATATTACAACCACTGTACAATGTTATCACTACCACTACTACAATCCTAATTGACACTTGCATCCACAAACATGCAAAAGTCAACAAACACAAACACCACCTTACAACTATAACCACCTTATGATTCCACCATGTATGACATCGCTTTTTCTCTCTACTACCATCATATCAAGTTGAGCAATCAACACTGATGATGAGTGATTTCGAATTCGGTGTTTTGTGAGGTTAGGATTTCAAATTGGGGTGTTTGTGCCGGGGTTGTTAGGCTATAGTTTACGAATTGGGTGTTTTGGGGTGTTTAGGATTTTTAAATTGGGTGTTGGGGGTGGTATATCAAATTGGTTATGGGGTTTCTGGTGGGTTAGAGAGCCGCCACAAGTGGTTAGAAGGAGGAGGTGGGCTTTGACTAACTATGTCATTGGTGGATTGTCGATTTTTTGAGTGGGTCAACTGTGGTGAATTGTAGCATTTTGCTTTTCTTGAGAAGGTTGTTGAGTCCATCTACATTAAAATTATTGTAGATTTCGGCTCATAAAATAACAGAGTGAGTTTAAGTTGATTATAACACAATCTCTCATACAAAGCCATAAATAAAAAGTTACACTACTCATTAATTAAAAACAAATATGATGCTCTATTTTATCATTTTACCTATTTCAAAATCTTTTTAAGAAATACTCGCTCTATCCAATGTTGTTACTCATGTATAAGTTTGATTTTATAACATACTTTTAGATTGAAAATGAGACAAACAAGAAGGAATAACATATACTTGTTCATGACAAATGCAAAAGGTTGTTTATACAAATAGCTAGATAGTATTAGATAATGGATAAAATCATAGAAATATTTACCTCGGTTGGTTGTGGTTGTTGAGATCCATTCTGGTTTCATGTGATATGATGATATATGAATCAAATGATGTACTAGCAGTTGGAATTTGGGAACTTATAATTATGACAACATTTTAATGCAACCTTGTTTATAACAACACTTGAGCACTCAAGAGGTTGGAACTTGTGCTATTTTATTACAGTCTAAACAAGCTGGAATAACCAAAATAAACAACTATGTAAGACGTTTCGTTATAAGTTTTTATGTAAAGAAACGAAACTGGTCATATGGAAGAAGTAAACTAGCAATTTTTATATTCCGTACGTATGTACGATGATTATTGCTATGGGGTCTGGCACGTGTCCACTACCTTCTCTATCCATATGCGACTTTGCAAGGTTGATTGTATGGATAAACCACCATTTTATATTAATACAAGATACGATACATATTAACTTATGGTGTATTCTATCCACGAGATTAGGGTGGGGATGAGATTTGGATTAGTATTAATTATCGGCATTATAATAGACTAGAATGTATTTGATTGAATTAGAATTAAATATTTTTAGATTTGAAAACCGTTTAGTATAATTTTTATTTTAAAAGATTAACTAATGTTATTTGCTAAATAGTATGTATTCGTAGTTTTTTTAATCTAATTAAGGGATAATATTATTTTAATTGATTTTTCAATGTTCACAATGAATATAAAGTTGATTTTTGATTTGAAATTGTTTTTTATTTATTTAAAAATCTAATGAACAATTTTTAAGTTCTAAAAAAATTAATTTAATTGAACATGATTGATTTAGAAAAGGTAAAATCCAATGCATCGCTCTAAATTATTCTAGTTTAGCGAACTAACCCACGATAAAATTGTAATCATTCGGCAAAGAAAGAAGCATGTTATCAACTTATTCCTACAATATACTTATGTTTTCAATGATAACAATATGCTTGGCTTAAACATTGTAAGATAAGGAGCAAAATCGCTACAATATACTTACAAAAATAAAAAAATGAAATCGCTACACTATCCGGCCAATAATAGACCAGATTTATATAATTGTAAAAACAAATAATAATGATATATATCAAAAATCAAACATTCAATATTTAGCACCGAAGCAGTTGACACATAATTTGAACATCAAAACCTTACTTAGCAAAATATAAAATAAGGTACTACCTCTGTTTAAATTAGTTGCAACTAGCGGTGTGCAAATTCGAAAATCGAAAATTTTCCAATCCGGAAATTCGGATATCCGGATTTTCGGAACAAAAAAATTTGATTCCTTTTCCGTTCCGAAAAAATTGGAATTCCGGAAAAACCGGATATTCAGTTCTGAATTATACACCAAAATTTTCTCCAAAACTTACACTTATACCCTTAAAAATCGGATCGGAAAATCGAAAATCCAGAAAAATTCGGAAAACCAAAATTCCGGATTTTGTTTTCCTTAAAAATTCGGAATTCGATTTTTTAAAAATCCATTCTGTATCCGGTCCGGTTTCCGGTATAAAAATTCGGACATCCGGTCCGTTTTATCCGAATTCCAAAAAACCAGATCGGATATCCGGATTTTCGAAACGAAAAATTGGAAAACCGGAAAACTGGACCGGAAATTCGGAAACGGAATTTTTTGCACACCCCTAGTTGCAACAATTGAATATTATATATATAGCAAATAATATCCAACTGTTGCAACTAATTTGAAACGAAGGTGGTAAAAAGAATAATAGTTGCATACTTAAATGATGTCGTGATAACTCATCAACAAAGATCGAGGACAATTATGCAGTGTGATTGAAATTTAAACACAAAATACTACGGAGCAATTAGTTTGGTAAATTTATTAAGGATTGGTGATTGGGGCCCATTGGAATTGGGGTATTTAGTTAAGTACTCCGTAAGTTTTGCCACTCTAAGGAAATCAATGTCATAAGAGATAAGGAGAAGCTAATACTAAGTTACCATATTGATCCCCTTTATAATTATTTATCATAAACAATTGTATAATCATCTCTTTATATACATCTCCACCAATGAAAATTCAATATATTTATCTCATAGACAAATTACTATCTAATATGGTAATTAGAATATTGAACTCGATTCCCTTAATTTACTTACTTATGTGGTATGAAAAATAATTATTTAAGAAAAAAGAAATGAAGTATCCTGGACATAATTGGTTTTGAATATATAAAGTTCTACGTGGCACTCCCAATGCACGAACTTTTATAATGGCCCTGTTTGGTGTAGAGAGGATAGAGTTTAGAGAATAGAGTTTAGAGTTCATTGTTAGAGGAATAACTTTTTGTCCAGAGGATTTTATTGCTTATTTGAATAGTAGTTTGTATAAATGTGTTTGGTAACATTTATGTGACTATTTAGAGTTTTGTACTTTTTTAGTTATGTAAAATGACATATATGGACATTTGCATTTTGTAAAATGGGTTAGGTTTGTTTGATTATGAGGGTAAAATAGTCATTCATCATTTTTTATACCCAAAACTCTAATGAAAAAGCACCTATACCCGGCCTTTTCAAATTAGAGTTTTCATTAGAGTTTTGTACCAAAAAGTCAAAAACTCTCTTAAAAACTCTCCTTCACCAAACATTTCAATTAGAGTTTTCGACTGTCAAAACTTTAAATTCTCTTCAAACCTCTCTTTACCCCCAATTCTCTCTCCACCAAACACCCCCATATCTTTTTAAAAGATTAACTAATTTTATATGATGTAATTTTTTTTATCAAAACTCTACCTCTATGATTTTTGATTGTTACATTTTGGTCAAATGCATCATTGATCTGAACATATTCATATGAGATCTTATTTCATTCGACTCAATGTATACTTTTTATTGATATAATTTTTATTAATTTTACTTGTATATAGTTAGATAGTTACTTCATTCGAGTTCATTCGACTCGATGTATACGTTTTATGTTAAATCTATATATGACGTATATATAAAAATTAACTTTTTTTCATTAGATTGTATATATACGTAATTATTTTTTTTCAAAAAATGTTAATCCTACGTGGTGCTAGCTCTAAAAATTCATCAATAAAACTTACTTCCTATGTGTATTAGATTTGAACAAATTAACCTTTATTGGAAAAAATTGCAAAATTCAATTACAATAATAAACTTGTACACGATGTTGTTAAATACACTTTTTTTGTGTGCTAGGGAGTGACATTTTTGTGCTTATGAATGCGTTTGCAAATCTTAATGATCCCCAATGTGAGTTGTTGCTCCTCCGTGTGTGTACTGGAGTTTCAAAACTCTTTTTGCTATGCGTACGTACTTGCCCCACTTGTATTTTTGAAGCGGCAAAGCGCCATTTTGATGCGGCTCTTCAGTCGTCCTTAGAGCGCATTGTTACAGCTTCAGGGCAAGGTTCTGGGGACTGGAAATGGTGGGGCTATCCACCTTGCATTTTTCTTTTGGTGGACTTGGTGTTTATTCTACGGGTGATGTACAACACTATGCCTTTTTAGCGTTGTGTCTACAGTCAGTTGGTTTGCAATCTATACTTCTTTGGCATTCAGCTGTCATTAGGCCAAAACCTAATTGATGTTGCATTAGATTTTTGTTACAGGACTATGGAGACTAGAGACTGACTTATTGCATAACTCTAGTGAGATTGCTACCCCTAAACTCATGAAGAAATTGGCAGATATATAATTCACAAAAGTTATAGCTTCTGTAGTTTCCAACTTCTCTTTATATTCGCGACAGTTAGTCCTTTGGAAATTAGGGCCAGTCCTGGGGCAGGGCAAGCGGGGCCCACGTCTAGGGCCTAAGAGCGAAAAAAGGTTTCATCATTACAAAATAGTATAATTACTTTTACTTGCACTAATTATTAATTAGAAAATGTATGTTTGGCTGGTTGGCACTTGCGCGTGACTTTTCATGCGTGGGTTCGATTCCTCTTGATAACACCTGTAATAACTAGGGGTGTTCAAAAATATCTGACCCAAAATATCCGACCCGACTACTCGCTTCCAAATTTTAGATATTTTTGTATAAAAAATTGGTTTTCCTGAGTCAGGTACCCTGCCCGCTAAAAGTTGACTTTTGCCAAGCAGGGTAACGATAATAAAATTGGTTTTTTCGGGTATCCACACCCCGCTAAAAATTGATTTGTTTGATAGAGAAGCGTACATGTTCTTCTTTATGACTACCTCCGCTTTTTTTAGTTGCAACATTTCACTTTTCACACTTGCCGAGGCACATTTTTAACAATTTCTAACTCTAATTATATATTTGTATAAATTATATATTAATAAAATGCACATTAAGTCGAATCAAACGAGATCCTTATCGACTATATTCCTCTTTATACATTGATCATAAAATTAAATGAAAGCTTAAAAGATGAATAGTTCAATCTTTCAAATGTTACAACTAAAAAAAACGATCGGAGGGAGTAGATTTTAGTCTCATTTTACCCTGTTGTTGCTAGGCCTACTACTGTCAAGCTCGTTTCTAGAGCAGGGTTGGTGGGGCGGTTGCCCTAAGCCCACGGTTAAGAAGCCCAAATTTAGTTTAATCATGAAAGTGTGTTTTTATTTGGAAGAATAATGACAATATAAGGCTCAATATTTTACTACATAATACAGAGTATTATTCCCTTACCATCTAGCTACTTTCCTTTATCACAATAATGCTTACCCTAATTTAATGTTAACTTCCAAAATATTGCTACTATTTCTTTCTTCTTATATTTGTTCTTCAATCTGATTTTTTATACCAATTTAATTGAGACATTGATTAAATCATCTAGCATTTGGATAAAAATTCATCAACGGGTATATGATGAGACCAAGAAGGTTTGTTTTCATGCTTAATTTGATTGCTTGGTTTTGCTATACTTCTAATTGAATTTGTTTATGACTTTATGGAATTTTTTAAATTATTTCAAAAGAATTGTTTCTTTCAATTTTTTCTAGTTCTAATTGAATGTGATGATGACTTTATTGATGGAGTAAAAGCACCTTGAGCGGAACAATCAAAGTGACGAACTAACCACAAACAACACTAGTTTGAGCTAAGTCACATAACAACCCACGAAAGCTGTTGTATCTCCAAATAACCAAACAACCAGCAGCAACTAACACTGATTATATCACAAAAACGCAGCAGCAAAAATAGTAGAATAACAATAGCAAACAAGCAAAGAACACACACGGTTTTTACGTGGAAACCCCTTTAATGTGAAGAGTAAAACCACAAGATGATAAGGGGGTCCACCAAAAGCTCTTACTATAAGGAATGTTACAAACACCAATTCCAAGTCTCAAAGTGGGTCCATAGATTACCCAACAACAAAAATCACAAAGAGCATAAAACGAAGGAGTAAAGTGAAAGATATCACTAGAAAATAGAGGTTCTGTCCAGCCCTTATAACTCACAATCCGGAGCACCTACAAAGATCGTGACCTTCCAAAATGAAGCCCAAGATGCCCCCAGTGTGCTGTCAAAATTTGAGCAAAATCGGACCATAAATGACCTTCAATCGGAGGTGATTTATGAGGTGTGGTGCTGAAAAATTAAACGTGAATAGGATCACTCTTGTATTTTCCTTACTTTCACACTACAAAACTCACTTCTGATGTGTTACCCTCAAGTCATTAACTTGCTTCCTTTAAACTACTTGTTGAGCATTAATTTTTCACAGCAAAATTATCCCAAAAGTCAAACTAACAAGCTTCTTTGAGAAGCTAAAATACTTGGGTAAAAATACCAAATAATGGTAAACCAAAATACACTTACAAAATGGGTTTCTCCACATAGGAAGGGACCCAAGGCCTAATAAATCTCCCCCTCCCGACTATGTGGTAGAGTTTGCCATTCCGACAACTGAACGATAAGTCTCAAACTTGCCTCTTGGCAATGCTTTAGTCATCATGTCAGAGCCATTATCATCAGTGTGCATCTTCTCAAGCTCAAGAAACTTAGCATTAAGAACATCAAATATCCAATGATACGTCACATCAATATGCTTTGACTTAGCATGGAAACTGGGATTCATAGCAAGATGAAGCACTTTTACTGTCACAAAACAACACATATCTCTCCTGTATAAAACCATGTTGACGGACAAAACGCTTCGTCCAAAGCAATTCCTTACATGCCTCTGTAGCAGCTATAAACTCTAACTCGGTTGTAGATAATGCCACACATTTCTGCAACCTCGAGTGCCAATAAAATGCTCCAAATGCAAAAGTGATCAAATAACCCGATGTAGACTTTCTAGAGTTGATATCACCAGCCATATCAGAATCTGAATAACCAACAAGAATAGGCTTGTCACTACCAAAAGAAAGCTTCATATCTGCAGTACCCCGTAGATACCTCATTATCCATTTCACTGCATTCCAGTGTTCTTTACCCGGATTTGAGAGAAATCTACTAACCAAATCAACTGCATGAGCTATATTAGGTCTTGTGCAAACCATAGCATACATGAGACTACCAACGGCTAAAGCATAAGGGACATGCATCATAGTTTCCTTCACTTCAAATGTAGAAGGACTCTGTTGAGTACTCAATTTAAAATGCATAGTAAGAGGAGTACTCACTGGTTTTGCTTTCTCCATATGGAACCTTTGAAGCACCTTGTGAGCATATGCTTCTTGTGAAAACCACAATCTTCGAGCCTTTCGATCGCGAATAATCTGCATACCTAAAATATGCCTTCCTTGCCCGAGTTCCTTCATATAGAAAGCCTTACTCAACTGTTTCTTCAAACCGACAATTCTTGCTACATTTTGGCCTACAATGAGCATATCATCAACATAAAGTAGCAAAATAATAGAATCATTGTCAGAAAATCTTTTCAAGAAAACACAATGGTCACAAGAAGTCTTCTTGTAGCTTGCTCCCCCATGAAGGAGTCAAACTTGCGATACCATTGTCAGATAATTCATTTACAAAGCTTAGCAAATCAATTGCCAGATGCATTTTCTGACCTAAACAAAGTGACCAAGTCACATATACAACCTGTAAATTCTCCTATAAAGATTAATGTCCTAGACGGACAACATCATGTTGCCAATGAATCTAAAGCACGCCAGAAGCGTGGAAGACCTATAGGTTCCAAAGATAAAAATCATCGGAAAAGAAAAGGAGCAATGATTGGTAATGGCCAAATTGAGGATACAATAAGTTTTAAAGGATCTCCAGAAGAGAATATAGACATGATACAAAAAGAAATTCAGGTACCTGATAATGAAGAGATTTCGATTAATTATATCATGTTTGGAATTAAATGGAACCGAAATGAAATCGACATCGATGATGTTTTTGCATATAATATAGCACTTGATGCCATGGATAATGTAGAGGATCAAGAACCAAGGTCCATGGATCAATGTAGACAAAGAAATGATTGGCCAAAATGGAAAGAAGCAATTGATGCAGAATTGAAATCTCTTGCAAAGAGAGAAGTATTTGGACCAGTAGTCCGCACACATACAGGTGTGAAACCAGTGGGATATAAATGGGTTTTTGTGCGCAAGAGAAATGAAAATGGTGAAATTTTCCGATATAAAGCACGTTTAGTTGCACAAGGATTCTCACAAAGACCTGGTATTTATTATGAGGAGACATACTCTTTCGTGGTGGATGCAACTACTTTTAGATTCCTAATTATTCTGGAAATAAGAGAAGTACTTGACATACGTCTGATGGACGTGGTCACAGCTTATTTGTATGGCCCACTAGATAATGATATCTATATAAAACTTCCAGAAGGTTTTAAATTGCCTGAAGCAGTACAACCTAGTTCTCGAGAATGCTACTCTATCAAATTGAATAGATCTCTTTATGGATTAAAATAGTTTGGGCGTATGTAGTATAATCGTCTTAGTGTATACTTATTGAAAGAAGGATATAAGAATGATCCTATTAGCCCATGCGTTTTTATTAAGAAATTTGGATCTGGATTCGTTATAATCACAGTGTATGTTGATGATTTGAATATCATTGGAACTCATGAAGAGATTTCAGTGTCTGTGGATTATTTAAATAAAGAGTTTGAAATGAAGGGTCTTGGAAAAATAAAATTTTGTTTGGGGATACAAATTGAGCATTTAAAGAATGGTATACTGGTACATCAATGAACATACATAGAAAAGGTCCTTAAAAGATATTATATGGACAAAGGACATCCATTGAGCAACCCTATGGTTGTAAGATCACTTGATGTAAAGAAAGATCCCTTCCGCCCTCGAGAAAATGAGGAGGAGATTCTTGGTCCTGAAGTACCATATTTAAGCGCAATAGGAGCATTAATGTACCTTGCAAGTCATACACGACCTGACACATCATTCTCAGTGAATTTATTAGCAAGGTTTAGTGCATGTCCGACTAGAAGGCATTGGAATGGGATCAAACATGTACTTCGTTACCTTCAAGGTACAAAAGATATGGGTTTATTTTTCTCTAATCTTTCCAAAGAAGATTTAATAGGTTATGCAGATGCAGGCTATTTATCAAATCCACATAATGCTCGTTCACAAACTGGATATGTGTTTACATATGGTGGTACTGCTATTTCGTGGCGATCTATGAAACAAACTATACCATCTACTTCTTCAAATCATTCTGAGATTTTAGCAATCCATGAGGCAAGTCGTGAATGTGTATGGCTAAGGTCGGTAGTTCAACACATAAAAGTGGATTGTGGTTTATTCTATGGGAGAGAAGCACCAACAGTCTTGTATGGAGATAATGCAGCTTGTATTGCACAACTCAATGAAGGGTACATCAAAGGCGATAGAACAAAGCACATTTCACCAAAATTCTTTTTTATGACCTTCAAAAGATTGGAAACATAAAAGTGGTGCAAATTCGTTCAAGTGAGAATTTAGCAGATTTATTTACTAAAGCGCTTCCAACGAAAACATTTAGAAAATTAGTTCAAGATATTGGATTGCGTCATCTAAGAGATTTCCAGTGATATGGTAATGAGGGGGAGTAAAATGCGTGTTGGACTCTTTTTCCCTTAATCATGGTTTTTTCCCACTGGGTTTTCCTGGTAAGGTTTTTAATGAGGCAACATTTCAAACGCATTAATTTTGTTAATGGACATCCAAGGGGGAGTGTTATAATTCTTTCATAATGGTGGATGTCCATATTCCCCATGTGTTAATTCTCATCATAATTCTCACCATAAGTGTCTTATGTAAATTCTCTTGTAACTTATGATTTTACTCCTCCACGTAACTCTCTTCATTATAGTCACTTATGACCTTTCAATGTTCTTAGGGAATCACAAGGTAGTCATGTGTATAATTATAGGGCTCCTAGGTGGAGTAGACACACTTGAATAATACAAATTCTATATTCTCTTAAGTATCCATACTCTCACTCTCTATATTTTATAACAATTGATTAATTGAATTTTGTGTGTGTGTGTGTGTGTTATTTTACCTACACTGTTTAGAGTATTTCAACTAGTAATTTAGCTCGAGCGATGCCTCGTGTCGATCTCAAAATATCAAATACTCCCTTTGTATCTTTTTACTTGCTACATTAGGGTTTTCGACCAGTTATAGTGTAACTTTGACTCACCTTGGTGCTTTATACGTAAGGAAAAATGTAGCCATATAGAATCTTGCTTGATTCGTTTCGATGTAAACTTTCCAAATATATACTTTTTATAATTTATTATATAACTCGAGATAATAATTTTTAAAGTTGTTTATTGGGAAATGTGAAGACGTAAATGTAGCAAGTAAAAATAGACGGAGGTAATATGTTATTATTCATAAATTTTTATAATCTATTTTGTTATATTTTTGTAATTAATTGGCTCATGCAAAATTGATTAAGTTTATGTTGCCACGATAAGTTTATAGTTAAAAAAAAACACTTTTTTTTCGGATGAAAATAGCCATTATCGGGCACTTGAGATAAGAGGATGTGTTAGTAATAGTCTCTTATCATGCCTCTTAGAGATGTACATAATTGTGCTTGTACTTTTAGTTACATGTACTCATGTAACTATAACTCTTTATTATATTTTATTGTGAACAATTGATCAAAAAAAACAAAGTGGATTGATGGTTGTGTATTTACATTTTCTTTGAAAGGTCATGAGTTCAAATCTTAATGAGTACATGTTGCTTTCATTCGTAATTTTTGGATGTATCTTGGCGCAAAGTTGCCGAGAGGTTGTCATGTGGCCTAATGCAGGTGAATGTTGGGGGGCTTACGTGGCGCATCGAGGTTCTCCGAAACGCCTTTTAATATATTATATAGATTCATGTCATTTACATATTGAAATCGATTTCAATGAAATAAGATATGTTGTATATAAGCTTATCCTTATTCTCCCCTAAAAAACGAAGTTGTTTCTTATACATGTGTTTTTCTTTTCTTTCTGAAAATATTATATGTTTCTAAACCAGCTTATGAGGCCCTTCAATTTAAATTCGCTCCGCTCCCCTATATTGTGAAGAATGGCATTGTTAATTTAAATTCGCTCCGCTCCCCTATATTGTGAAGAATGGCCTTGTTGCCATACATGTATCCAACTGTCATGCTTTAATTTTTTTAATGCTTTTAACTTGTATTTATATCATTTTCTAACTCATTTTTGTATTTGGGTCCGTGTTATTATCTTGTCTAAATGTTTGCAAAAAAAAAAAACAAAATAGTTAATAATAATAAAAACAACAATAATAATAATAAATAAATAAATAAATCTACTGATGCTTCATCCGTTCCTTGTTAAGTACGTAAGTAGTATGTTGAGTTGAATTTGGCCGGATGTGTAATTGTGTAGCAATACCTTCATTGAAAAAACATATTGATCTGAAGATAAGATAACAAATGTTGCGAGACCGACTCGCCGACTGATAAGTTAATATTTGATTCATATTTTACCCCCCGATCCCGATTAATTTTTAGCTCTAATGCGGCTCTTTTGAGCCATTTCTACTAAATTTTTCTATTTCGAGTGTTTGTTGTGCTTTCTATAAGATTTTACAGGAATCGATGATTTATCGTTGATTTCCGAGCCTTTTGAAGCACTTGGAGAGTTAGTGAAGATTTGAAATCATTTGGGAAGCTTTGCTAAGGATTAGGAGTATTAAAGAAGCAATTAACGAAGTAATTAAGAGAAAACGAGCAAAGAAATCAAAAAGACGAAGCAAAGAGCTACCTACCCGGGTCGAGGCAGCGCGCTCGGGTGAGGGTTGTTCGCACAGACCCCTCCGGGCGGGCCGCTCCGAGGAGGATTTTTCACGCGTTTCGCTTGTTTTGGGCTTAGTATATAAGTATTTTGTATTCTTAAACCTAAGGAAAAAAAATTTCATATCTAAATTCTAGTTTTTAGCCCTAGTTTTCTCTGTAAGTTGTGAAGGATACTAATCATTCAATTCAATTCAATCGAGGTTTTATTCCAATTCATTTTCAATTATTTCTTTAATTATATTTCTAGTTTATGTTTTTAATTCTTAATTTAGCTTTAGTTTATGTTCTTGTTTTTTGTACCCTAGTTTCATGTTTAGATTTAGTTTATTAATTATTGTTAATTTATTAGTTTTAATCATGTTTATAGCTTTATTTTCTTTTATTGATTTAGTTTCTTAAAATTTAATCATGTGTGAGTAGTTTTCTTTCTAGGACTAGGGGATCTATGGATCGTTCTTGATATTTTGTTCATAGTTGTTAATTTGATTGTTGATATTCTTGAATTCCTGTTGTCAATTATTATTGTTTTTAGTTAAATACTGGCCAGGTTTAGTTGTTAGTCTGATATTGTCGAAATCGATACCGAGAGGTAAGATTACCACAATTAGATCATAGGGACTATAGGCAAAACGAGTCTAAGTGAGCGAGAGCCATTAGAGGAGTTTTGAAGGAGACTAGATTCGAGAGAATTAGTGTACCTTAATTCAAGGAAATTAATAATCTGTTAATTAATTGTGTTGTAATTCATTGGTTGATCTGTGGTGAACCAACATCCTATGCTTAGTTATAGAGTTATTTTCTTAGTTGATTTCATTCCTAGTATTAGTCAACTTTTTAGTCAAAACCCAAAATTCAAAGGCCCCTTATGGTAGAGTAACTTTTTAGAGTTAGTGGAATTGCTTGCGTCCCTATGGATACGATTCCTACTTCCCTGTCTACATAGTTAGAGTAGTAGGTTATTTTTGATAGATATACGATTGTCCCTACCAAATTTTTGCGCCGTTGCCGGGGAGGCAATTGTTTAATTTCTACTAATCGGGTTATTTTGTCCTTTTTTTTTTTTTATTTTGTCTCAAGGAACTCACTGTTCTTTGAGACAGTTCTTACGGATATCTGCAGTTTCAATTTGTGTGCAGGTACTAGGTTTGTATGCCGGATTGGATTGATCTTGAACCAGAATGATCATTGCATAAGCGGAGTCGTAGGAGGAAGTGGAGATTGCGGAGAGTTATTCTTTCTGAAAGGATACTATCGGAAGTGTCACAACTCTTTTCTGATTTGAGCATTTCAGAGAATCCTGATAGGGAAGAAATGGCAGAGTCACATATTAACGAAAAAAACATACCGAATAATGATGTACAGCCACCGCCGCCATCGCCGGCACCGCAACCACGATGGTTGAAGGATATTTCCCAGCCCAGTTCTGCAACAGTTGAAGGTGGTTATCGGTTCCTTGATACTGAGGCTCTAAATTTTGAATAGAAACCAGCCCTGGTGAATATGGTGGAAAGGAATCATTTTGCAGGAACTTTAATGGAGGATCCGATGTTGCATTTGAATAACTTCCTGCAGTATTGTGGTACGATTAAGGAAGCTGGGGTTTCTCAGGACTACATTAGAAGAATGATGTTCCCGTTCTCACCGAAAGACAAGGCCTGTACTTGGTTGAACAGTCTTAATATGGATAACATCAACAGTTGGGAAGAGCATTTTAATGGAAATATTACCCTCTAGAGCGAATTGCAACCCTTCGGAGTAAGATCACGAATTTCAACCAGGAGTCAGATGAAACATTGTATGAAGCATGGGAGAGATTCAAGGATCTATTGAGATTGTTCCCACATCACGATCTTGAGAAGTGGTTCCTGGTCCAGTAATTCTATAATGGTTTAGGGAATGAGAGTCAGACATTATTAGATTCTGCCAGTGGTCGATTCATGAACCAAGAAGTTAATGCTGCATATGAGTTGATCGAAGAAATTGCTATTCATAATTCACAGTTTGTTAATCCCATGGGACATTCAAAGAAAGGTGGAAAGCATGTGGTTGATGATAAATACGAAAGTTTAGCTTCACAGATCAATGCCATAAGCCGGAAGCTCGATAAGATTGGTACTATAGCCTTTCTGCGATTTATGTGGTTCATTCGGTCACAATTCCCAATCATGTCATAGTTCGGTAGAGCAAGTGTGTTCCTTCCAAGTCTACAAGAACAATCTGTTCTCCAATACATACAATCCAGGGTGGAAGGATCATCCATACTTTTCCTACAACAACAGCAATAATGTGCATAATCCACATCAAACTATACCACCTCAGCAGGTTCACCAGCAGATGCGACGATTTGTACCATCACACTCACCAGGTTTCAGCAGACCACCATTCCCAACACCACCAGCTCAACCTAGTGGTGAAATTTCAGAGCTGAAGAATATGATGTTGCAGATGCAGAAGAACATGGAAGCAATGCAGGCTCACAATAAGCAACTAGAAACCCAGATAGCTCAGATTGCACAGTCCACAGCTCAACGGCAGTAGGGTCAACTACCTCCTCAACCAAATCCACCAGCTCAGAGAGAAAATTGCAACTCCATCACTACCAGAAGAGGGACCCACTATGAAGGTCCTAGGATGCCCACTAATGATGCTGATTTAGAGATAGGAGTGCAGACTGGCAAGACCAGCAATGTGGTGATTGAGGAGATCGCAGAGCCTACACCATCTAAGGAGGAAGATGCCATGAAGAAGAGAATCCTGGTAGCTGACAAGCAAGTTAATACATTGACACCTCCCAAGGTGCCACTACCCTTCCCGCATAGGGTAAATCGAAGTAAGAATGATAATCATTTCCGTACGTTTCTTGATATTGTTAAAAATTTGCAGGTTACTGTTCTTTTTACTGACTTAATTTCATAGGTACCTACATATACTAAATTCTTGAAAGACATATTGAGCAGGAAGCGGGAATTGAGTTCAGTAGAGACTGTTTCTTTAACTGAAGAATGTAGTGCTATTTTGCAGAATAAGTCTCCACCTTAACTCAAGGATCCCAGAAGTTTTTCGATACCTTGTAACATTGGCCCATTTTTTATTGATAAGGCTTTATGTGATTTAGGGATCAGTGTTAGTGTTATGCCGTTGTCTATTTGCAGGAAATTAAATATGGGTTCTTTAAAGTTTACTAAAATTACCTTGCAGATGGCAGATAAAACTGTGAAATACCAAAAGGTATTTTTGAGGACGTCCTGGTAAGAGTTCGAAAGTTGTTATTCCTGTCGATTTTGTAGTGCTGGATATGGAGGAGGATGCACACATACCTATTATTCTTGGTAGACCATTCTTAAATACTGCGGGAGCTGTTATTGATGTAAAGAATGGTAGTTTTACTCTTTCTGTAGGTGATGATAAGGTTACTTTTAACCTTGATAGTGCATTAAAAAGTCCTATGCTAGAACAATCATGTTATAGAATTAATATTATTCAAGATATTGTTTATGATGACTTGCCTCGATCCCTTAAAAAGGATCTTCTGGAGGCTATTTTGTGTTTGGATGTGATTTCAAGTGAAGGCAATAGGGAATCAGATGAATTAATTCAAGCCCTTTCAGGAATGGATTTCAGTTCAGGGAGCAACTATCAATTCCTGTTGTTGCCCCATGATGTTTGTTCGGTAAAGTAGGTAACACAACCTGAGATGAAACCTCTTCCCTCTAATTTGAAATATGCATTTCTAGATGAAAAAGAGCTATATCATGTTATTGTCAGTGCTTCACTTACTGATAGTCAACTTGAGAAATTGTTATTAGTGCTTAAATGTCATAAGAATGCTATTGGTTACACTATTGATGACTTAACTAGTATTCGTCCTAATTTTTACATGCATCGTATTCAACTAGAGGATGGCCATAAACCATGCATACAGGGTCAACGTCGTTTGAATCCTAACATGCAGGAAGTTGTTAAGAAAGAGGTCATTAAATTACTTGATGCCGGTATCATTTATTCTATTCATGATTCTAGGTGGGTCAGTCCAGTTCAGGTAGTACCTAAGAAAGGTGGGATAATTGTTGTTCGTAATGATAAAAATGAATTAATTCCCACTAGTGTGTTGTCACAGGTTGGCGTATGTGTATCGATTACAGGAAATTAAATACTGCCACTAAAAAGGATCACTTTCCCCTCCCCTTCATTGATCAAATGTTAGAAAGACTATCTAGGCATAAGTATTTTTGCTATTTAGATGGTTATTCGGGATTCTTTCAAATCCACATTCATCAAGATGATAGAGAGAAAATTACTTTTACTTGTCCTTATGATACTTTTGCATATCGTAGAATGCCCTTTGGTTTATGTAATGCCCCTGCTACCTTTCAACGTTACATGATGAGTATATTTTTTGAATACATTGAATCAATTATGGAAGTTTTTATGGATGATTTTAGTGTCTATGGAACTTCATTTAATGCTTGTTTATAAAATCTAACAAAAGTGCTTATGAGATGTGAAGAGGTGAATTTAGTGCTGAATTGAGAAAAGTTCCATTTTATGGTCACTGAAGGTGTTGTGCTTGGACATTTAATCTCTGAACGAGGTATTGAGGTTGATAAAACAAAGATTCAGGTAATAGAGCAACTTCCCCCTCCAATGAATGTTAAAGGGGTAAGAAGTTTTTTGGGTCATGCAGGTTTTTATCGCAGGTTCATTAAAGATTTTTCTAAAATTGCGAAACCACTAACCCAATTACTTTTAAAGGATGCAAATTTTGATTTTACTGATGAGTGTGTTGAGTCTTTTAACAGGATTAAACAGGCACTTATTTCTACACCTATCATCCAATCCCCTGATTGGGACCTTCCGTTCGAGATCATGTGCGATGCCAGTGACTATGCAATTAGGAAAAGGTTCTCCATGCAATCTATTTTGCCAGCAAGACTATTTATCCAGCTCAGGTGAACTATGCCACTACTAAGAAGGAATTGTTAGCAGTCGTATATGCACTTGACAAGTTCAGATCATACCTATAGGGCTCGAAAGTGATTGTTCACACTGACCATGCTGCTTTGAAGTACTTCCTAGCCAAGAAGGAAGCAAAGCCAAGGTTGATCAGATTGATGCTATTGCTGTAGGAGTTTGATCTTGAGATTCGTGATTAGAAGGGAGCAAAAAATGTAGTAGCTGATCATCTTACCAGCATTCGATTCGAAGATGCAGAGCTCGTGCCTATTGATGATTCCTTCCCCGATGATCACTTACTTTCAGTTGCAGTTAAATCTCCATGGTTTGCTGCTTTTGCTAATTATATTGCAGGTGGTGTTTTGCCTCCTAATCTTTCGTCATAGCAAATGAAGCGATTCCTTCATGATGTCAGACGGTATTTTTAGGATGACCCAAATTTGTTTCGGGAATGTGCTGATGGCCTATACCGACGATGTTTTCCTGATTGGGAGTTTAGTCGAATTCGTAGCCATTTCCATTCATCACCTTATGGAGGACATGCAAGCCCTTCGAAGACAGTGTTTAAGGTATTACAGTCTGCTTTTTATTGGCCCACTTTACTGAAGGATGCTAGAGATTTTGTCATGTCCTGTGACTCGTTCCAACAAACAGGTAATATCTCCAAAGGCATGAAATACCTCAAACTAGTATCTTAGAAGTTGAAACTTTTGATGTTTGGGGTATTTATTATTTGGGTCCCTTTCCTTCTTCTAATGGTAATCGCTGCATATTAGTTGTTGTGGACTATGTTTCTAAATGGGTGGAAGCAATTGCTACCCCCATTGTGATTCTAACACTATTTTGAGGTTGTTTAAGCAGGTTATTTTTCCTAGGTTCGAAGTCCGATCCCAAGAGCTATCATCAATGATGGGGGAACACATTTCCATGAGAAGAGGTTATATAAGCTGCTAGAGAAATATGGTGTCTACCACAGAACAGGATTGGCATACCATCCACAAACTAGTGGACAAGTGGAGGTTTCGAATCGAGGAATCAAAGCTATCCTAGAGAAGACAGTTGCAAAATCAAGGAAAGATTGGAGTAGCAAGCTTCATGATGCATTATGGGCGTATAGAATGGCGTTCAAGACACCTATCTGTACATCTCCATATCGATTAGTGTATGGGAAGGCGTGCCACTTACCGGTTGAGTTAGAATACAAGGCTTACTGGGCTGTAAAGGAGCTTAATATGGATGCTAAGCTTGCAGGTGAGAAGCGGTTACTTCAATAGAAGGAGCTAGATTAGTTCCGATTAGGAGCTTACAATAATGCTAAGATTTACAAGGAAAATACTAAGAAATGGCACGATAAGCGGACCATAAGAAAGGAGTTCCAATCCGGTGACAAGGTCTTGTTATTCAATGCTAGAGTGAAACTTTTTCCAGGAAAGTTGAGGTCTAGGTGGAGTGGCCCTTTCATGTTACCATGATGAGTAAGTATGGATTCGTAGAGATTCCGAACGATTCAAGGTTAATGGACACTGCCTCAAGCACTACTATGAAGGTGATGTTGTTGGCTTGATTGAGGAAATCACTTTCCGTAACCCACACCCCCTATGAACTGTGAGGTAACATGGTCAAGCTAATGACCTTAAAGAAGCACTTTGTGGGAGGACCCCCGTAGTTAGTTTAGTTTTTAGTAGCTTTTTCTTTTTTATTTTCTTAGTTTATATGGACTTTTAGCTTTATTTTTAACTTTGGTGAGGAGAGTGAGGGACTAACGATGCTTTCCAAGTGCTTTTGGTGTTTTTGTAGAGATGGAGTTGAGCTTAAAAGAGTAAATGATGAAGAGGCAGTTTGCCTGGACCCCCCCCCCCCCGGGCGAAGGGAACTGACCCGACGCACAACCTGTTTTGGAACACTTAGTCTTTTTTAGACATATTGAAAACTAGTAGTATGCCCGGACCACCCGGGCGAATAGCACTGACCCGGGCGTATGGCTCACTACCCGGGCGCGCAACAGTTTTTCTTACACTTAGTTTTTTTCCCACCAAACTTCAAAACATAGTACCCGGGCGGAAGGGCACCCTCCGGGCGAGACACCCCTCGACCCGGGCGCACAGCACACCCCCCCCCCCCCCCCCCCCCCCCCCCNCCCGCCCCCCCCCCCCCCCCCCCGGTGTGTCTCCCCTCTTCTTTCTTCTTCCTTTCTTCTTCTCTCACCTCATTATCGTATCTCCTTTTCTCTCTCTGCAATCTCAAAACCTCCATACTCCCTTTCTCATTCTGAACTTCCTTCCTCTAGATATCCCTCATTACTCACTCAAATCTTCACGAAAACTCATAATTTTTCACTCTCTTTTAGATCCACACCACAAACCTCTAAAAAAATCTCTTAAATCACACCCTAAACTTCCTCACTTCACATATACACCTTCAACTATGGCCACCAAGAGACAACGAGCGGGACTTAGCACAAGGAATGAACCACGAGGCTTCGAATAGGATTCCACCTATGGGTTAGTTACTTTCGGCTCTCAAGAACAAAAGGTAAGATTTGAAAAATTAAAGTTGAGACATGTTACTCCTAATTGTTTTTTTGATCATCAGTTATTACGTGCTTTAGGTGTTTATGAGGAAACTGAGGAATTGTTTAAATCTTTGGGTATGCACCGATTCTTTACCATGAATGCCCCCACTTAACCCGACATAACCTATGAGATTATGTCGAGTTTTGTGATCGACCGCCCCAACCCCAAAGCACTTGGGAAGGTGTTAGTTTTAGAATGTTTAATGTCGATCGGTATGAAATGATCGAAGATTTTGGGGCTATTTTTGAATTAGCCAGTTGGGGGCATGCTAGACCCCCAAAGGGCTTTGATGATTTTGCTTGGTGGTTTTCTTCAACAGGTGTACAGTTGACTAATTGGCTACATGCCAAAGCTAATTTAGTCCACCAACCCTCTGCTAGGATTACTTACCGTTTCCTTACAGGGACTATCTTCGGTCGGTATGAACAGCATGAAGTTCATACTAGAGAAATGTGGTGCCTAGGGAGGCACTTGGTAAAACATTCCTTTCCTTATCATCTTCATCTCCCTCACTTATTTTCCATGTATTTACATACTCAATGCAAAACCTATGCAGGAATTGATCGATTTGGCCAACCAATCATTAACAACATTGTCTTTGGTGGCCTACTGACTTATGTTGCTAGGTACTTGATGGCAGATTTTGAGTACCACCGGACCGCTGCTGTGGGGTCCCGCACTTTAGATGTCCCTTACCTTAGCCAATGTGATTGCTAGAGTTGAGGGAAGAAGGCCGTATTCGATGGTACATAGGGCCACCTAGGGGAGTTTTTGTTATTCTCCCTAACTCTTCATTGACTGGATTGTTGCCTGATCAACAATCCTATACTATGCCTTTAGATGGCCATGTTGCAGGTTCTTCTGCAGGTACTCAGGGACACAGCAAACCGAGCTAATCTCCTCAGTTTATGCCCCAGCAGCAGCCACCCCAGCAAACCCCTATGGACCCTGCCCCATGGCAGACTCAGATGAACCAGCTGCAGAACCAGTTTAACAACTTCCAATTACAGTAGCAGCAGTTCATGCAGCGGTTTGATACTTTTGAGCTGGGCCACCGTCTTGTCATGTACCCCATTTATGACCACTACGTATGTATCGGTGTAGTGCCTTCTACTGGCTCTCACCCTTCATGGTACACTTTTAACCCTAGAGAGGGGACCAGTGGAGCAGGAGGAGCAGGAGGTGGTAGTGGTGGAGATGATGATGATGATGATGATGCCAGTGAGGATACTGATACCTTCCTTCAGGATTCTGACTGTGAGGAGTCTCTTACATCCTTTAGCATGAGGACATTGCTGAGTCCAGTTTAGGGGAGGTAATTTTATTGCTTTCCTAGTTTAGTTTTTTAGTATAGTTTTATTGCTTCTTAGGATAGTCATATGGTTTGTACTACTTGTTAGAAGTAGGAGTTTACATATAACAAAAAAAAATTTACTGCTTTCGTTGTTGATAGTTTTATTTTGATTTTAGTAGTTAATTTTAGTTTGATTGATTAATTGAATGAATGATATGTATGATGAAACTTTGTGAATGGTGACTTCCCTGTGCCCCGCATTTCATTTAAAAATGTTTTCGATTGTTTTCGTTATGTGATGAGTTATTCTTTGGGAATTGCCAACTCGGACTTGAACTTGACTTAGCTTGAAACAGTTTCTTATCATGCCATTATAGCCATGTGTAGAGTAGAGGCTTGAACTGTGTTAACAGGAGGATTTGAGCCGCATACATTATTATATGCTTATTTCTTTTCGTGTGTGCTTAGTTTCTGGTGCTTGTATGATCCATATTTTGGCTTTTGACTCTAGTAGTTTGGCTTTAGTGTGTACATGTCGTGAATGATAAAGGGCATTCATTTCTTTTAGGAGCTTTCAGATTTTAGGCATTCCTTTATAAATTTTCCCTTGATCCTTATTTGAGATTTTTACCCTTCATTTGCATTTTAGCCACATTACAACCCTATTTGGCCTTATTCCATATGTTGATATATGCCCAAGCTTGGCTTGGGGGAGTTGTGGAGTTGTTATGCTGTGTTGTGCATTTGTTGGAGGTTTTGGAAATGTTGGAAAATTGTGGAGTGTTTGATGTTAAAGTTTAATAACAGGTCTCACATTAAAGCTTGCATACCAATGTCTAGGCTAGTTTTGATGAGGAATTAAAAGGTTATATATATCTTATTTGGCCTAGTTATGTATGTGTGATGATTTGTCTTTGAGAAATCATTAAGAGTCGTGAGCTTGAGTTTTAAAAAAAAATTGAAAGTTGAAAAAAAAAGAAAATGAAAAAAAGGGAGAAAACTGAAAAAATGTTGAAAAAGAAAGCTTGTGATTTTTGGATTAGTGGGATGTAAAGTTTTATGGTGTGATGTGATTCTATAAGAATTGGTTTGATGTTGGAGTTCAATGTTGGAGATGTTAGTCATTGTTTATGATTTTTCATATGCGTATAGCCCGCATTTACCACTACATTATCTCAAATTTATCCTACCCATCACCCTAGCCACGTTACAAGCTTATAAAGACCTTTTTGATTGGCATGTATATGTTTTTAGTTCTTGTGAAGTGAGTCAATTGCCAAATCTAGTGAGTATTACTTGCATTTCGAGTCGACTTTCATATTACGATTGAGTGACTACCCTTAAACACTTGCTTGAGGTGTGAGATGTAGGTTTGGGTTCTCAAATTTTGCATTTAAACACTTATTACATTTGCATTCTTATTTGTGATTAATGGTGAGCTTCAATATTTATGCTCAATTTTATGTGTGGAGTGACACCGAGTGAGCTACTCTAGTCATCAACTTTTATTTCTTGCATGGTTGGCTTATTGATTTTTATTTAAGTGGATGGCGGTCAAGGAATTTTGATGGGTTGGTTGAGGAACTTACATACTCGGAATTGCTTGAGTTGATTTTGTTTTGCAAAGTTAAAGGGGTGAAGTCATGGTTTGCTTAGTTGTTTGCTTGAGGACAAGCAAGGGTTTGGCTTGGGGGAGTTTGATAAGTTAATATTTGATGCATATTTTACTCCCAATCCCGATTGATTTTTAGCTCTAATGCGGCTCTTTTGAGCCATTTCTACTAAAATTTTCTATTTCGAGTGTTTGTTGTGGTTTTTATAAGATTTTACAGGAATCGATGATTTATCGTTGATTCCGAGCCTTTTGAAGCACATGGAGATTTAGTGAAGAGTTGAAGTCATTTGATAAGCTTTGCTAAGGATTAGGAGTATTAAAAAAGCAATTAACGAAGTAATTAAGAGACAACGAGCAAAGAAATCAAAAAGACGAAGCAAAGAGCTACCCGCCCGGGTCGAGGCAGCGCGCCCGGGTGAGGGTTGTTCGCACGGACCCCTCCGGGCGGGCCTCTCGAAGGAGGATTTTTCACGCGTTTCTCTCGTTTTGAGCTTAGTATATAAGTATTTTGTATACCTAAATCTAAGGAAAAAATTTTCATATCTAAATTCTAGTTTTTAGCCCTAGTTTTCTCTCTAAGTTGTGACGGATACTAATCATTCAATTCAATTCAATCGAGGTTTTATATCAATTCCTTTTCAATTATTTCTTTAATTATGTTTCTAGTTTATGTTTTTAATTCTTAATTTAGCTTTAGTTTATGTTCTTGGTTTTTGTGCCCTAGTTTCATGTTTAGATTTAGTTTATTAATTATTGTTCTTGATGTGTAAGTAGTTTTCTTTCTAGGACTATGGGATCTATGGATCGTTCTTGATGTTTTGTTTCATAGTTTTTAATTTGATTGTTGATGTGCTTGAATTCCTGTTGTCAATTATTATTGCTTTCAGTTAAATACTGGCCAGGTTCAATTGTTAGTCTGATATTGTCGAAATCGGTACCGAGAGGTAAGATTACCACAATTAGATCATAGCGACAATAGGCAAAACGAGTTTAAGTGAGCGAGAGCCATTAGAGGAGTTTTGAAGGGGACTAGATTCGAGAGAATTAGTGTGCCTTAATTCAGGAAGTAAATAATCGGTTAATTAATTGTGTTGCAATTCATTGGTTGATCTGTGGTGAACCGACGTCCTAGGCTTAGTTATAGAGTTTTTTCTTAGTTGATTCATTCCTAGTATTAGTCAACTTTTTAGTCAAAACCCAAAATTCAAAGACCCCTTACGGCAGAGTAACTTTTTAGAATTAGTGGAATTTCTTGCTCCCCTGTGGATACGGTCCCTACTTCCCTATCTACATAATTAGAGTAGTAGGTTATTTTTGATAGGTATACGACTGTCCCTACCACCGACCGGGCAGCAAGACCCTCGCCCGCTGACCGGGCAGCGAGACCCCCGTATTGATTTTGGAGTGGGGACCAAATAGGCGAAGGACTAACTTCCGACACGAAACTTAGAGTTTTTCAAGTAATCAATCTTTAGACGTTGGACTTGTAGCGACGTGGTACACTTTAATCACCGGCCATTAGGTGAGACCAAATATAGGTGTCTACAATAATTAAAAAATAACTAACATAAACTAATCAAACTAATAAACATGAACTTATAAACGAAATAAACAAAGAGTAACAGCAAATAAATAACCAAACTTTATCGAAAAGAATTGAAATTCTATTTACCAAAGATGTAAATCTCCAAAGCAAACCTTAAAACTAAAACTAATTTAGAGAGAGAAAGAAGTAGGGGTGTGCAAGAGAACCCGGCCCGATACCCGCATTGCTCGATCATTAAAAGCGGGTAATTTTGGGGCAAAAAAATATTTTTACAAGACAGGTACCCGAAAATTTTTGGGCCGGGTACATGTATCGAATTCTGTTTTTTCGGGTACCCGATACCCGGTTCAATTTTGATATTTTCATTTTTCCTAATTTTTTTAGGTTAGATTGGTTTTTTTTCCACACAACTCACTGCCTTTCTCTTTCACTTTTACTATCACAGTCTTATTGTTTCTTTTTCCTCTCACTATTGTTATTTGGTTTAGCTTTGTTTTTCTAATTTTTGCTGTTTTGCTTTGCTGTAATTCTTACTCTCGGGTAGCTTTGAATTTTCTATTTTTTGTTTTCTCTTTTTTTTTGATATAATATTTATGTTTCTTTCTTTTGTTTTTCATTTTACTAATTTAATGTTTTCCATGTCCTAGCGATGGACTATGTTGCCTCTTTATTATGAAGTGATGTACTATGTAAATTTATGTTTTTTCTATGTTCATTTTGCTTTCACTCTTGTAAAAAAAAGTTTGTAATTTGAAGTAGGAACACAAATATTTTAATTTGTCCAACTATACTTGAAAAAACAATAGAAATATGAAATCGTGGGTACCCGCTTACCCGACCCGCTTTTTCAGGTACCCGATATGCTGGTACTCGAAATTACCGGGTAGGTCTCGGGTAGTAAAATTCGCTGCCCCCAAAGCGGGTACCCGCAACTTCGGGGGGTACCCGATATGCTGGTACCCGAAATTTCCGGGTAGGTCTCGGGTAGTAAAACTCGCTACCCGCAAAGTCGGGTACCCGAACTTGCTAGTACCCGCTTTTGCACACCCCTAGAAAGAAGTCTATATGCCAATTGCTAATCAAGATATCTGGGATAATAGAATAATGAAAGTATAGGTCGTGCCTTGACAATTGTTCCCCTTTATATAGCTTTTGGGATTTTCCATTAAACCTGCGGACGAAACAAATTGCCCAGCAAAACTGAGTTTTTCAGCACACTTGTGTCTGCATAAAGCAAATGTGATTTGCTCTATGCGCCCGCATGTCTTACAATTTGCCTGTGGTGGAGGGCTAATGTAGAAATGCGCCTGCATTGAAAAGAGGTGTTTGTTCAATGCGCCCACATGTGGCATTATTTAGTCCCTTTTTTCGATCATGACTTCTTTGTCACTCTATTTGTTCATTATTTACTTTGACTTTTTATTCTTGTCGTTCCTGGGCACGTTTCCCAAAATAGTCCTACATCGCCTCATATAAAGTCCCATCTTCTCCACAATTCATTGATTTTTGTACAATATAAATCAAACCAAAATCGAGCGTAATAACTGTGGGAGATAAAATTAGAGTAAAATACTCCAAAATTTCTGAAAGTAAACATAGCTTGACGATAATACACCAATGATAAAATGAACCGAAATAGATCCAAAAACACATATATAGGCATTAGAAAGACTGAAAGTAGAGGAAAAAAGCCTGTAAAAACTATGTATAATGAATTCCCTCAAGCCCAACCTTTTCTTGTCATAAGCAAACACATTGTGAAGGCGGGGCTTTCGGGGTCTACGCTCCCTTTTTACGGACATCAAATATTTGTTTGTTTGCATAGTGTGATTATGCTTGGCTTGGGGTGAGTCTAGAATCTAAAAAACCCAAATAGAGAAGTCACCATTGTGCTCTTTTGGGAGCTATGGAACCCCATTAGGTCAAGTGTGAAGGCAAATTGACTCCAAGTTTAGGATGGTGTCTAATTCATGGATTCAGAGACAAGAGTAAGGGCAAAGTAGGTCACAATGTGCTCCCGCATATAACAGCCTCTACTTTGGTCTTATATGTAATTTCATGATTATAATATTGAATCAACAACAATTATGTTTCCAGTTTAGTCCTAAAAATATAAGAATTGGCTAAGCGAGTTTGTTTAATGCACACATAATCTCTTGTTACATGCTTTTGCGTGATCACTAATCAATATTAATGGGTACATAGCCAGTTGTCCAAAAATTTAGCTTTACTTTATGTGAAAACATGCTTTTCCAATCTTTTAATTAGACATGGATTTTAGGTGATGAAAGCAATAAAAAATTAGCATAAAAACAAATAAAACAACTTAAATATTATTTAGTTTCTACCTTAAGTTGATTTTAAGTAAAAGTCAAGCCATAATTAATCAATATTTCATGAAATTAGTAACTTAAATGAAATTAAAAGAATGAATTTTTGCATTCGAAAAGGAATTGGTTAATGCTTAATTGTGTTTAAAGAAGGCTTAGACTAGTGTTTAAGAGGGAGAATAATGTAAGAGAGGGTCGTGAATTCGTGAATGTGTGAAGAAGGCTGAGATACGTAAGTATTTATAAGGAGTATGGAAACCTAAGCATACATACGCTCCAAACCAAGCGTACATACGCTAGGTGGGCGTATGTGCGCTCAACATGAGCGTATGTACACCTAGTAGGTGTATGTGTGCTCGGCCTATTTTTTTTATTTTCTTTGATTTTCTTTCCATACTTTGTATTATACGAATCTTCGGGGGCACATATGCTCATTGAGTGTATGTATGCTCAAGGATTACATATATATATATATATATATACATCTTTGATATACTTTCATATATCCGATATCCACTTTCATAATTCAATTATACATATCCATGGGCGTATATATGCCCGATGAGCGTATGTAAGCTAAGCCCATGCTTTGGCCTCAAGTGATCTGATTTCGTGCATATTACATATGGAATGTTCCAGAGCATTCTGAAACATCAACATACAAGACCTTATTTATGTGCTTAGTTAATTTTCGAAGATTTAACTATTAATAAAACAAAATAAAATGAATAAAAAAATTAATATCAAACCATAAAAATTCTTTTAAGCGTGTTTTGGCCGTCGGAAATTGTCACTGATGTAGTGACGTGGTCTAACGACGTGGGAGGCATGGGAAGTAGCCCCTCATGCTTAAGAATTCATCATTTAAAGGGAAAATTCTGCCTCATTTTGTGAAGACGTTGTAAGATAGAGGGCTATTGGCCGCTACCCCAAGCCAACGATCCCTACCCCTGACCTAGCGGTCACTGCTCTGCAGCTCAGCATCCTTGAGGTCCACTTGTTTGAGGACGGTTTTGACTATATAAAGAGTAGTATTTCATCTTGTGTATGATATATCTAGTTCCATTATAAGCAGTCTTAGACATATTTAGCTTTTTTCTATCCAGTTTTACTCTTATTACCTTTTAGTTTAAGCTTAAGCAAGTAGTTGGTTGTTCATCTTCTTCCTAGAAGCAAGTGGCACCATTATTGTATTTAAATTCTTGGAATCATTGCTCTGTATTTATCAAATCAAGCTTATGCTAATCATCTCAATCTCTTGTATTTTTTTTATTTCCATTTTTACTCAAGCTTTTATCTTTTCTCAGTTCTCAAGTAATCTTAGCTAGTCCTTGCTATATTTTCATGCTTATGTTCTCAAGTAATCTTGCCCTTTTTATTTTTTCATGCTTATGTCTAGTAGCTTTTGTAGTTTGATTTACTCACTTGAATAACTTACTTCTTTGGTAAATAATTTGGTAATAAAACTCTCTTAAATTATTTGTTTTTCTTAGTTTACTATATAATCATTGTCATAACTTACTTCTTTGTTATAATCTTGTAATAATGAATAAGAATATTAATTTAGCTAGTAAAATTAGTAGTGAGTAGTTTTTAGTGTTAAGGTGTGGGTGAAACCCTCACCACCTTCATGACTTAGTTGGTTCTTAGTAAAAACCGAGTTTGAGGGTAACTAGAGTCGTTACATGAGGTTATAATCACGTAGCCTATGACTTGCTACCACATATGTCATCTTAGGTTCCTTAACGAAGGATAGAGAGATGAAGTTGAGTGAAGACTCCCCATGTTTGATTAGTTTGAAGACCATGAGAATGGGCCGGTGTTCAAGTTAAGGGACGTTACTAGTCTTCGTGAAAAAGTGCTTAGGAGTCATCTTGTGTTTAAGCCATGAGAATAGGTCGTGTGCATAGTTCCGCTCGTCATGCTAGCTCGAGAGAGTAGACATGACTCTTAGAATAACTTCCCCTAGATGTTTCCCTCTACGTTTGGTTTGAACTAGGAAGTCGCGCCTTCATGTAGGAAGTGAGCGGTGAATCCTATACTTTAGTCGGCTTTTAAACCTTAAAATTAACTTAGTTAATTCAATCTTAGTGAGAAACCGTTATTTCTTATCAAATTCGGACTTAACCTACTCCTTAGATCACGTTGGTGTAGAAATCTTTATCTCGTGGGATTCGATATGTACTTGCCCATACTAGTAGCCTAGTGAGCCTTATTTGGTTTATCTTTGGTAGCCACTTCGATAGGCTATCAAAACCTCATTAGAACCACCACCAAAGACAATCTCTGCAATCATAATTTTTCATTCCGTACATAAGCTACTTTGGCACCATAAACATCATCAATTATCATCATACAATAATCGTCAAATTTAATATACTTCTAAAAGCTCTCTAAGTTCTATCATCATCATTTATTGATCATACGTCATTAATGGCGGATTTTGAAATGGCGGGACGTGAAAGAAGTTTGCTTTTCAACCTGAAATTAATTAGATTCGTTCTTAGTTTAAATATCAACACTTCTTACGGTAACAAAAAAGATTTTTCTTCAAGAACTCACTATCAACCCATCTAGTGTAAAGTTTTGACTATGATTTCGTAGGCGTTGGTTCAATTTGAGAGTTTAACAGATTAAAGTAAAGTTGGTGGCCAACCAGAATTGTACATTAAAAGTGTACCTTATAAAACAACCCCAAATATAGACGTTTTTTCGATCACTTACAGTAGTGTTGGAATGTCGTTCTCTAGAAACGGGGTGGACCGGTGTTGGTTGGAGTAGAAGGAGAGATGGGAATGATAAATTAACATTAGTACATTAAGTAATACGTTTTTGTGGGAGTAACTAGAGGAGGCTAATGGGTTGGGTTGACCCAGCCCAACCCTAACCTAACCCGCGAAACAACCCACGTGGGTCAGACCCGCTTGACCCATGACCTAACCCAAGCCGGCTTTCCAACCATGGGTGTGGGTCATGGGTCGCATTTTTCCAACCCAACTCATTTGTTTAACCCAACCCAACCCATAACCCAACCCAATTCAATTCGTTAAATCAACTCTGCCCAACCCATAACCCAACCCAATTTGTGAAACCAACTCTACCCATTGCAAATTTACAGGTTACTTGATATTTGTTTCTAAATACTGGAATTCTACTATTTTTAGTTACAATTTCGCTAGATTGCGCCTCAAATTTAACAATTCTTCCTATAATTTCTTTGTAATTTGATTTCATTCAAGTATATTTTGTGAGTTTAGTCCTTTTTTTTAACTTGTTACCACAAAACGAACACACTTGTGTGAATCAATTACTCAAAATTAATGCCAAAGTTGTTACATTTGGTCTTACATGTTATCAATTAGTGGGTTGTTGCCAGGGCCGTACGTCCTAATCATTCCATGGCCCTGTTCTAAACTTATAAATTGGGCCCTAATAAAAAAAATCCAAACAAATTAGCTCAATAATACGTTAACAAATGTCAAAACAACAAATTTAAAAAAAAAACAATTAACCATTGCCGCAACTCAGGAAACAGGGAGTATAAAGTATACATCACGGAGTACAACAATTCATATTCCCACCCTTAAAAATCAAAAATTGGCAATAATTCTTAATTATTTAACTAAAAAAACTAAATTTAAAAGCAATTAAAAATGAAAGTAGAAGTTGTAGTGTCATCAATTGTAGGCAATTCAGTGTACTTTGGCTATGACTCCATCAAGAATTCTCTTGAATTGGTTCTTCTCCTTAACCCCTTAATACCCAATATATTATTATTAATATGAATCGTTTGTTTTTAATTCTCAAAATTAATTTTAGTATGCTTTTTGATGTTTGATAAGAATGGTTATTGAAGAATAAATAACAATGAAGAGAAATTTTTGAGGGGTAAAAATTGAACCGTTAAATAGACAAAAATTTAAGGGTTTAATTGTGCAATAATTTCTTTGAAATTCTCCATTAAAAGCGCAATTAAGAATTGAAAATATTCAGAAACAAACTGTGGTAACAGATACTAATGTTTACGGAAAATTGAAAAAAATTAGAGGTAAAACGATAAATTAAATAAGATAATAGGAAATATATATATATATATATATATATATATGAAGGTTATAGTAGAAAATTAGGAGTATAAGATATTTTAGAATTTGGGATCAATTTATGATGGGTGAATCAATCTAGATAATTTATTTTTGGTATTAAATCAATAAATGGTGGTAGGAGCTGAAAGGCGTGTCGCGCACCTAACAAAAATAACCTAACTTTTCCTCCTAACTATATAGTCGGGCAAGTAAGGGTCGAATCCCAAGAGACTAAATGGTGCAAAGTGGTCAATTTTGATTCTACTTTATACTAAGCAAGCAACATTTTAGAGTTGAGATTGATTAACTATGCTAACACTAAACAACACTAATGGAAATACTATGATTAAATTCAAGGAATAAAAATACCTAGAGTTAGGCACCACCACTAGCATAATTGACACAAGCAATTTATACACGGATCCAATTTAATCGACTAATTATTCAATATAAAAGGTACCCCTACAAAATACCACAAACCTCTCCCGAGTATCTATGGCTTCCTTAATTTGCAATCAAGCCTACTCCTGTGAAATCATGCAAATCAAAGACTTTAATCACAAAACCCTAACTTTCTAACAATTCATTCGACCTACTCCAGTGGAGAATTTCATGTTCTTAATTGAAATATTCAAATTCATCAATACGCAATTCCCATTGTGATAAAGACAATGAATTCTACCAATACCAATTATCCCATAATCTAGTATTGGCATAAGCACAATCAATTAAGCATGAAAAATCAACAATTAAATTGAGGATTTTACAAAATTGCTAAAGAATCAATCATGGCTAGGGCTTGACCTAACCCTAGATTAAGAAAAACTACTCACACATAATTGTTGAATAAACAAAACAAATATTAAAAGAAAGCATGATTAACAACAATAAAAATAGAATAGAGAAAAGAAGATGTTACTTAAATTGATGTAATTGCCATGTTAAAAGAAACAAAGTTGAGAATGTGTGCCAAAGAAAATTAAGGAGAATTAAAGCTTTTTTCTAAAGAAAAATTCATACAAATAATCCAAACTATGGACGTTCACCTAATAAAAGACCGAACTTTGATTAATCCAAAAATGAACCCAACTTTCATGCCCATTTTCCAATTTTGAACCCTCTTAAATTTGAACTTGTAAAATCAATTAATTCTTGCTAATTATCCAGTTTTTGCTTAAGCAAGACCACCCGAAACCACCACCACAACCATCCCTTCCACTTGAAACCTCCAAATGTTAATAAAAATCGGACAATTAACAAGATTTACTTGATTTTACAGGTTAAAATTTAGGAGGGTCCAAAATTGGAAAATGAGCATGAAAGTTGGGTTTATTTTTGGATTAATCAAAGTTCGGTTTTTTATTAGGTGAACGCCCATAGTTGGGATTATATTTATGAATTTTTCCTTTTTCTAAAGCAAAATTGATATTGAAGTATGCGAAGATTTTATAATGAAACTCCTCTCTAAAAGCCTATTTAGATGCTAGGAATATGAAGAGTTCTCTACATCAAAGAAGAGGCTGCAACCAGGGTGTGGCATGTGATATTAGGCTGCAACTTGGGTGCGGATTAAGCTGCCATTTTGCTTCAAAGCACTTCAATATCAAGTGGCCACAACTAGGTTATGGCAAACTAAGTGATTTCCACAAAGCAAAAGTAAAACTAAAGAAAATAGAAATCCAAAGCAAATATTACAACCATATCGAAATAAGTTCAAACAAAGAGAATGCAACTAAGAAGGAGTGGGACATAAAAGGCTTAGGAGGAAGGGGCATTTTCTAGAGGAACAGGGTCAGCTGAGGTTTCTTCAGGAACTGAGGTAAGGGCTGTGTCCATAGGAACTGAAGCGCTGGGAACCTCTTCTTCTGGTGCTTCTTTTTCAATACGAGTTCCTCCTTCACCTTCAGCGGGAGTAGTTCCAGCAGGTGCAGATGGAGTTCCTTTCACATTTTTAAGCTCTGCAAGGCATGCCATAATTTCTGCATGCTTCTTGTCATAAGACAACATAATGGAACTCAAGGCCTGTCTCATCATGAAGACTTGACCTTCAACATCCTGATGTTTCTCCTGGAGTTCCTTGAGGAACTGTTCCAACTGCTCTGTCTTCCCAGGAACCAGAACCTCAATTTTAATAGTTTTAATCCCCTCAGCATCAAGATCAATGATAGGAGGCTCACTATCAGACTTGTTAAGAAGTCTCCTTCCCTTCCTCACTTTTGATTTTTCTTCTTCCTCCTTATTCTTCTCCTCTAACCTCAAAATCCCAGTGTACCACTGAGTATGCCCATGTAAAATACCCAAATTCAGTCTATTCATTGTAGAAACTTAAATGTACTGCTCCTTCTTCATTCCTACTTTGCCATACCCCTCTATTGGAACATTAAAGCTTTTGAAAATTTTTGTTAGCAAAGTTCCATAACCAACTTTCAATCCACTTGGAACAATGTGATCCAAGTGAGAAATCATCAAGCTTGGGAAATTTACTTGAACATTAAACAAAAGACAGTAAATAACCGCACAATCCAACAAATTAGCTTCACCCCTATCTTTGTTCGTGGGAACACAGTTCTCCTCACAACATTAAACATCAATTTTATTCACTCCCTTCTTCCCTCCTAATTCCGTCAAAATCTTGTCCTTTCCCACCTTCGCAATCTTCAAATTATATCTACCCTTAAAGTAATTATCATAACCCTCATTCGGAACCTCAAACAGCTTAGCCAAATAATCAGCATCGAAAGAAATCTCAACATCATTCACAGAACTAGTGATAGTTCCTTTAGCAAATCCATAGTTTTCACAGAATTCTTGGATTACTCTAGGATACGTATTATCAATTCCGTGCTCGCTTAGTAATTTTATCCACCCTTGATTATCAATAACATCCAAAAACTCCACATAACCAACCGAACTACACCAATCTAAATCTAAAAACAAACCCGGAACGTACTTACTTGCTTCCGCTTCCAACGTTTTCGTTGAGTCATCCCCAACATCAACGTCTTAATCTTCATCCGTTGGTTCGACTTCCTCCATTTTCCATTTTTTCTCAGCCATGGATGAACTAGGTTTGGTTTTGGATTTTCCCGTGAGTTTTTCGGCCGGTCGTTGCGTGGGTTTGGCTGTGGGGGTTTGAATTTCAGTTTCAAGTGAAGATGAGTGTTGAGTATCCATGGTTAATGAAGAGTTTAAGGTTTAAAGTTTTGGGGTGTTTGAAGAGTGAGAAGGTGAAAAGAGATTGAAGGAGAGAGAGAGTTTTTACGGTAGAGAGTGAAAGTTTAGTGTGAATAGTGGGTTGATTAGATGGGTATTTAAGGGAAAAGTAATGCATGTATATAGGATAGTTAATTTGGTATATTTTGGTGAATTCCTTCTAGATGCATTCCCCCTATTTACGTGAAATTGGTTGCAAATTTGTTCATGGAATTTGAAGTTTAAAAATAAATATATACATCCTATTGGGTAAGAATATGAAACACTTATAAACAAAAATTAATTTTTGGAAATTAAAATTAATTTATGGAAAAACAAAATTGAAAAGAATATATATTACGTGAAAATAGGGAACATATTGCACATCTTCTAATTAAATCACCTTAGACAAGCAATCATGACACTAAGGATAATATTGATAGACATTTGCGAGTTACATCAAAGTTCCTGCGGGAACATGCTTTCGCACAAGATTTGTGATGAAAAATGCATATAGGAACTTCGTTACAAATAATGACATACCTGGAGTGGCTTTGTGACGAAAAATCAATCCGAGTTCCATCCTCATCTTCTCCTATCTTTCTCTATTTAATGGCTTTGTTAAGATGTCTGCAATTTGATTTTCAGTTTGACAAAATTCAAGTTTTATCAAACCTTTTTCTATATTGTCCTTGAGAAAATGATGACGAATATGAATATGTTTGACACGTGAGTGGTGAACTGGATCTTTAGAAATACATATAGCACTAGTATTATCACAATAAATAGGAATGCAATTATAGATAATACCAAAGTCCCTTAGTTGTTGTTTTATACAAAGCACTTGGGAACAACATGCAGCGACAGCTACATATTCTGCTTCAGCAGTGGATAAAGCAACAGTGTTTTGCTTCTTGGAACTCCAAGAAACTAAACATGTTCCAAGGAACTGAATCATACCTGATGTGCGTTTTCTATTTCCAGGTCACCTGCATAGTCCGCATCTGCAAATCATGTTAACTCAAATGTGTCATAGTGAGGATAGTATAAGGATACATCATCAGTTTCTTTGAAATATCTCAATATCCTCTTGACAGTTGTTAAGTGTGACTCCTTTGGATTTGCTTGGAACCTAGCACAAACACCAACACTATAAGCAATATCTGGTCTACTAGAAGTTAGATACAATAAGGAACCTATCATGCCTCTGTATAGCTTTTCATCCACATTTGTTCCACTGGGATCCTCATCCAATCTGGAGTTAGTTCCCACAGGAGTATGGTTCGTTTTTTATGTTCCCATGCCATATTTCTTGAGGAGTTCCTTAATGTACTTCTGTTGGTGAATGTAAGTTCCTTTCTCATTTTGCTTGATTTGAAAGCCAAGAAAGAAATTTAACTCACCCATTAAGCTCATTTGAAATTCCCTGCTCATAAGATTAGTAAATTCTTGACACAAGGATTCGTTAGTAGCACCAAATATTATATCATCAACATAAACGTAAACAATAAGAAAATCAATTCCTTTGGATTTTATAAACAAAATTTTATCAACTTTTCTTCTTTTAAGACCATTTTCCAAAAGAAACTTTGACAACCTCTCATACCATGCTCTAGGAGCTTGTTTCAACCAATAAAGAGCCTTGTCAAGCTTATAGACATGGTATGGAAATTTAGGATTTTCAAAACCAAAAGGTTGTTCCACAAAAACATCTTCATTAAGGAAGCCATTTAAGAAAGTAAATTTAACATCCATTTGATACAATTTAAAATCTATAAAAGAAGCAACAGCAATTAGAATTCTGATAGCTTCTAACCTTGCAACTGGAGCAAAAGTTTCTTCAAAATCATTTCCTTCTTGTTGATTATAACCTTTAACTACTAACCTGGTCTTGTTCCTGATGATTGTGCCGTACTCATCTAGCTTGTTCCCGAACTCCCATTTTAGCCCAATTACTTTCTGGTGTTCCGATTGAGGCACAAGGTGCCAAACCTTGTTCCTTTCAAATTGATTCAGCTCATCTTGCATTGCTTGGATCCAATTAACATTCTCGAGTGCTTCTACATGATTTTGAGGCTCCATGATGGACAAGAATGCATTAAAGGCACAGAAGTTCCTTACTTGAGATCTGGTCTGAGTTCCTTTCATAATATCACTAATAATTAGATCAATTGGATAGGACTTCTGGTGTTTCCAGGGTTTAGGCTTGAAGTCTCTAATAGGAACTGTTGTCTCTCCAGTTTCTCCAGGAACTCCTTCTAGATCAGTGGTGTTTTCTTCATGTTCATCGTTGTATGGAACTTCATTCACTGTTCCTTCAGGAACTACCTCATTCTTCCTTTCAATTTGGAACTGATCTTCAGGAACTCTTGCTTGTTCCTTGTTGGATGTTAAGTCTTCTTCATCTGGATCTCTTCTAACCAGCCCTATTTCGAAGTCCTCATGTTCCTGCAAAACGTTAGTATCTACACTATTTACACTATAGTTAGTTTCATCAAAAATATTATGTACACTTTCCTCGACATTTAATGTTCTCTTGTTGTAAACTCTATAAGCCTTACTATCAGATGCATACCCTAGGAACACGGCTTCATCCCTCCTTTCATCAAATTTCCCTAAGTTCCTTTTACCATTATTATGGACAAAACACTTACAACCAAATGTTCTAAGGTGAGACACATTAGGTTTTCGTCCTCTAAATAATTCATAGGGAGTTTTATTAGTGATGGGTCTAATCATGACTCTATTTATAATGTAACAAGCTGTGTTCACTACTTCTACCTAGAAGTTTTTTGGAAGTCCGCTTGCTATGAGCATCGTTCTTGCCATGTCCTCTAAGGTTCTAAATTTCCTCTCCACAACACCATTTTGTTGTGATGTTCTTGGAGCTGAAAAATTGTGATCCATACCATGTTCCCTGCAAAGCTCATCAAACTTGTAATTTTCAAATTCCTTTCCATGGTCAGATCTTAAATGTATAAGTTGATAACCACTAGTTTTTTTAATCTTCTTAGAAAGGCAGGTAAATTCATCAAATGTTTCATCTTTGCTATGAAGGAACATGGTCCATGTATATCTAGAGTAATCATCAACAATAACCAAGACATATAGCTTACCATTCCTACTTTGGACTCTCATGGGCCCACACAAATCCATATGGATAAGTTCCAACAGTTTTTTGGAGCTCATGAACTTTCTGCTTTTGAAAGAACTTCTAACATGTTTGCCTTTAGCACATGCACCACATGTTTTATCAAATAGGAACTTAATGTTAGGTAATCCAACAACAAGTTCCTTTGATCTAAGTTTATCAAGTAGGTGGAGACTAGCATGTCCAACACTGTTCCAAAGTAGGGGATCATCCCCAATCACACTTAAACAAGAAAATGTACTTTTGGGAACTTCATGTAAATCAACGATATAGGCGTTCCCTTTGCGTTTTCCTTCAAGTACAACTTGATTAGTATGATTGTTGATGATTTGACACTACTCATTAGTAAAACAAACAGAATTCCCTTTATCACAGAATTGGGAGATTCTAAGTAAGTTATGTTTAAGACCATCAACAAGAAAAACATTATCAATTGCATTGGAACTTGACTTACCAACCTTACCTAAGGCAACTATGTTACCTTTTTTACTATCACCAAATGTCACAGTTCCCCCTGAGTAGGCTGCCAGTAAGAGAAATTTAGATTTGTCACCTGTCATGTGCTTGGAACAACCGCTGTCGAGGTACCACGTGTTGTTCCCCCTCACTAGCACCTGCAATACAGATTAGATGTTAGGTATAGGAACTCAAATTTCCTTGGGTTCCTTTGTAGACACATCATCATTTTACTTTTAATCCATGTCTGTTTTACGTGTCTAATATTTACATCTAAACTAGAGTTTCGTTTGGAACACTAGCCTTTTAGATGACCCGTGTTCCCACAGAACATATACACTTTGCTACTTGGTAGTTCCACGTATTTATTCTGCTTTCCCATTTTCTTTTTATAATTAAAACCAAGACCTTCAGTTCTTTTTGTTTGGGCATTCAAAATCCATGTTGGAACTTTGTGTTGATCATCCTTTTTATTCCTTAAATTGGTGAGTTCCATTTTAACATTATCAAGTTCCTGGATGACTGAATCATTTAGTGTTCCTTCAGTGAAACTCTCATTTAAATTGGTCAACTTGTAGCAATTTAGTTCCAAAGTGACTTGACTAAGTTCCTTTTGGAGTTTTTCAACTTTTACCTTTAAATTTGTATTTTGATCTAATAATTTGAAAAATCTTTTCTCAGTTTCAGTTCTATTTAACCTTAGCCAATCACTGTGTTCCTTACGAGTTTGAAGAGCCTTTTCAAATTCGGTTTTTACTCGTAATACATTGGTCCAGTTTTTGTAAAATTTTAGTACTAGATCTACTAATTCATGTTTAGAAAAAGCATCAAGAAGATCAGAATTTGGATATACCTCATTAGCGACTTCGTCGTGGACCTTGTTCCTATCAGTTCTGGCCATCAAGCATATGTTGGCAACTCCTTCATCAGGTTGTTCCTCTTCATCTTCTTCGCTTTCAGAATCTCCCTAGGCTGCTACCATTGCTTTCCTTACATCATTCTTGGAATAAGAATGTTTGTAGAATTTTTCTTTGACTTGTTCCTTCTTCTCCTTGACATACTCCTTGCCCTCGCTTGGACTTCCCTTTTTCAGTATCCCATAGCGGACAGTCTTTGATGAAGTGTTCTGAGGATCCACACTTATGGCACATGAATTCCCTTTTGCTGCTAGTGAATTTTCTGCTCGTGTTCCTATAGGAACTTTGGTTCTTGTTGAGAGCCCTTTTGAATCTTCTGACTAGCAATCATCTTCTTCTTCTGATTTGTCACTTTCAGCTTTCAAGACCAGCCCTTTGCTTCTGGAACTCTCTCCAGTTCCTCCAAGATGCAATTCATGGGTCAGCAAGGAACCAACAAGTTCTTCAATGTTGAATTTCGTGAAATCCTTTGTTTCCATGAGTACAGTAACCTTGGCTCTCCATCTTTCATCTTGTGGTAGACTCCTCAGCACTTTCCTAACCTGCTCATCAGTAGGTATATCTTTTCCGAGAGAAGAAAGCTCATTGGTGATGTTAGTAAAACGTGTAAGCATATCTTGTACTAACTCTCTAGAAAACATTTCAAAACGTTTATATTTAGACATCAACAAATCAATTTTAGATCGTTTTAATTCACTAGTTCCTTCATGATTTATTTGTAATAAATCCCATATTTGTTTAGCGGTTTTTCACCCTATGACACGGTTGTGTTCATGTGGTCCAATACCACAATGTAGCAATTTGATAGCACGAGCATTGATTTCCATTTTTTCAAAATCTTCCTTTTCGTATTCAGAAATCAATTTAGGAACTACTTCATTGTTAGAGTTAGTTTTTGTTACCTCATAGTCGCCTACTTCAATTACACGCCAAACTTGGTAATTTTCAGCCTTGATGAAGATTTCCATTCGATTCTTCCAGTACGCGTAGAATTCCCATCAAACATAGGTGGTCTTTGAGTTAACTAACCTTCCTCCAATTTCTCGTGAGTGTTCATCTTCAGGATCCCTCTTCAAGGTTGCTTGATTTCTACGAGAAAAAATTCCTTGGCCCAAAGGAAGAAAACTCCACTTCTATTATAGGCCTGTAATACTTTTTACAACCTAAATTCTCTAATTTCACCCGTCAGTTCCTGTAGGAACTTGATTCTCAATTCTCACTCTTTATCTCTCGTTTCTCTTTCTCTTTTTCTCCACTCTTCTCTAGTTCTCACACTTCTCTTTTTCTCATAGATTACAACTCAATTTAGACTCTAATACATTGAAAGATCTTGTAAACTGGACTGGAACATCAATTAAAACTTAGACGCGTATGAATGCTCAAGTCTGCTCTCTGATGTTTTGCCCTTCTTCTTCTGAATTTCTTGGAGTATATATAGAGTGATTCTGCCTTGTAAACATCAGCCATAAACCACGTTCATTGATCGCCCATTACTCCATGACTCCTTCCATCATCCCACGTATTTAGACCAAAAGAATAGGATTTTTGACTTGAATATTTTACCGTTTTTTATAGCCAATAATCCCATGATCTTATTCCTATAATCTAGGATTCCTAACAATATTTATTTGACTTCTTAAAAACCCTAGATGCCATTATTCTTCAACAAGATTAGTCAGATATTTTATCCCTTCTAATATTAAGGCTTTATGGAGAATATTATTATGACCTCTATTATAGCATAAATTAATCTAGACTTATTTGTGGGATAGATTCGTTTTAACCTCTAGATATGTGTTCCAACCAGATTTGAGACTCCAATGTATTTACAAACATGCATCCTAGAAAATTACTCTCATAATCTTCTTAGAATTCTCTTCTCTTCATCAAGATGCTTCATCGGAATCGTCTTGATGTTGTTCGCTTGTTCCTGTAGGAACAGATCTATTCTCGTACCTTGTTCCTATGCAACTGTGTTACTCAGGAACTTCTCTTCTTTCTTCTATGTTCCTTTGCAAGTTACTGTCTAGGAACTTCTCCTTGAACTTGGTTGTTAACTTGTCACATTCCTACTCTGGAATGATTCAATATAGCTCCAAGTTCCTTCCTCTTTGAACCTGTGAAATCTCATAGGAACTCAAAGTATTTATTAGTTAAGTTTGTTTATGATAGTCATCATCAAAACTTTGAATTCATGGGTCAACAAATCAAAAGGAGAAAAACATAGGAGCCATGCCTAACGAAGCAAGGTGTGCTACTTGAACAATAAAGCACAAGGATTAAACTGAAATTTGAGGGAATATGAGTGAAGTCAACAATTGACTTTGTTGAACTAAAGTGAAGTCACGTACTCCACGAGCGTGAACATGTTTGCCGACACCATATGGAGTTACTGTAAATACACATTTAATACTTCACGGTGACGAAGGATAACAGATTGGTCATGACATATAAAAAATGATTAATTTAAGGGTGCAACTGAGAAAAAAACATAAATGCTTAGGGCAAGCCTTAGAAAAGTGAAAACCACAAGGGTATATCTTAGAAAAACCTATTGTCAAATAATATAATTTAGCGGTGAGCGTTGTCTGAAATTCAAAATAAAAGGTTCCCACTAATAACATCAAATATCTGATTTATAGATTGTCTCTACATCCTTAGTTTCAAAAACAAGGCGGTCAGTAATGCCAGTGGTTAATAACAGGGAGATTCAATCATAGTCGTTGAAAACACTGGGTTAATAATAAGGCGGTCAAAAATACCATCGGTCGACAAAAGTGGCGGCCTTATTTTGTGGTTCAATAGATTGATTCAATTTTGTAATTAACGAATTTTGTGATTCAATTTTCCAAATTTTTGTCTACAAAAAAGGATATTGAGGGGAGATACTAAATATGAATGGTAGGGCTCAGCAAAAATATCTGAAGATCTGAAAATTGGATCTGTATTTGATCTGATTTTTAGGATATCCGATCCGAAAAAGTGGATATGAAATACCTATTCAAATATCACTTTTGGCCTTTTCGGATATCCGAAATTTTAGATATTCAACCGGATGTCCAAATTATTTTGCTACCAAATAACGAGATATCTGCTTTTATGTATCGAATCCATAAAAAAATAGAAGTCATTCCTAAAAAGTTCTGACTTTTGAGTATCCTACCCTAGTAAACTCAAGAATCTGACGAAGTACTACGAAAACTAAGTTATTCTGTGTGATTACTAATGGAAAAGATTTAACATATTCATTTTTTTTTTTACTTGGAACTCATATCATCTTGTCGTATATATTCTTTTGTTGTATATATATATATATATATATATATATATATATATATATGAAAAAAAAATTGGAAATTGAATATCCGGAGTATCTGATCTAAAAATTATTAGATATCCAATACGAATGCTCAAAAAATGTAGAAACGGATTAAAATATTGATTTTAAAATAATCTTATTCATTGAATGGGAAATAAGGCCCTGTTCTTTTGGACTTAAATTTCGGCAGTTCAATTCTATTCAGTTCAGCTCATCTCCATTACAATTACTACATCATTTCAGTCCATTCCAGTTCATTTCATCTCAATTCAATTTAGTTCATTTTTCTTTCAGTTCAACTCCATTTCAGTCCAAATGAACAGGATCTAAGACGGAATACAAAAAAAAATACGGAGTAAATTAAGTTATACGATAATAACAAACACCCTCAAGGAGGTGTGTATGCACAGTTGTTTGTCTTCTAAAGTGGGGATCACATATAGAAATTCAACCCCTCAATTCCCTTTTATTGCTTAGAAAGCCAGTGCAATGTTAATGGAAATATGGAACAGGCCGGCCCTGAGGGTAGGCTGGAAGTGTGGTCGCCAAGGGCCCACGGCCGGTAGGGGCCCATACAATTGTTTTTAGCCTCCACTAATAGAGGTTCAAGAAGCTCACCATATAACTTGAGATGGAGAAGGTTGAAGGAGAGAATAGTTATGAAATATTACTTTTAAAAATGATATTCTAGAGGAACATTAAGGAAAGATTATAATTATTTTGGAAAAACTAAAAATTAATTGCATGCATTGATTGATTGACATTCCTAATTTTCTGTTCTTTTTCCAATTTTAATTCACACAAAATGAAAGTCTTTTAAATAAGGACAAAGAGTGAAAGAATACTCCATAGCACTTTGGGAATGTAAACAATTAAATAAAAATTCTAACTAGTACATTGTCCAACTCTTCATTAGTTGTTTTAATTACAAGCATTTTAAAGCTTAATTTGTTCTAGTGTTTTTATATTTTTTTTAAAAGTCTATTTATTTATGTTTAAATTTAACTTAACATATAAATAATTTTTTATCATGGTTAATGTTATATATGGAGTACATATATTTTTAACATTCAAATTAGTTCTCATGAGTTGCATAATTTTTGACAAAAAAAAGTATATTCTTCTTGGTGTGAGCTGGTTTGATTATAGAACGATCGACAAATCGATAATATATATTCTCAACTACTCTATAGACCCGTCAATGGTCTAAGTAGTAGTGTGTGTGTGTGTGTATATATATATATATTAATTTAAACCCAAACGTAAAATATGAAATGCAACTATTTATTATATGTATTTTTTGTAACGGCCTTATTAAATTATTTTTCCTACGGCCCCTAAAATCTCATGACCAGCCCTGATATGGAATGGAGCACCGTGCTCCAGCAAGCACTACGCATTGTTAAATACAGTGTGGATTGATGGCGTTGTGTTTTGGACCTTTATGTTTATTTATGGCAACATTGGCGGATCTTGCTTTGGTGGACATTTAAAAATATGTCCACCAAGGTCAAACATGGTCAAACCAATAAAAATGTGCTACCTATTAGTTTAAAAAATTTAGTTTTTTTTTAATACAATATGTAGTATTTTGTATAGGTAAAATTAAATACACTTTAGCAATACAATTTAAATACAATAGTAAAATTATACATTGTGATGCAGTATAAGAGATATTATACTGAACGCTATTATACAATACTTTAAAATTACATAAAACAAATTATACTACTTAAATTACATAATTTAACATGTAAATACATATTCAAAATACATAATTTAAATTACATAAAACAAATCATACTGCTTAAAATATATTATACAACTTAATATGTGTCATGTTTCCATTGGTTTGACCGTGTTTGACTATGGTAGACAAATTTTTAATTGTCCACCACAGAATTTTCACAACATTGACATTATTGTATTAGACTCTGAAACCGAAGAAATGAAAGTGTACCCCATGTCAATTTGGCTGAATAATGGATACTGCAGGAAGTGTTTATATTGGCTACACGGGTGCTTGGCGAGTTGGCGTTGCATAGGCTCAAGAAAGATGGTACTTCTAATTTGTGGGTGTTAAGGAGTAGGGCCGTGGTAAAAATTTTAGAGGTCCTATACTAAAATTAAATAAATTAGGTCCTGATATTATTAATATTAAGATATTATATATTATAGGCAACAATATTAAAGAAAATATAAAATTTGGGGCCCTATGTATGTTGGGGCCCTGTGCGGTGGAGCTGCTCGAACCCCCTCTGATACAGCCCTATTAAGGAGGCTCCAAGATTGGAGTTCTTGGGAGGAATTGTTCACGATCAATCTTTACAACATCTTCTTTGTTGGGTTATTTGAGAATGGCAAGTGTTTTTGTTACGGCGTTATGATCAGTTTAGGTTAGCTTTTGAACTTGCTGTGATTCTGTGAAGGTGTTGATACCAGTATTTATGGCAAGGTGGACATAGCAAGTTACACTCAGAGTCTTGTTTTGCCATTTGGAATAACCAAGTCAGATGGTGGAGAAATGGAGAATTATGAGGTTTGATGATCATGTTAGTTTATCTGTTTGTGATGTTTGTTGTCAAAATTTATAACTTAGCCAACCTCTAGTCTTTGAAATATTAACTTTTGCCTATTTTTTTTTTTTGAAACTAGTATTCATCGATAGATCTACTCAGTGGTATTTATGTATTATGAAGTTTGGATTGCAAACAATGTTTCTCCCAATGTATGTTTCAATGTTTCATTATATCTCTAATACACTCCTTGATTAATTGTGTGAACATGAACAAGGATGTATTTTCGTGCTGCCGTCTTTGACGAAAGAAGCTAGTGAGGCTTAGGATTGTACTCATTCATTCATGCGTAATTGATCTTATACTCTTGTCCTATAATTCCTGTTGTTTTATACTCCATTTTTATTTGATTGTCGTTGAATTAACTTGGATAGCTATTAGTTGTAGGAAATAGCTATGCAACGAAAGCAGTGACATCATGGATTAATAGCTATTAACAATCAATCTATACAGTCATGCTGATGCTCAAATAGTCAATCATGAACCATAACAAAATCATACTTAATGGTCACCTTGTTTTTTAAAAATATTATCAGACACTAACCTTAAAATACTCTGTTGATAATATACGGATTCCTCTGTATTTTAGGCACTGACCAACCTTATACAATTGCTTTTATAATATATGTAGATACATCATACATCGCCTTGTTTGACTTGTTGTGAAGTCATTGCTTTCGTTTCGTAGTATTAAAGTTTTAAAGTTATGTATGTTTTAATTTTAGTGTTGTACGTGGTTCATCCTTTGCGTTAATCTAAGTTTTGTAGCTCTATTAGATTCCATTCTCCTCCCCAGTATTATTAAAGGGATTAAACACATGTTTTCTCTATCAAGTGCAGTCTCAATCACTATTGCACTAATAATACAATGAATATTAGCATATATATGTCATTTGTGAATTATATTCGTCTCATAGTGTATATTATAAACTAAATAATAAAGGAATCTTGACCACAAAATTATCGTATGTACATATAGTACGTACTAGCTATATTGTACGGAGTACATTTTATCATACATATTTGTTAATCGACAAAAGACACCCGATCCCCCTCCACACTATAGAGATTTTTTTTGTCAGATTGTTGAATTGTGATAAATAGAAATTAGTATAAATGACAATTGTTGCAATAAAAAAAAAACAAAGAAAGTATAAAAGAGAGGGAGTAGTCCAATTGTGGAACTACGAGTTTGTGTAGTCCAATTTGTTATAAATAAAATAACAAGGAGAATGTAAATGAAATTGTGGAATTCTTTCGTGAAAAAAAGAAGACAACCTACCTTGAACCATTAATTTAGTAAAGCTTTCTTTGTTTTGATGGAAAACACTTTCTATTAAAAATAAGTTTTTAAGAAATAAAAATAGTTTTCAATGGAAAATAAAATTGCAAAAAAATGTTTTCTTGTGTTAATTTTGGTGGAATAAAACTAATGGAGAAACAAAATTGAAAGGAAAAGAAGGATATATTAAAGATGTATGGAGGTGAATAAAAGAGTAAGGAATAAACAAGGTAAATTAACTATTAATTTTTGTAAGGCTTTGTTTGTTTTAATGGAAAACATTTTCTATAGAAAATTTTTTTTAAGAAATAAAAAAAGTTTTCAATGGAAAACAAAATTGCAACAAATGTTTTCCGTTGTTTATTTTGGTGGAAGAAAATTAATGGAGAAAAAACATATATGAAAGGAAAAGAGGGATAAATTAAAGATGTAAGGAGGTGAATAAAATAGTAAGGAATAAACGAGGTAAATTAACCATTGATTATTGTAAGGCTTTGTTTGTTTTGATGGAAAGCACTTTCTATGGAAAATAAGTTTTTAAGTAATAAAAATAGTTTTCAGTGGAAAAAAAATGCAAAAAAATGGTTTCCTTTGTTTATTTTGGAGGAAGAAATAAAATTAATAGAGAAAAAAATTTTGAAAGAAAAAACGGGATAAATTAATGATGCAAGGAGGCGAATAAAAGAGTAAGGATTGTGAAGGAAAATGTGGCATGTATACCTTGTTTACAAAAAGAACATGGTTTTCTTTTTTAAGGAAAAATTTTCACCTTTGAAAAAATTGATTTTCACCACTTAACAAAACAAGCAAAAGGAAAAGGGGTAGGAATTAAAAATCATTTTTCGGAAAAGTTTTTCCTCCAAAATAAAAGGAGCCTAATTAGATTGCTTTTCTTTTTTACTTGGGTTTAATTATTATGACAAAATTACATACGTTGACACAAATTTGAAGGGGTTTTACAATTTACAATTACAACCTCTCAACATACGTACATGTTTACCTTTGGGATCAAAGTCAAAAAGGCAAATAATGATAATTGATCCCTTGATCTCCTGAAATTAAGAGGGAAACTTTAATCAAATAACCACTTAAGCTACTTGTCACTCCCACTAAACACATATATTAATTTGTCACCACTCACCAACTTAATGAACAAGACAAATCTATCGATATTTACTACTCCATCTGTTTCTAAATGTTTTATACGTTTGAAATCTTGATACTATTCATAAAATGAGAGAATTTTTTAAATTACTTTCGATATATTAAACATAATATAGTCATATGGGGTCTTGTTTGATTCGTCTTAGTGAGTGCTTTATTAATATCCAATTGTTATAATTTTTACATATACACAACAAAAAATATTTAAGGTCAAACTAGTGCATTGACATATATACAAGCTAAAGTGTATCAAATAAATAGGAACGAAGGGAGCACGTATATATATATATCTAAGATGGTTGCCATTATTATTGCTTTCATAAATTTAAGACACAATTATTTTGGTTTTTATTTGAATACATTAATTGTAGTTTATAAAAGAATAGTTTATTTAAAAAAACTATATTAAGACCTAATATGTCTACATATATTATACGCCTTTAACGTCTCGAAATGTTTTTAGTATTTTTAAACAACGAAATGGGGATCAAAATGATAAGATTTTAGAATTTTGAGCTATTCTTTTATATATTATTATAAAATAAACAAATTATATTATAATACAATTAATTTTTCAATATTTTCAAAGCCGAGCTGCAGAACATGGATAGAGAATCATCTAATAAATTTCGTAGTAGAAAGTCATCAGCACAATCAATTACTTGTATTAAAACACAAACAATTAATGAGGTGCTGATATTTGTCACTTCTTCATTCGCTAGTGTTTTAGTATTTAAAAAAATATATTTAAAATTTTCCTTTGTTTTTCTTTTATTACTATATGCAAACCAACATGTAATTTTATTGTAATTAACTTAACATACTTGAATTATGTACAAAATTTAACAAACTTATTTTTTTTATTTAAAGAAAAAAGCAAAAAAAAATTACTTGTACGTCAGAGAGAGTACCAAACTTTAAAGTTGATCACTATTACACAAGATTTTAATAATTTAAACTAAAATATTATTGCACGGAATCTCAATAATTCTTATTATTGCACGGATATCAATAAACAAAAAATATTATTGCACGGGATATCAATATTTTAGTAAAGATTGTAGTTATGTCATTTATTTAAAATTTTAATAAAAGTTGCAGTTATGTCGTTTATTTAAAATTGCAAATCGCAATGTTAATTTTACATTTTATTTTAAAAGGGAAAAGGATAAGTTTTTGATATTTTGTTAATTTTTAGTATTATTTTTTTGTTAAAAATTATATGGGATTTCAATATTTCACGTGTATTATTATTGCACGAGATATTAATATTTTAAAGTTTTTATTACTTATTGCACGAGATTTTAATACTTCAAATATAAAGCTATTGCACGGGATCTCAATATTTTGTCTGTATTATGATTGAACAAAATCTCAAAATTTTAAAGTTAGCTACTATTGCATGGGATTTTAACAATTTAGGTACTCCCTTTGTTCCTTGAAGATCCTACCAGTTACTATTCATACGTTTCCCAATGCATGTTTTATATTGTTTACATATTTAGTTACGCATGTATAAAAATTGTAACAATTGAATATATTTTTTTTTTTGGCAATGAAATAGTCATTAAATTAACATGAAGTAGCAAATACATGAGCCTCCTTTACAACTTGGCAGCTAACCTTAATACATTCAACATAAGTAAATGAACCAAAAAGTAACAAAATGTCTTCAATGATCGGTAAAATTAAGATCGGAGCCTGAACTGGTTGTGATAATGCTTGAACTAATTGAAGACAATCAGTCTGCACCAAGATATGGGAAGCTTTAAAACGTAAAGCTTTAGTCCCATGAAGCATCGCAAGAGCCTCAGCTTGGAATGGAGAAGCGGCTTTAATAGAGCAGCAACCTTGATGTATAAGAGATCCATCATGGTTGGATATACTCCAGCCTACAGAAGCTTTGGGCATAGAAGAACGTAGTGCCCAAGACCCATCTACCTTTAAGCAGCTTAATGGTATAGCAGAATCAAAGCAGCCATATTCACATATGTCAAGTGGTTTGGGGGGAATAGGTCTCTCTGTTTGTAACGCAGTGGCATGAGCCTGAGTACTTGTAATCTTACAGACCTGCGCTGCTTTGGTGTCGAAGATATCAAGGGGGTTGAGGGTTATCCCCTTGAAAACAATATTGTTACGTACCACCCATATTGCCCAAAGTGTGGCAATAAACTGTATCGTTCTATTACTACAATCCTCCTTCATATCAATGAGCATAAAGTAGTTAATATTGTTAATTATCCATGTTTCAAAGCTAATACCTGACATTGTTTGTCTCTTTATCCCTAAATCACCACACTGCCAGATCCTCTCAGAAAGGGGGCAGTCTCGAAATAGGTGAGATGTAGTTTCTTCAGCACAAGTGCAAAAAGAGCAGAGTCCCAAAATAGGGATGCCCCGTTTCTGAAGTTCATGTCCTACAGGAAGGATGTTCCAGAGAAGTTTCCAGGTGAACATTTTCCACGTGGGAGGAATGTTCAAACTCCACAGCCGTTTCCAGAAGCTATTGTGAACAGTACGACGTTGTTTTCCGTAGAAGAACTTCCAGTATGCTGTTTTGACTGTGACTTGACTAGAGGGATGATAGGGCCAATAAAAAGAGTCTTCAATAGAGGTATTGTCGGAGTATGCTGGGATGGAATGCTGAAAATAGTATGAGCAGTTTTTGCAGTGAATTTACTGAATATAAAAGCCTCCCTCGAAGCACCCTCATCATTGATCAGATCAGAAACAAGAGTGGGATTATTAGGAGCATTGATTTCAGTATTTTTGAAATTGATAAACTCATTGTTGACCCACTTATGTTGGATTATAGAGATGTTTGAACCTATGTACACTCTTCTATTTAAGCTGCTGACATAGTGTGCTGCTGCTTTGACCATGCATTTTCCACTCCAAGATATTTGACGACTAACTTTACCTTCCAACGCTAATTGAATAGGATCCTTACCATATCTGCCCCTGAAAATCTTAGAATGTAACAGGTTTGGTTGAGTGTGTAGACGCCAGGCTTGCTTGAACAAGAGACTATAGTTGAGTGCTTCTACATTTTTTAACCCAAGGCCTCCTTCATATTTATGAGTCTCTAAAAGTTCTCGTTTTTTCCAATAAATTGGCCTTGTTCGAGAATCAGTTTGCCACCAAAACTTCAGGAAATTCGATGTGATTTTCTTGCCAACATTCCGGGAGAGCAAATACATGGACATGATGTGACTTGTCATGGCAATGAGGACTGCATTTACTAGTAAAAGTTTCCCTGATTGGGAAAGGATCTTGTTTCCCCAATTTTCCGTGGCATTGTGAAGTTTATCAAACAAAGGCTGGTAACATTTAGAAGATCTACCATCAATATTCATCACATCCTAAATAAATCCCCAAATTCTGCTTTTCAACTACACATAGTCTCCTTGTCAGGAATTTGCGATATTTCTAGGGGGGTATTAGGAGTGAAGACAATAGTTGACTTATTGTAGTTGACCATCTCCCCGGAAACCACACAGAAATCATTAAGAGTATAATTAAGAGTCGTGACTGTTCTTAGTGTAGCCTTGAAACTGAAAGTAGCATCATCCGCAAAAAACAAATGGTTAATTGAGGGAGCATGACGACCAATTTTTATCCCACGAAGAAGACCCGAAGATTGGAGGTGTTAAAATCTTAATGACAAAGTATCCATAACCAAAATGAAAAGGTAAGGGGATAAAGGATCCCCTTGTCGTAATCCCCTCGTTGGGATGATTTTTCGTGATGGGATACCATTAACTAGTACCTTGTAAGTAACTGTAGACATACATTGAAAGATCCAGTTGGTCCAACACGACAGGAACCCCATTCTAGTCAAGATATCCACCACAAATTTCCAGCTTACCCTATCATAAGCCTTGCTAAGATCAATCTTCAAGAGGGCGGCTCTAAGTTTGCCAGTTTTTTTCTTTTTAATCCAATTATTGAGTTCATGGGTTGCCATAGCAGAGTCTACCATCAGCCTTCTCGGAATAAATGCATTTTGGAATTCACTCACCAGAGCTTTTAAAATCGGTTTCAAACGGTTCACCATGCATTTGGAAATGATCTTGTAAGTAGTATTACATAAGCTTATAGGCTTGTATTGATCCACTTTGGAAGGCGAAATTGTTTTTGGAATTAACGCCAAGAAAGTATGATTCACCTCTTTGAGTATGAACCCACCATTGAAAAAACTAAGCACCGATTCAATGACACTAGGCCCAACCAAATCCCAATTTTTGTGAAAGAATAATGGCAAGTAACCATCTGGACCCGGAGATTTTATTGCTTTCATGCTGAACACCGCAGTAGTAATGTCTGTAGAGGAGAAAGGTTGCTGAAGTGCTACTAAGTGCTCCTAAGGAAGTTGGGGAAGATGTTGGAGCCATGTTTCCAAAATTTGTGCAGAGGGTGGAGGAGGAGTAGGAGGACTTAGTAGATTTCCAAAAAAAAACCTGCAAAAGTGTCATTGATGGATTGTGCTTCATGGAGCCAGGTACCATTAATATCCTGAATGATTTATATTTCATTTCTTGCTGCTCTTGTTTTAGCCTTTCGAAAAAAGAAGGATGTTGGTTAGGCACCCAAGTTGTCCCACTTAAGTCTCACTCTTTGCTTCCAGAATACATTTTTTACATGAATTTCGTCTAAGAAACTGGCTTGTTGGTCCAAGTTTGTACAAACATGTTTGTCGAAGCTTATATCATCTTGTGTGTGGGCGAACTTATCATGCATGATATTCCATTGAATATTATTGTCCTTTTTAAAGTTGAGGGCCCAGTGTTTAAGAACTTGGAGAGTGTGTTCAAGTTTCCGTTGAAGTATAAATGGCCTTGAACCCATAAAGCACGTGGCCCACGAATTTTTGATTAATTCAGTAGTTTGAGGGATTCCTATGGACCAAGCTTCAATTTTGTAAGGCCTTTTCTTTTGTGGATTGTTTGCTTTTGTTGTAAGGATAATGGGCCCATGATCCGAAATTAGGATAGGGAAGTTTGTAACACTTGTATCCGGAAATTGTGAAAGCCAATGATTAGACCGTATAAGCCCTATCTAAAGTCTCAAAAACACAACTACTGTCACGCCTTTTATTACTCCAAGTAAACCTAGTTCCATTAGAGGGTATGTGAATAAGATTATTTTTAACCTTAAAAACTATGAAATCCTTCAGGCCAGGAATCACAGAAGATCCTCCTAATCTCTGTTCTAAGGATTCAATTTGGTTTATGTCTCCCACCATGATCCAGTTATTAGAAATAAGCTGGAAAACTGTGGACAAATAATCCCACATCTCTAAACGTTGAACTATGTAAGGGCTACCATAGACAAACAAAATTTAATACGAAGGCAAACAAGGATCAGTAACTTTAACAAGGATAAGGTGGAAGGAGCTAAAGATCACTTCCACATCAAGTCTTGGTGGCCAACATAGAGACAGACCACCACTAGAACCACATGCATCAACAGCAAAGGAAGGTGAAAACCCATAATTCGAAAGGAAATTACGGGTCTCCAACGCACTACACTTAGTTTCAGAAAAAAAAAGATAAAATCTAATACAAAAGACTTAACTAAAACACCAACATAGGACATGATAACATCTTTTTTACTACCTAGACCCCTACAATTCCATGAGATTAATTTCATTGATTAACTGAAGGCTTTTCCTGGTAAGCCGCACCACTAGTTATTGCTGTTTTCCACTCATCAACATCATCATCATCATCTTCATCTGTAGCAAACTCCTCTCCTAGACACAATCCATATTTAAGACAAGCTCTCCCCTGACGTTTTCCATAATATACTTTTTGCATTTTTTTACGTTTTTTACCCTCCACCCAACTACCCTTATGCATGTCATGTTCATGGATCTCAGGTCTCCTCTTTGAACTCAGAGAATTAGACAAAGGGATGGTTGACCTCACACCTCCTAGTTTGCGCGCCACACGAGACCATACACGCCCTAATTTGTATGAAGTTTTTTTGTAGGAATGAGAACTTTGGGCCGACAAGAAACTGCCATTTGTGTCATGAGAGGAAGAGATTGCAAGATTGCTAATGTCGGCCTCTAAGAAGTCAGGGTGAGCGAACGTATATGATATGTCTTTAGAGGTAGAGGAGTAAATGGAAGGAAATAGCAAGGGAGCTAGTAAACTACGTTGCATGGGAGAAAAAGTATGATGTGTGATTTCTTGAGGTGTAGGGAAAGTAAAAGACCTTGCTGAGTCACCCAATGAAGAGTGAAGATCATTGTTAATGTCAAATAAAGGAACAGTGATATTATCCATAGAAGAGGACAAAGGTGTGTTTTGTGGAGTTATGGTACTTTCCGTGAATGAGGGGACAAAAAGATTGATACGTACTGGGTTGTCTAAAATGGGAATTGTACCAAAGAAAACACTAGGAATAACTGGATATTTGTCAGATGAATACTCCATGATTGGTAATAAAACCTTCAAAAGAAAAGGACACTTAGGAACTAGGAAAAGGGAAAAACTAGGAAGGAAGAAGAAGATGTTGGGTAAAGACCCACGTGACACACTAAATAGAGAAAGATAAGAGAGGTGGTTGGGGAAGGAGTAAATAGAAGGGAGGGGGTTAGATAAAGGGAGTAAATGAGGAAAAATTGAAAAAGAAGAAAAGCTGTAAAAAGAGGGAGAAAGCGGGTAGATGGATTTAATGAGGGGGAGTGGTAATAAATTGTAATGGTTGGGAGAGTTTATGGGGGGTAAAATACAATAAATTACCTAAAGAAAAGGAAGGGTCATCAGCTGATAACTGTAAGAGTTGTTGACTTTGGGGATTTGCAGGCTTTGGTTCAAACAATGCATGTTCCATGCATGTGTTTGTGTGTGAACAGTGGTGAAGTCTATTTTTTGCCCTAACCAGCAATGGGGAGCAGACCCTCCATTTGTGACGGTGTGTCAAGTTCAATGGCATTGAGAGCTTCTGTAGACCTACCTCGCCTCTGATCATACGTTCATGAAGTTGTTTACGACGTTTCTCCGTTGGTCGTCCTCCATGTGTATGAGACAAATCAGAAGAATCATCCGTGGGAGAATCACTTGCTCGTCCTTTTCTGTTGTTACTTTGATCAATAGGTTGCTCATGAAAGTCATCATCATGGTTATCAGAATCATCCTTGTCATTATCATGCATGTGCATATCGGAATCGTCATTACGACGATCATTGTCATCATCATCCGATTCAGTTTCACTATCCTTCGATAGTGACATATCGGAATTGTCAAATGGTACAGAGTCTTGCGGCTGTAGCAGAAGGTTAATCCTCATTGTTCTGTTCTCTTCCAAATTGCGCAATCCAATAAGTTTTTTTGTAAACAGCAAGCGATTGGAAGGAGGTTGAATAACGAAACCAGATTGTTGAGTAGTTAACTTTCGCATATGTTGTAGAATTTGTGATTGAGCCATGGTGGGTGTGGTTTTACAATGCGTATGTCGATGTCCTATTTTACCACATTTGCTGCAAAAGTTGAAGACACCTTCGTAACGTAGGAATATCCAAGCAAAGCAGTGTTTTTCAAATTCCAGGAAAAAACCAGGTATTAGAGGCTGTTTAAGATTTAAAAGGACCCGTACTCGAATTGTATCCATTATCCCTGTACTGGGTGTGTTCTTGTCGACACAAAGGACCGCACCAATATTGTTAAGGATTGTTGTGGCAACTTGTAATTGATTTAAATGCAGAGGAATACCCTCCACCTTTATCTAAATAGGAGAAGTATCAAACAGAATATCGTTAATGGCTGCACCCTTGAACCATGGTTTAAACATGAACAATGCTCCTCGATAAGATGTCGTACCAAAGGAGAGTAGCTTTTCTTTATCCCTATGGTCCTCATAAAAGAACATGAAATTTTTGCTACTGAGTTTTCAACTTCTATAGTACTTGATGTAGTCCAGAATGAATCAATCCATGATTGAATCTCCATTGTAGAAAAACTACGAAATCTAAAGCTTGAGCTACCACTGAGTTGTTAAATTTTTTCTCTCTTTGAGGGCATCGAAATGGCTTCCAGTATACTAAAGGACCAATTAGTTTCAGGGGAAAAGAAATGGAATTCATATTGGGAGAGGATGAGAGTTAACTGAGACAAAAGATGAAGGCATTTTGTGTTTTGTTTGTGGGTTTTGATTTTTTTTTTTTACCCATAAATCAAGGCAACCTAACTTAAAGACACTGTAGAAAGAAATACAGTATATGTTAAGAGAGGGAAGCTCTCATATTTTAGAAAGAGAAAAAAAAAAGAGACATGCTATTATTTGGAATTTTAGAATGAAGGGATTTGGAAAATTTAGAGTAGAGTAGAGTAGAGGAGTAACAACAACAACAATTGAATATTAATAATGTACTTATTAACACGAATCAAACAAGACCCCACATGACTATATTTTTTCTTATACATCAATAGTTATTTATAAGAATCTCTTCACTTGTGAATAGTTAAAAAAACACAACTGGCATGATCTTCAAGGAACGGAGGGAGTATAAAATTATTGCATGGGAATTGATAGATAACAAGAAAATGCTAGATTTCAATAGTTTAAGTCTATTGTCATTGTACATAATCCGAATATTAAATTTCAAGTTTAATGTTATTGCATACATGAGATCTCAATAATTTATAGTTAACTATTTTTTTCAAGAGATTTTAATAGATCAATATAAAACTATTGAAGGGGATACTAGTGGAGTTAAATTACACTACAATTGCATGAGGTTGCAAAGGTAGTTATAGACGCTATTTCGATAAAAAAAGTGTATGCAATCCATATTTTTGTTGTTTTTTTACTCTATTGGTAACGATAATTTTTTTATAATTATTGCACATGATATCAATAGTTAACAAAAAATACTACTATTCTACAAAATCATTCACAATGAAAATTATAGAAGCTATATTTTCAAAAAAAAAAAACAAGGAATAATTTATGGGAATAATCCCACCTTTTGGACTTTCGCTCATTTTGGTCCCACCTTTGGATTATCTAGTTATAATCCCACCTTTGCAACCTTCCTTCTCATTTTGGTCCCACTTTAAAAGTGACCGGCCGTTTAAGGTTTTAGCAGGTAAGCATTTTTACCCGTTGTAATTTGACCTTGGTTAACGTGTTTTGACCGTTGCTTCCTATTTATTATTGGCAACTACATTTTATTTAAGTCTTTGTTCCTCACATTTACCCCTCTCTTAATTCATCACCTTTCACTCTCGTTGTTCTGTTTTTCAATTCCTCACATCACTTCATCTTCAATTTTTTTAAGTTTGACATTCAACCAGCTACCATGGCTTCTTCAAGTCACTCTGCTTCTTCCTCCAGGTCAAGGTCAGTGTCTGACATTCAACCAACTCCATTGAAGTGCCATCACAATGAGCCAGCTCCATTGAGGACGATCAAGTACAATGGGCCAACTTATGGAAAGCGATTTTATGGTTGTGCGTATTGGCCAGTAAGTTGTTAATTCTTTTCAAATTCGTTAAGTTTTAATCCAATTTTTTGAAGTATTTTTCCAATTTAGTTAGGGATTTGTGAATTAGTTTTTTAATTAGGTCTTTTTTGTGTCAGAAGCATTGCGGTTTTTTCAAGTGGGCAGATGAAGTGGATGAGCTACTTGACTTGCAGCAACGATTGTTTGAGAAGGATGCACTACGCCAAAAAGTGTTTTTTATGGCTGTTAGAAAGCTTTTTTATAGCTATTATTCAACAGCCATTATTCAAAGCGCTATAAAAAGTGATGGCACATTTTATAGCAGTTCTATAACCGCTATAAAAGGTCCTTATATGGGCGCCAAGATACATAGATTTTACAGCTTCTTTTTTATGGCTGTTATACAACAGCCATAAAAAGTGCTTCAAAGGGCGCCAAATAACAAGTCTTTTATAGCTGTTATTTAATAGGAGCTGTTAAAACCTCCAATATTATTTTAAAAAAAATCCACAAAAATATTAACATTTTTGTCGAAAGCTTCAACAATAGTTGTTATATATTTCAAATAGACGCTTTACGCAAAATGTATTCCATTGTGGAGATACTCGAGAACTAGTTCACTTTTTTCAAAATACATACATAGTTATTAACATACATCCATATGATCAAAAAGAAAACATATCAAAATAACAAAGTCGACTACAAAATGTTTCATTTGTTCCAACTTGAACATACAAGATAGCTACATGTGTTGAAAAACATGACGCACCCACACAAGTCTAACTTCATCAATTTGAGTTTGATCGTAGCTTGAAAATTGGCAATCCGAAAAATACTGCATAACACATGTTTAAATTAGAAAAAAGTTAGAACATTAATTATTATTTTGCTTTAAAAAAAAGAGAGATAACATGCAAGTAATATATTAAACTCATGTTGTACAGGTAAAGGGTACAATGAGTAGAAAGGTAGGGGGTACAATGAGCAGAAATTTCGGCAGCATAACAACTGTATATGGACATTTCCCATAAATAAACCATGAGTTATGGTTATTTAGNTTTCCCGTAAATAAACCATGAGTTGTGGTTATTTAGCCACCTGCAATAAACTTTGGAAGACTCAAGGTCTTGGCAATATCTAGCAAAACCAACATTTTCAATCTTGCTTTCCGACAAAAGCATCATTTCAGAATTGGAAAGAAAAGGGAGCTAGCACAAGTGAATACACATTCAAGTAATTTCTAATTTTGTAAAGGGGTAAAAGGATGAAATGGGACTTACAGTTTCAGGGATCTTTGTGCGTTTGTGTGCGATGATCTCTTTCATGTATCGCATGACATAATAGCCACAATCAACTCCATTTGTTTGCCGAGGACACAACATAAGTAATAAAATAAACAAATATAAATGTCCATTCATATGAATGTTTCAAAATTGAATAATAAGGTAGCTAGCTAGGTTATGAATTAACCATACTTTTATTGAATGCCATTTCGTATCCATCTTCAATTTTGTAGCAATCTCCATTTCACTTCGATATTGAAAAAGGGCTCTAAAGGGATTGAAATTGAAAATAAGTTGCTTATTTGAGACTAAGTATAAATATTGATTGATAAAAGGAATAAGGATACTCTGTAGCACTAAATTTAGCATGTTGAAAATTAATTACTCACATGTCAACAATTTCACGTAAATCCTCTCTGACACCTTTCGATGTTCCAATTTCATCTTGATTGTGCAAGGAATCAAAGTAGTATACGATGTTGTTGAAAGGGTCGATAGCACTCAATATCCAATGCATCCTACTCAACAGACATTAAACCATGCAAGACATAAGCTACTAAAAANTTCAAAGCATTTATACATGTCTCCCCCATAAAAATAAATTAACTCATATAATGCTTCGTCCATATTTTCCTATCTGTCAACAAAATATTGTTTGATTCGACCTCGACCAATTAAGTTCTTTTCGCTCAATCCTTTACATATCTTAATCCCTTTTCCCTCCATCTTCCGCCTCCACTCATTTTGAATTAAAAAAAACTACGAATTTCTTTTAAATATGACTTAGATAAACTCATTGTCCTCATTTATAAGTTCACATATTTTACAAATCCACTATTCTCATGCTAATAGTACAAACTCCATCATGAATTATATGCATTTGTTACATGTACAAGCATATTATATGCTGATTAGACCAAACTCCCTATGACGGACAGTTTGACACCCATATAATCCATATAATGCATAGATATCAGAAACAAATGAATAATGCAGAATAGTTTAGTTTCAATACTTTAAGTCAACCAACACAATATCAGAAAATAACGATGAAGTATAGATAGTCTACTAAACCACTAAACACTAAGCTGGAAGATTTGAAATTTATTCTAGTAGTCTAAATTTTAGTTGTATTTTTGTGAATATGGCTTACTAGATGTTTGAATCTTGGAAGGACAATGAGTGTATGCATTCAAGTGATTTCATTTTAAGGTATTGTTTGTTAGTCTCTTTGGTAATATAGCTCTACATTTCAGAAGTTTTATGATCTACTCTTAAATATATGTTACTCCTAAACTGATAACTACCCTATTATTTGTTAAATAATGGGAATCATAGGTGATAGTTTGATGCATTCTTTACCTTAGCTCAATGATTCCTAAATATTATTGATGATTATACTTTGAGTTTACTGTCCATGCCAATGCTCGGTTCCTTTTATTATAGGTTTCAGACTATTTAAACTCACTTTCATTTCCATCTGGTACGTACTCGTCTCTTTAACTCTTTGCTTATCATATGCTAATATTCACATATACTGATGCAATATTTATAAACTTTTGTGCATCATGCATGTTTTACTTCAGAGCCTCCTGACATTACAAAGTGGTTCCCTAGTTATGTATACGAATCTCCAGAAGTAGATAGTGCCAATTCTGATAACTCTCTGTCAAGCAGCTATACTTCATTGGTAGATCATCATTTAATTCTGAGCCTTGTAAAAACAACTCAGGCTCACCGAATTCACTCTTATCAGAAAATCACTTATCCATGTTGCAAAACCACCTCCAAAAAATGTGTTTAATGACTATAGGACTATAAACTTTACCAACACTATAACTATATGGCTATATCCCCTTCATGAATCAATCTGCATATAGCAGCGGATTCATGCTGATTGCTAGGACAAAACATCAGATTTCCAATAAAACATCAATGCAGAACACCCTAAATTGACTGTCAATGCAGAACACCCCATTCACCAATAAAACATCAGATTACCAGGATATGAATGATGACTGGGAAACCTAACAAACAAGTTCTGATCTTGAGGTGATAATAGAGAATCCAATTTCAATTTGTTTAAGGCTATTTCAAAAACAAACAATTAGCTATCAAAAACTAAAAAAGAAACTAACAATGAAACTAATAATTGCGTAATTAACAATAACCAATCTAACTTTCAATTGAGAAATAAGAACAATCAGTAAACATGCAAAACCATTCACACATTGAAGCCCTTAATTTCCACAAAGCTCGCCCAAAATCAAAATCAAAACCAATTCCTCAAACAATCAATCAATACCCCGTAAAATACAATCATCAAAACCACAATCAAACCACAATTCATAACATGCAATAATTTATACCAATCATCATATTAACGAATGTGTTAGTGCGTTGGACAGATCCCGTTAGCCCTTAGCACTCACCCCAAGTAGAGCACCCCTTGTGCCCAAGTTATCCCCACACACTCACCCTCTCTAAGTTTATGTGGAAGATGGTTGCTGGAAGGAACACACTCTACTCGTCAATAGTCGTCAAAAATTGCCGCCGGAGATTAAAACCGCTATAATAAATGTGTTTTTGTTTGAGATTTAACGGTTGTTGCCAATTAACCGCTATAATATGCCTTTTTCTTTAGCTTTTTATGGCTGTTGTTAATTAACCGCTATAAAAACGTAGCCAACTCACTTTTAACAGCGGTTATGGGGATAACCGCTATTAATTGACAGCTAAAAAAGATCAATTTTGTTGTAGTGATGTCACCATTGCTGAACTAGAAATGGAGAAAGAGATGCTGATAAGTAGGGTGAAGCAACTTGAATCAACCAAAAAAATTCTTGAGGATGATGTGGCTGAACTTGCCATTGACAACCATGAAACTATACAGATAATTAGCTCAGCAAGGGCAGACAAGAAGTGGGTGGTGTGCTTGGTGTTGTCTTGGATGTTTTTCAGCTTTTATAAGATGTTGAAGAAGTAGTTAGTTAGTGGTTGTTAGTCTTGATTGAAAGGTGGTTTTTTTGGTTATTTTGTATAGTCCACTCATTGGGGTGGATCATGAAGGATGAGTGCCTTAGTATTATGTATTGTATGATGTAAAAACATGATGAATGCAATTGAAACCTGGTTAGTTTTATTTGATGTTGCACAATTGTTTTGTGTTGTATGACAAAACCACATATTATCACTAGTACAAAAAATGCATTTTGCTGCGGTTTTTTCCCGGGTATTTGCTGCGGTTTTGAACCGCAGCACTTATAGCAGCAGCAAATGATGAAATTTTATTTGCTGCGGTTTAACCGCAGCAAAAAATTGGGTTATTTGCTGCGGTTATTCAGGTAACCGCAGCAAATAACACACCAGAAACTGGAGGGAAACAGGATTATTTGCTGCGGTTCTTTGTAAAACCGCAGCAAATAGTGCAGTTTCCCACCAAAAAAAACACTTATTTGCTGCGGTTTTGTGAATAACCGCAGCAAATAAGCACCCAAAAAAAAAAAAATTTTTTTTTTTTTTTGCATTTTAAAGCAAAATTAGAAGCTGAAATGTTATACATACATAGAATCAATTATTTTCAATTGAATTACACTTCTATCACAAAAAAATACACTTCTATTCAACCATATCTATACATTCATTCAACCATTCCTATTCTTATTCATTCATTCAAGCATTAACATTCATAAATAAACCCATTCATTCATTCATAAAATCAATCATAAGCTCAATCTCATCTAAATATCTCATTCCAGCATCCATTACTCATTCAACCATTCTTTTGTTCAATCATTTATTTATATAATAGTCTCATTCAATCATTTATTTTATATAGTGTTCTCATTCATAACTCATACATAAACCAAAATCAAACCAAAAATCAAACCACATACTAATTAATCAGGAAACCAAAATCAAACCAAAAATCACATACTTAAATGATTAGTGACCAAAATTTACAATGCAATTGATTGCGCCGTCACCTAACTGTTTGGTGTCCTTGTATTAAGTACATAAATGTAAAGGGATGCATATAAATATATGAATTTTCATGTGTTACTAGAAGTCATTGTAATTCAGAACACAAGCCATTCATAACAACCAGATTAGACCACAAGTCAGTCCACTCAGATAGCAATTCATTCATATTCAAAGGCTCTAATGCAAATACAAAGTAAGCTAAACCATTTGAAAGTTAACAACTATACAAGTCACAACACATAAATTCCATTTTAACACATATTAACCCAGTAACACTTACATAAAAGTTGGTAAGCACATTACGGCCCTGAACATCCTCGGCTCTGAGACGGATCTTCCTGAAGAACTGATCCTCATCACCATTTTGAAGATCAACCAATGAAATCTCAATCACTCTATGCTTCAAACCCTCAGACGCAATCTGAAATCACTGTGACAAAATTGTAACACATCAGACTATAGGCACTTCTTAAACCACATACACGGAAATAACATTAATTCACAACAATGAGCTGAAAATGTAACATCAAATCAACAGCACAAAGAACCAATAAGACATGAGGTGATGCACACATTCTGTATACTAGCCACTGTTAACAACTTTACGTATCATTGATACAATGAGGGATCAATGGATAGTACTGGATATCTTTGGCACATTTTGAGCAATATAGCAAATTACCAGCTACAGTAAACAATTAATGATCATCTAATTAAAAATGCTTAGTAGCCAACTTCAAAAGAGTTATCAAAATCATTTTCAATTTAGATTTCACTTTTAAAATTATCGGGAAAAACCAGCAAATTAGCACTTTTGCCTCCCTTCACTCACCTACATTGCATTGCTCAACCTCCACCCTTAGGCGCAAAGCTTGTTAAAAACAAATTCACTTCAAAATCGATTCTTTGCCATTTATTTAAACCCAAAATTAGTTTGTATCAAAACAAACAAATTCACAAGTTTAAAAAAAAAACTTTTCTTTTACTGAAAAGAATGAATTCACAATGAATACATTACAAAAATGAGAAAACCACAATATAGACTAGCAGTTAACAAAACTTTAACAAAAAAGCAGCACAAAATCATCTAACAAATTACATTAAAATCATAAAAAAAAATGTTTAATTCAATGTTCAATCAAAACTACAAAATCTACATACAATATTTCCTCTATTACACCAATAATATTCCACAAATTCACATTATGATTTCAATCAAACAAATAAACAATTCAAAAAAAAAACAGAAATTTATTTTCAAAAACACGCAACTTTAAATTTTGAGATTCCACATATTATAAGCTTCTGAGATTCCACAATTTATTTTTGCAAGTACTGGACTTCTCATCCAAAGTATCTTCTGAGATTCCACATATTATAAGCTTAGCTTGCTTACATTGCTTACATATAATTTAGCCAGACACGACTACAAGAGGAATAGATAATAAGCACAGTTGCTACAACCCAAGTATATACTTGTATATTAGATTGGCTACAACCCAGGTATATACTTGTATATTAGATTAGCTACAAACCTAATTAAAGAGAAAAACAACAAATACTTACAGTAACATCTTCGAAACTCCATTGAACAGCTTGACTTCGTTTTGCAACGGATCAACAATAGCTTCTCAGCACCTAAAAAACACTCAGGCCTCCCAGCACCAAGGCAATGAACAGCCGCTTTTTCCTGATAGACAAAAGGTCCATTGAAGCGTTATGAACTAAAGTATGCAATAGAATAGCAGTCAAATTGTACTCAAACAACAAATGACACTAGAATAAAAAAGTACATGTTTTTTAAAAAAACTATTAAGTCAGTGAAACATAAATTCCAATCAATTCAATAATAATTATAATAAATCATAGATAAACAATAAGAACCCTAATTGGGTACGGTGTAAATGAAATCAACAATAATACGAAATTAAAACTTGTGAAATTAAAATTCAATTGAATAAATTAATAATAAAGGAGGAATAATATAAATATCAAATCATACATCATCATCAAGTATCTCAGCAAATCAACAATTCAACATTTCAACAGATTTACAAAGAAAATAAAGTAAAAAACCTCACTTGTGATTTGTGAAGGCAGAGAAGGCGTGAATCGTTCGGCACTTCGGTGAATCGACTTGGTCTTCAGGAGTGGCTGATGCTATTACCGGCGACTCGGCGGGGGTCCCCTAGTCCATAAGTGGGTTTGAAGTTTGAAAGTTTAGGAGAGAAAGGGGAAGTGAGTTACTGGAATGGGAACTGGAGCTTCAACAGCAGCCATGGTTATGGAGGAGAAAGAAAGTGACAGAGAAAACGGAGGAGAGAGAAGGAAACTGTGTGTGGGGAAAGATTGAGATGCGAAAATGAGAGAGGGAGTTAGGGTTAGAGAGATTGAGAGGGAGAAAGATCAGAAAGAAGGGGAAAGAAAAATGAGGGAGAATGAAGGGGAATTAGGGTTAGGTGGGAAAATGGAGGGTTTGTGTATTTATAGCCCTTTCGTTTGGGCTGGGCTTGAACGATTTTTTTTGGGTTGATTTATTTGCTGCGGTTATAACCGCAGCAAATAATAAAAAGAACCGCAGCAAATAAATCAACCGCAGCAAAATATTTTTCTTGTGTATCATCAACAACTATTTGCTGCGGTTCTTTAAAAATCTCAAAGAACCGCAGCAAATGTGGCGCAGCAAAATCCAATTTTTCTACTAGTGTATGTGGAACAAATCATAGCATTAACAACTTCACACACAAGGAATATTTGACATCTAAACATTAAGGCACCATAAATGGTTTGCAATTGAGTCATAAAACATCACAATTCATTAAACATAAACATACATGATTTTGTCCACCATTACAATTAAACAACCATAACCAACCAAAAATGTGCTTCTAACCACATTTTCAAAAACTAACCAAATACTTAATCAACAAACACCATACATACACATAGGCTAACATTTGCCTTCTATTACAACATCAACTTATCACTGATGGTTGGCTTCCTGGAGGGCAAGTTGAGGCAGAATTAGGGTCTCCAGTCATGCTTGTGGTATGTTGACTTGTAACAGCAGAATGAACCTGCAATTACTACTTTAAGAAGTTCAGAAAATGTTTTCCTAAATATGTAAAACATAACTAGCAAAGTACAGAGGTTCATACCTTGCCTCTTCCCCTACCACCTCTTCCCCTAGCACCTGTTCCACCTCCACCCTCTATTGTTGTTGCTGAATTAGTGTGACTAATGATTCCCCCTCCCCTTGAACCTCTTCCACCTCTTATTGCTCTGTTTCCCCTCCCCATCATGGTTGGTTGTGCTGCTCTTGATGCAACCTCCCTGTTAACAGTTTCATTAGAAGATCTAGGTCTCCCTCTCCCCCTTTTTTGTGGTGGCTCATCAGGTTGTACATTGTCCCTATGGCTGCATCTTCTTTTGTTATGTCCCTTTTGCTTACACAAGGTGCAAGTCATCTCTATCCTATGCCTGGACAATTTCCCTGAGTTCTTTGGCTTCTCTTGGGGAGCTTTCCTCCTGTTTTTTCTTGGCCTTCCAGGTCCTACCTTAATTGGGGGAGGGTCCAATGGCAAGTTTACAGATGGCCAATGCCTTTCTCCTTCAATGGGAGGGATGGTGTTGTTGTATGATACCATATAAGTGTCTTTTGTGAAGGAGCTATCAACATAGTCTTCCACATTTTGATGGAGGAAGAAAATGCTAGCAACAGCATGACCACAAGGGACTCCAGTCATGTCCCACCTCCTGCATGTGCATGTCTTCTCTTGCAAGTCAACAGTCAAGTTGTCCATGTTGTTGTTGACTTGAAACAATGTGGTGGATGATGGGATCACTTCACAGTATGCAGCAATTTTTTTGCTCTTCTCCACCTTCACTTGGACCCTTGGGCATATCACTGTCTTCCACTTCTGCATCTCCTCCCTTTTCACTACTAATCTTTGCATCAACATTGCTCTAATGTCTTCCATCATTGAGATCAAATGCTTAGTCCTTGCATTGATGATGTAGCCATTGAAAGTCTCTGCCATGTTGTTTGTGATTACATCTGACTTCACCCTAGTGCTCAAAAAAGCTCTACAAAAACACTTAGGATTGTAAGAGTTGAAGGCAGTTACAGCAGCTTCATCCAACTGTCTCAACTCTTCTATCCCTTCATTATAATCAGCAATGTTGTAAGCCTTAGCTATTTTCCAAAAGGCTAACTTCATCTCATCACCTTTGAATTTCTTGTGTCACAAAGCAAATATATGCCTTGCACAATGCTTGTGCTCAGCCATTGGCAGTACAGTTGCCACATTTGAGAGTATTGACTGCAATGAGTAACAACAATGCATGCATGTAAGAGGTGTGAAAATGTAACAACAACATTGTTCAAAAGAACAGATTCATACATGTAACAAGTGTGAATTACCTGAT